>CAMXCT020000019.1:0-321045 GCA_947184155.2 Cladocopium goreaui
AATAGTATTACGAATGCAGCCACAGGACGAAGCAACCTTGACGCAGCCATTACAATGCGATCTGCAGAGACTGAGTTGCAAAACACAATAGAACTACGCGCAACGGCGTCGGAAATTGCAGCTCCAAAACCGGATCTCGACGCCAGAGCGAAAAAAAGACGATTTTGAAGCACTTTTTAAAAGGATGTTTAGAAGGAAAATCACTAGCGCCAAAATGGAGAAAATCTGCTGACAAATCACTGTGGCAGCCTTCATGCAGCCACTCCAATACGATTTACGAAGTCCAGCTGCAAAAGACAATAGTATTGCCAATGCAGCAACAGCACGAAGCAACCTTGACGCAGCCATTACAATGCGATCTGCAGAGACTGAGTTGCAAAACACAATAGAACTACGCGCAACGGCGTCGGAAATTGTAGCTCCAAAACCGGATCTCGACTCCAAAACCGGATCTCGACGCCAGAGCGAAAAAAAGACGATTTTGAAGCACTTTTTAAAAGGATTTTTAGAAGGAAAATCACTAGCGCCAAAATGGAGAAAATCTGCTGACAAATCACTGTCGCAGCCTTCATGCAGCCACTCCAATACGATTTACGAAGTCCAGCTGCAAAAGACAATAGTATTACGCATGCAGCCAAAGCAGGAAGCAACCTTGACGCAGCCATTACAATGCGATTCTGCAGAGGCTGATTGCGAAACACAATAGAACTACGCGCAACGGCGTCGGAAATTGTAGCTCCAAAACCGGATCTCGACGCCAGAGCGAAAAAAAGACGATTTTGAAGCACTTTTAAAAGGATTTTTAGAAGGAAAATCACTAGCGCCAAAATGGAGAAAATCTGCTGACAAATCACTGTGGCAGCCTTCATGCAGCCACTCCAATACGATTTACGAAGTCCAGCTGCAAAAGACAATAGTATTACCAATGCAGCCACAGCACGAAGCAACCTTGACGCAGCCATTACAATGCGATCTGCAGAGACTGAGTTGCAAAACACAATAGAACTACGCGCAACGGCGTCGGAAATTGTAGCTCCAAAACCGGATCTCGACGCCAGAGCAGAAAAAGTTTATTTTTGAAGCGTTTTTTATTAAAAAAAAAGTTGCGAGTTTCTCCTGAGAAACTCTCTCTTATATGCACACGCAACTCTGTTTGAGCAAAACAATTTTTAAATTGGAGTTTGCAAGTTTTTCAAAGAAACAATTTGTCAAACCTCTGTTTTGCTCATGCGCATGTGGTGTGTCTTTTTCAATGTGTGTAATTTTAAGTTTGGATGAATTTTATGTTTCGCCCGTAACATCGTCCATCAAGGGTTGGGTGGGAGGGTTTGCCCCTCTTCGTGAAGGAAATTTTTCTTCTTTCAGGGGGGGCGTCCGATGTGCTGTTAGTTCCATGGAGGATGCTGCCAACGGCTATACACTGGAGACAGACAGTCTTTCAACACATGGTTTTGGGGACTTTGTTAGTTTCGCTGATGACTTGCAAACTCTTCAGCAGAGTCTTGAGACCAGTGCTTGCAATCATGTTGGAGGAGACGTCAGTGACCTGTTTGTTAAGGGAGAGCCCGGGATTGCTGATGATACTTCTGGGGTTAGTCCCACAACATTTGCAGACGATGACATCGACAAGTATCATGCTCTTGAACCTGTCCAGTCTGAAGGGTTTGATGTGTTGCCACCAGGTGTTACAACAACGTCTTTCAGTTTCGATGCTGCCTTGAATGTTGCTTTTAATTCTGCAGACGCTGATCAACCAAAACAAATCTGGGAAACAGGTATTTGGAAACACATTTTTGGAAGTGATGACTCTGTTTTGGACTTTGATGTGTGGGGACCTCCATTGACAAGGCCGACACCAGTGCTGTGGGGTGTGGACAGTCATGTTTTGGAGGATAAGACAGAGCTTTCAAAGAAGCGAGTACATGCTCACAGCTGCACGTACATGGATGTTGTTTCTTTCAAACCTGACATACCATGGCAAGATCAGAGGGAGGCAGACTTGCAACGAGGGATCAAGCTGTGGATTGCAGTTACAAGCAGATGGAGTGATGAGTGCACACTCACTGTTAAACTGGGAGAAATGCGAACAGAAGAAGAGGTATTCACTATGTTTGCACATGTGTTTTCAGGAAGAGCTCCAGTCACAATCCGGAAACGTGGCGCTGCAATTCTCAGGTTATGTGACCATCTGGAACAGGACGCCTTGGAACCTTTCCCAATGAAAGAGATCACTTTCTACAGGTTTCTTTGCAGAGAAGAGTCCATGGGAGCTCCTGCCAGTAGGTTGAAGGGCATGATTCAGGCTGTAGCGTTTTGCAGGCACGTGCTGGATGTGGTGGAGTTGCAATGCATTTTGGACAGCAAGAGATGCAGTGGAATCGCAAGAGAGTCGTGTCCAAAAGAAAGGAAGCAAGCCAGTCCGCTGACTGTGAATGAGCTGAACAAGCTGCATGAGATGGTGGACAACAGTTCAGATCTTTGGGACGCTGTGTTTGCCGGAGCAGCTTTGTTGTGTTGCTACTGCAGGGGCAGATGGGGAGACCTGATGAGAAGTGAAAAAGCCTTCGTTGACTGCGACGAGGAAGGCAAGCCTGCCTATACTCGAGACGAGGACAGGGAGGCACAAGACGATGAGCTCACAGATGCACAGACACCAGTTCTTGCCGATGGTGGCGCCTGTAAAAGGCGTACATGGTGGAGATTGGGTCAGCCCTTGGATGCAAAGGAGGCGTGAGCTTGGGCTGAAGTTCCCGCCACAAGGGCTCCTCATGCCGGCGCCGGACAGGGACGGTGGGGCTTCGCAGAGGCCGCTTGAATCGGGTGAATGCGGCAAGTGGCTACGACGTTTGCTGGACATTGGCCTGGCCGAACCCGCAGACCCAGACAGAAGAGTCAGCAGCCACAGCCTCAAATGTACGATGTTGTCATTTGCCGCAAAGCGTGGGTTGTCGGTTCCTGATCGGTTGATGCTAGGATATCATTCATCCCAAATGCACATGGCCATGGTATACTCTAGAGATGGTGCGGCAGCAAGCCTTCTGTTGCTTGAGCAGTTGATTGATGACATTGCCAGAGGGAAATTCAAACCTGACTGCACGAGAAGTGGCAGAATTGTCGAATCCCCTTGCGACGCGCCTGCACCTCAGAATGACCAAGTCAAGGTAGAGATGATCATGTCATCAGATGAAGAGCAGTGCGGTCAGTTGGATGAGTCTGATTCTTCAGGCAGTACGTCCGACTCAGGGTCATCTTCAGGTGACATACCAGAGGACCACAAGATGAACAAGGTCTTCACACCGCCGCAGCCTCCAGAGGGTTTCCAACGGTGGCAACATGCAAAATTGAAGACAATGCATCTGACAGAACCTGGATACGTCAGGGTCTTTGTTTGTGGTAGGGCCGTAGGAGCTTTTCACCGCCAGATCAGTCAGGACCCAAGGTTTGACTCTCCAGTGTGTTGGGCATGTTTCAACAAGGCCAACAAAAGTTGAACTTGATGCCAAACTGTAAGGGATGAGGTCCAAACCGACGTGTCTGCCGTGAGTTGTTTTCTTTTGCATGTTGTGTTCAGACATCATTTCAATTCCTCTTGGCACAGTTTTCAGATTTTTGTTTCCATTCATTTTCGTGAGCCTCGTTGGAACACGTTGCGTTGCTGCCTGAAGCTCAGAGGTAGTTCATTGCAGAACGTTCGAATTCCAAGTCAATGAATTTGAATTGAGTGCTCATAACATTCTGTTTCTTGTGACACCTTGACAGTTGCGGTTGATACACACACCATTGCCTGTTGAGTGCAAAGCAACGTGACTGGAGATGACGCACTGGGCCGGGCACGTGAGCGTCCGCACCTTTGAAACATTTTCAGGGATGACACGTGCTCAGCCATTCTTCATTTTCACCAGGTTTTTGCATAGGCGATGTCAGGTGTGGAATCAGCATTGACAGTCGGAACTGTATTCAATTTCAACTTTTTCACCAGTTTGATTTCTTGTTTTTGTTGAGTGTCGATTTCAATCATGCACCAAATGCTTGGCAGACCACACTCGTGCCACAATGCAGATCGACGTCAACACAGGCGCCACTCAAGGTCAGTGCAGACGTTTTCAAAATTTCAACATGTGATGCAAGATGTCTTGAGTTTTGGTCAAGTCATTTTGTGCCAATGTAGCTGCACTGATGTGGGGTGGTAGCACAGAATGTTAATCAGACATTCGTGATGCACGCTTCGTCACGAGACTTCAGACACAGAGTGAGTCCAAAACACGCCGCATCAGTTGTGGGTGGACCGCATGTGTGGATGTCAGTTGCATTTTTGGAATTTCAGAGTTGTTGTGGCACGACATGGATTCAACCAGAGTAACGTGTCCAACACATGAATTTTTGTGATGTGCGTGGAGAGGCTCAGCTGTTAGGGGTGACAACCTGTAGTGGGCCGAGCACGACATGACTAATTGCAGTGAAACAGGGGAGCTGATAAAATTTTATCACACCCTGCCACAACTCAAACAATCTTTTCTTTCATAGGATGTGCATGAGTTTTCAGGAAGACTTCAACTTCACGTCATGCCACACAACAGGAGGCGTATGTTTCAACACAGGGGTTTGCTTTTACTCGAGTAGTTTTCGCTTGGAAGCATGGCACTGGTTGAGAGCAGTGCGGCCTTCACTCAAAGATGCAACGAGATTGATCAGACGGGCAACTTTGGAAATGCCCGGGGTGTTCAAAACATCACCACGTTCAGCGGCATGGCTTTTTCATTAGGGACGCCACAGACGCCGCCTACGGACCAACAGTTCAACACGTTGGCACAGGCAGTCTTTGGAGCAGGAGTGACGTTGGGCCAGACTGCAATGCTGAGGAGACTGCATTTTGAGTCGACCACATTGATGATTGCTTCGGTCAAACAGAAGGTGGACAGTGAAGCGGCTGACAAGGCCGACATGGTAAAGCGCATCCCCATTGCGGAGAAGCGGTACAGGCAGGAGCAGCAGGAGAGAAGACTTGCTGGCATCAAAATTACAGGTGAGTTAGAGCCCAGCCACCAATTGCTGGATTTGGCCAACAGCATTTTGGAAACAGGCGCTTTGGTTTGGATCGCGCCGAGCCGATGCACGAAGAGATCAGATGAGGTGCAGATGGCCATCAAGGAGAGACCTTCGGCTGTGCAAGTCGAAAATCATCAACTTCGAGTGGCACAGCTGGCAGAAGATTTCAAAGCTGACCACGGCAGTGAGATCAAGCTACAGTGGTGCTGGCAAAGACGAGGACTTGCAATGGACCAATGCAGGTTGTTGTCATGGGAGATCCATGACGCTTGGGTGCACCAGCTATTTCGCACCTTGAGCCAAGCAGCACCACCTGGCTTCCAGCAAGTCAAAGTGGAACAACTTGTGCGGGCAGACCGCGAACTTTGGACGCTGCTTGCACAAGACGTCAAAGGAAGCCTCAAGCCTACTCCAGCAGGAGACATACCTTTGGATGCCATGGTTAGCAGGCTGTGCCAAGACCCAAGGATCACCATGTTCTTGCTACCTACTACAGCTGCAGCAAGGGCGGCTGACAAGGAGGTGGTGACAAAGAAGGCCACACCAGGAGCTCCGGTACAAGCAGCGGCAAAAAGCACAAACAAACGCAGGAAGACCAGGGCGGAGAAGAGCTGCCCAGATGAGCTACGGAAGTACAATTTGAAATGCGAGCATGGTCCAGTTTGCTGGGCATACAACATGAAGGCAGGGTGCAAGAACTCTACATCTGGGAAGCCATCCAGGTGTGCAAAAGGCTACCACGTATGTGCTCACTGTCACAAGCCTGGGCATTCGGTGGTGGTATGCCGTGGGCTGGCCAAGGATGGGGCTTGACAAGTCACACCCACTGAGGCCACTTTGGCTTCAGGTGGGAAACGCAAAGCGGTTTCACAGGAGTTGCAATCGAATATCGATGCAAGGCCATGCAAAAAAGGTGCAAGGAGCGAACATGTTCAAGACAGTTTACAATTTGCATCTAAAACTCCACAAAACGTGGAGCCGGACGTCAACTCCAAGAGTTTGAGGCCGAGTGAATTTACAATGCAATATGGGTCCAAGTTTGAGGGAAAGCTGCTCCACGATCTCATCTTTGTGGAAATATGTGCGGGCAGTGCAAGACTCACCAAGGCTGCCCGAGATGCTGGTTTCAATGGAATAGCAGTTGATCACACGCACAAAAGATCTTGTGGTATCGACATCTGCATTTTCGAACTTGAAGATCAGGATCAGGTGAACGACCTGTGCCAATTTTTGGAAGCTGAAGCTGACAGCATCGCTGCGGTGTGGATTGCACCTTCTTGTGGAACTGCGAGCAAGGCGCGTGAAAGACGCCTGCCACAACTTCAAAGGCTTGGCATTGCAGTGCCTATTCCTTTGAGGTCAGTAGACCAACCAGATCAACTGGATGGACTGGCCGGTACAGACAAGCTGAAAGTGGAGAAGGCGAACTTGCTTTACAGTGCAGTGGAGCAGATTACTCGCACGACGTGCAGGGCAAATATCTTCACGGGCATTGAAAACCCAGGCAACAGCCACTACTGGGGCACAACGCCTATGGTGAGCATCATGGAGGAATTTGGACGCAAGTTTGTAACTTTTCACAACTGCAGCCATGGAGGGTCCAGAGACAAGCTGACTTCAATCTGGGTAAATGACGATTGGCTGGATGCGCTGGAAGCGAGATGTGACCATTCACACAGTCACAAATCTTGGAAAGTCACGGTTGGAAAAGATTCAGTTCATTTTCCGACGTCAGAAGAGGCGGCATATCCACATATACTTTGTCAGCGCATCATCGAGTGCATCAAACAACAGGTGCTGCAGCGAGGGGCCATGGAATCTACAACACTGGAAGAGCAAGTGCAACAACCGGACGCAGACGTGGCAGGACGCATCGCATTGGGATCCTTGCCACGAGGAGCAAAACTTCGCCCACTGGTGGCTGAATTTGGCCGTTTTGTTGCTGTAGTGGTGCCCTCGCAAACACCTGAGACAATTGACACCTTCATGTCGTCCCTTCCAAAAGGGTCCAAAATCACTGCACGACAACTGCGGAAGAGGGGCGAAGTGCGGGTCGTGGAGGAAGAGTGCAAATTTCTCCCTGGTGTGGAACATTTGCATAAGGATGATATGGTTGAACTTTGTTGGGTGGGTATTCCCAGCACACCTACAGACTTCGTCAACAGAGCTTACAAAGCTGGCCACCCCCGGGGTCTTGACGTACATGTTGATGAGGCCATGAAAAACGTGGTCAAGCTGAACCTGTTGGACCCACCTTTTGTCTTGGCCAAGAAGAGGGTTCAATTCTTGAAAAGGTGGACTGCAAGAGCCAAAGAGCTTGCAGAGGCTGAAGAAAAGCTTAGAGCACAGATGCCCGAACATGTTAGGTGCGTCGTGGGGCAAAAGAGACTTGTTTTGCTGGGTGAAATGTTAGCTGACCTAGGGTACCCTGATGACAAACTCGTCAGCGACATAGCAGCTGGTTTTCGTTTGAGTGGTTACATGACACGTTCAAATGTTTTCAGAGCAAAGTCAAAAAGACCGCCGATGTCCATGGACACACTCAAGAAGTTGGGCAAGTCGTTTAACTCGAAAAGTTTTGCGTCGCTGAAAAAACGTCAAGAGACCGAACTTGAGGAGGCAACATGGAGTGAGACGCAGGCTGAACTTGCGAAAGGATGGATCTTTTTGGATGAAGAGGATGCGGTAGGAGAAAAATTTGTTGGCAAACGTTTTGGCATTCGTCAGGGGCCGAAGATAAGGGTCATTGATGACTGCACATGTTGCGGCCTCAACCTGACGGTCGGGCTTCACGAAAAGTTCAAGCTGCATTCAGTGGATTTTCTTGCGGCCATGTTGGGGTGCGCCTTGAAGTCATGTCCCATCGAAGGACGCCCTACGTTGAAAGGCAGGACGTACGATTTGCGTTCAGCCTACAAACAGTTTGCAGTACATCCAGCTGACCGTGAAGTCCTAAGGATGGGTGTCAACATTCCAGACAGCGACAAGTGCGCCCTTATCGGTTTCAATTCACTGCCGTTTGGGGCTGTGGGCTCAGTGGCAGGATTTTTAAGAGTCAGCCAGGCTCTTTGGTATCTGGGCTACTTTGGCCTCGGTCTTCTTTGGAGCGCTTTTTACGATGATTACACCCTACTTTCAAGGGCCGAGTTGGAACGAAGCAGCAGCTGGGCATGCGAGACCCTTTTCGACCTCGTAGGTCTTGAGTTTGCGAAGGAGGGCCACAAGTGTGTGCCGTTTGACTCCAAGTTCAAAACATTGGGATTGGAGATTGACACGGGATCCTTTCCAGAGGGGCACATATCAATTGGCCACACGGACAAGCGCAAGGAAGAGCTGCACAGTCAGTTGGAGAATTTCCTGCAGGCCAACACCATGACCCATAAAGATGCTGAGAGGATGCGAGGCAGGATGATCTTCTTTGAGGGATACACCTTTGGGCGTGTTGCAAACTCAGCAGTAAAAGCTATAGGGCGATTCAGTCATGGCTTGGACCGTGCAGCCACGTTTGATTCTTCCTTGCGGAGGTCTTTACAGTTTTTGCAACAGCGAGTCCTGAGTGGACGCCCTTTGAAGATTCAACAGTCCATGCATCACACGTGGCTGGTTTTCACCGACGGAGCTTGTGATCCCGAAGGTCGTTCTGGATCGGTGGGCGGAGTCATTTATGACCCACATGGTAATTGCTTGGAGTACTTTGGTGAAAGTGTACCCCAGCGTGTCATGGATGCCCTTCTTGCAAATTCTCAGAACCCCATACACGAGCTCGAGGTGATGCCAATTTTGATGGCAGCTGAGTTGTGGGGCAAGACTTTTGAAGGGTCACAAGTGGTTTACTACATTGACAATGAGTCAGCAAGGATGGCGCACATTCGAGGTGACGGAGAAACCTTGCGGGCTGGACAGATGATTCAAGCTTTTGTTGAGATTGAGTCAACATGTCAGCACCGTGTTTGGTTCGGCCGGGTACCGAGCTACAGCAACCCGGCAGACGGGCCCAGCCGTTTGGACTTCAAAGAAGTCTCATCACTTGGTGCTACCAAAACCAGGATTGACTGGGAGATGGTAATGAAGCACCTTAAGTTGTGACGTGGGGCAATGGTCGGAAGGTGCTGAAGCTTTCCCCGATGAAAAAGAGTGCCGCCATCTTTTGCGTCAGACATGTCAGTGCATTCTGGTTTTGTTTTTCGAATGTTTACGTTGGCGTTTCATGTTCATCCCAAAAAATTTACACACTTAAAGAACACACGTGCGCGTAAGTGGAGTGTAGAATAAGTTGCGAGTTTCTCCTGAGAAACTCTCTCTTATTTGCACACGCAACTCTGTTTGAGCAAAACAATTTTTAAATTGGAGTTTGCAAGTTTTTCAAAGAAACAATTTGTCAAACCTCTGTTTTGCTCATGCGCATGTGGTGTGTCTTTTTCAATGTGTGTAATTTTAAGTTTGGATGAATTTTATGTTTCGCCCGTAACATCGTCCATCAAGGGTTGGGTGGGAGGGTTTGCCCCTCTTCGTGAAGGAAATTTTTCTTCTTTCCCTCCCAAATGTTCATTTCATTTTACCCACCCTCGAAAACATTTCCTCTTTTTGGTCTTTTGACATAAAAAGGCCACACCCTTCGGCCCTAATGGTCGGAAGGTGCTGAAGCTTTCCCCGATGAAAAAGAGTGCCGCCATCTTTTGCGTCAGACATGTCAGTGCATTCTGGTTTTGTTTTTCGAATGTTTACGTTGGCGTTTCATGTTCATCCCAAAAACTTTACACACTTAAAGAACACACGTGCGCGTAAGTGGAGTGTAGAATAATTAAATAGAAAATGAAAGCAGGCAAAATCTGAAAGAATCCAGCTGCAGCAAGTTCACGCAGCCATTACAATGCGATTAGCAACAATCCCTAGCAAAACACAATGGTATTACGTCCTCAGCTCGTCCACCGAAGCATTTGAAACCTTCTAGACATTGCGGGAACGGTCCTACAGTTGCAAATCAGAATGGAATTCTGTCGACCGCACATGCACGAAAAACAGTTGAAACCCCATTTACAATGCGGAACCGATCCGAGCATGATCCGACCATGATCCGAACATGATCCGACCACACACGAGACCGTCTCGCAACCGTCGCACCGCAGAGGTGGATCATCGAGGTTCGGAGACGGACTTTGTATGGTAAAACATACGGTTTCGTGCATTTCTTCAAAACTCCATCGGCAACTCATCCACCAGCACCACTTGCAACCCCATTTACAATGCGGAACCGATCCGAGCATGATCCGACCATGATCCGAACATGATCCGACCACACACGAGACCGTCTCGCAACCGTCGCACCGCAGAGGTGGATCATCGAGGTTCGGAGACGGACTTTGTATGGTAAAACATACGGTTTCGTGCATTTCTTCAAAACTCCATCGGCAACTCATCCACCAGCACCACTTGCAACCCCATTTACAATGCGGAACCGATCCGACCATGATCCGAACATGATCCGACCATGATCCGACCATGATCCGACCATACACGAGGCCGTCTCGCAACCGTCGCACCGCAGAGGTAGATCATCGAGATTCGGGGACGGACTTTGTATGGAAAAACATAGGGTTTCGTGCATCTGCTATCTCTCAAAAACGCATTTCGTGCGAGACTTCCTTCAAAACTCCATCGGCAACTCCTCCCCCAGCACCCAATCCCACGCAAGGCCATCCACTTGCGCGGGAACGATCCTACAGTTGCAAATCACAATGGAATTCTGTCGACCGCACATGCACGAAAAACAGTTGAAACCCCATTTACAATGCGGAACCGATCCGAGCATGATCCGCCCATGATCCGCCCATGATCCGACCATGATCCGACCACACACGAGACCGTCTCGCACCCGTCGCACCGCAGAGGTAGATCATCGAGGTTCGTGGACACACTTTGTATGGAAAAACATAGGGTTTCGTGCATCTGCTATCTCTCAAAAACGCATTTCGTGCGAGACTTCCTTCAAAACTCCATCGGCAACTCATCCACCAGCACCACTTGCAACCCCATTTACAATGCGGAACCGATCCGACCATGATCCGAACATGATCCGACCATGATCCGACCACACACGAGACCGTCTCGCAACCGTCGCACCGCAGAGGTAGATCATCGAGGTTCGGGGACGGACTTTGTATGGAAAAACATAGGGTTTCGTGCATCTGCTATCTCTCAAAAGCACATTTCGTGCAGGACTTCCTCCCTGACAGTCTAAAAGTTACAATTAACTCTTTCCCTCACTAACTCTTTCTTTGACTAATTCTTTCCCTGATGAACTCTTTCCCTAACTAGCTCTTTCCCTCACTAACTCTTCCTTTGACTAACTCTTTCCTTGACAGTCTAAAAGTTACAATTAACTCTTTCCCTACTGAACTCTTTCCCTCACTAACTCTTCCTTTGACTAACTCTTTCCCTGACAGCCAAAGTTACAATTAACTCTTTCCCTAACTAACTCTTTCCCTCACTAACTCTTTCTTTGACTAACTCTTTCCCTTACATTCTAAGGTTCTTTGACTAACTCTTTCTCTGACATTCTAAAAGTCCGTAACACGGAAGTTTCTCCCCCTAAACTTCCTTTAACTATTGTTTGAGAAAAACACATCAGCTCAAATTTAGTCCGAAACAGTGGTGGTGAACAAAACTCACATGTTCATGGTTTTAAATAGTTATCTTCGACCCCATAATTGTACATTTACTTTAGGTTTTAGATCTCCCAAGGGTCGCTGAAATGTTGAAACCCTCATTCTTACTGTATGAGCTATGAAGACTTCATACCCCCTTCCATATGCTTTCGAAAAAATGATGGCAAATGACCCTACAAACTAGCTTGGTATAAAGTATTCTTCCGCTTCAGGAAGCAATTGACCAGTCTTCAATTTGTTGGTTGTTATTTTCAGGGTCTATGTTAATTTGGAGGGTAAGTGAGATAACTACCTTTTGATACGCATATGGCAGGGGAAATTGACAAATCTGGAGTTTAGCCAATCAGATGCGAAGATTTAGGTATCAAAAATAGGGTTCAGTGAGTGTTCAATTCTTTGAATGTCTTGAATGGATAATGAAGTCTCTATATTCAGCTAGAAACTCTCCAGGTCGAAGTGTTTGGACGAGCTTCTTGGATATTTCCATCATGGGATAGAAATGGGAAACCAATGCCATTGGCTTCCACCTAGACACTGAGGGAATGATCTTCACTAATATCTTTAGAATCTTTAGAAAGAAAAACAACTTAAGTGCAGAACCGCAAAGTAGTGCTGAATGTTCTGATGATGATGCTTTGCCTGCAATCTGCCAATGCAGCAAGATCACAATCAAGCAAGGATGCCCCATGTCCGTAGTAACCATTCACCTGGCAATTCAGATCTTCAGGATCGCAGCTTAGCGGCCTAGCACGTGAACATGCTCAGCCAGCTTTGCCAAAAACACTTTTGATTTGAACATCTTCACACGTTATTTACAAATTATTTGTTAAGTGGGGACTAATCTTCCAAGCCCCCATTTTGCACGGTCTAGATTAGTTTGTGGGAAGGTAATTAATTTGCAAATGCTACATTTTTTGCCTGGGAAAGAGGTCAGTTTGCTAGAAAGAGGTGTCATTCAGTGATTGTTGACTTCAACGAGTTCAAAAACTGGGTTTGCTGTGGCTACTAAAACCGTTGAGGTGATTTCGGCAAAATAGGACGTTGGGGGCACCTAGGTAAAAACCTATAAACACAAATGCATAGAATTTGGCATTCTAAAAACTCAAAATCAGAATAACAGTTTTTTTGAGGTTATAAAAACTCTTTTACACCCAAACATGTTCAGGGAGATCAAAGCACCAAATGGTGAGGCTGAAGTGGACCGTTTTTAAATGTTTTTTTACACTTTTTCTAGATGGTGGATGGTACAAGTTGGGCTGATTTGGGACCATTTACGGACCACACGGAGATCATGTTGTATTGATCACACGCTTTTGGTTGGAAAGGGCGCGCTGGTGATGTGGCATGCATACATTGACAAATGTCATGCTATATACTTTTATATGCATTAGTTAGCATTTCACAGTGAACAAGGGATGATTTAAACATATTGTGAGTTTGAAACTTCTACTATTGGCCTCCAGTGGCAAAAGATACAATGAATTAACAGAAGAGAAAGCCCTGAAGATCATGAAACAGTGATATGGCTTGACCATTGATAGACTATCACATTGTGACTCTATCAGTGCAATTGTGTGTGACAAGTGCTTTACCAGAGCTTTCACAGCGTGATCGCCCCGTGCAATGGATTTACCCTTGGCCTTGGCTGCAAGACCGAACAATGCTGATTCCACGGGCCAATCTTTTTGGTCTGTGGAGCGTGACTCACAGTTACGTCGCTCCAAAACTTGTAACGTTTTCATTTTTCAACCTTGGGCCTTGAGGTTGTTGAAAAGATAGAAACCAACTAACTACAGCCTAAACCGTTTGGATAGTTCCCATTGTTCACCCTTTGGCCCAACTAAAGGTTGTACCGAAAGCTTCTCTTCGTCAGAACCAAACACTTGAAGAAGGATTTGCCAAAGGATCCTGTTGACATCTTGTGGCGGGGACTGCTGGACACGCCGGTTTCCACCACAGTGGATCACAGGGGAAGACGCAACTTTAGTAAGCTTCCTCTCCCAGATCTTCAGGAGTTCAAGCGATCAACTGCTTCACAACTAATTTGCGTAATTTTCCCAATGTTGTTTGGATGTTTAGGGGGTGTAGATGGATGTACCCACTTCAGTAACAAACACACGTGTTTTTCAGATTTGGACCGTAACAAATGGCATTTGACTCATCCAATCATCAATCGGTTTTCATCTTGTTCAAGGGAAGTGGTTTCATATTGTAGGTGGAACTGATGGCATGTTTGAAATCTCACAGGTTACAATTGATGGAGTTCACTTGGAGACTTTGCACAACCGCTTTCCTGTGCCGCGAGTTGTGCTTGAACAGGTAGGATGGCCTTTGTCGTGGCATGCGTGACAAATATAAATAGCAGGAACACTTGTTCAAAATTCAAGATTACGTTATTATTTTTGATTTGAACATTGGTTGATGATTGCCTATTATGGAAATTCGATCAGACCATATGTAGGTGGTTTGTAAGTTTGGCTATCGGACACGTTGACATATGTATGTATCATTATGTATCTATATAGTTTAATTATCCCTGGAGGTGCGTGTGCTGGCCAGTGCGTTGGTACAAAATGATGCGGTATGTCCCCTGCCACTACAAATTGAGAATGACCAGTCGTTCATCACCAAGCTTCTTACACATATTATTCAATCCATTGACTCTGGACATTCGGATGCAGCGAGGAACTTGGTTCTCCAGTTGTACGATCGTCTAAAAATCATTTCTGGATATTCTTCCCGGGCTCGTGGTGGGGTGCAATATCAAGCTTCTTACATGTTGGATTCGGTTCTGTTTGCTGACATGCTACGGCCACTGTCCACAGAGAGTGATGTTCTACGAGATGCTTTGCAGAGGACAGTGATGAAACAAAACCATTGTTCTTTGATGTTTCTTGAAAAATGTTGAACTTTTTGACAGTGATGATGAAATGTGATAATGGAAGATTAAGATACGACACCAGCAAAAAAAAACAACAGCAACAGCAACACCACCACCAGTAACAACAACAACGACAAACAGCAACAAACAACAAAAAAACAAACAACAAACAGCAAACAACAAAACCACAATAACAACAACACCAACAGCAACAACACAAACAACAACAGCACCACCACCACCACCACCAGCAACAACAACAGCAACAACAGCAGCAACAACAACAGCAACAGCAACAACAACAACAACAACTACTACCACCACCACAAACACAAGAGCAAAAAACAACATCAACATCAACATCAACAGCAACAGCAACAGCACAGCATCAACAACAACAGCCGCAGCAACAGCAACAGCAACAGCAACAGCACCAGCACCAGCAGCACCAGCAGCACCACCAGCACCACAAGCACCACCAGCAGCAGCAGCAGCACCACCACCACACCAACAGCAACAACAACAGCAACAACAACAACAACAACAACGACAACCACAACAACGACAACAACAACAACAACAACAACAACAACAACACATGCACGAGCAGCAGCAAGAACAACAGCAACAAGAAGAAACAAACACAAGAAAAAAACAAGAACACCGCCACCACCACCACCACCACCACCAACAACGACAACAACCACGACGACAACAACAACGACGACGACAACAACAACAACAACAACGACGACAACGACAACGACAACGGCAACGACAACAACAACAGCAACAGAAACAGCAACAGCACCAGCAGCAACAACAACAACAGCCGCAGCAACAGTAATGACAACAACAACAACAGCAACAACATCAACAACAACAACAACAGCAACAACAACAACAATAACAACAACATCAACAACAACAACAACAACAACATCACCAACATCACTATCAACATCAACAGCAGCAACAGCAGAAACGACAACAACAACGACGACGACGACGACGACAACGACAACAACAACAGCAACAGCAATAGCACCAGCAGCAACAACAATAGCTGCAGCAACAGCAACGACAACAACAACAACAACAACCGCAACAACAACAACAACAGCAACAACAACAACAACAACAACAACACAAGCACCAGCAGCAACATCAGCATCAGCAGCAACACCAGCATCAACAACAACATCGACAAGAACAACAAGTACAACAACATTTGTGAGGACAACGGGGGCGACAACGATGACAACAACGACAAGGACAATTGGATAGTGACGACGACACTGTGAAACTGATGCTGATGCTGGTGATGACGATGAAGATGATGACGATGAAGACGATGATGATGACCATGGCGATGATGATGAAGATAATGATGATGATGATGGTGGTGGTGGTGGTGATGGTGATGGTTACGATGGTGGTGATAGTAAAAAGACAATCTTATTATTTCATGTGACACATGTGTTTAGATAAATTATTACAGTAGTAACCGGCACTTCCCTGAAATCTGTGCCTGAACTAGGGGTATTGCTCTCATTCTTCATCCAGACCTTCGAGATCATTTGATTTCCCAAAGATGGCGTTTGCCTCAAAGAACTTTGTTACAACAGTTCAGGGTGAATGTGGATTGGGCGTCTATGCTTTATGCGAGGGAGTTTTATTTCAGCGGAGATCACCAGTGGTTCTGTCACCTGCGGCTAGATTCTTCACCACAGTTTGCCAAGAATTATTTGCTGGGTGAGCTAGACAAGGTGTCATTTCCTGGAAGCATTCGATCAGATCTAGCTGACACGTACCTCTTGGTCAAAGACAAGTTACTTTTTTTTGGCAAATCCAAATCTGAACTTCAGCTGGGTATGTTTGTCGACACGGTTGATTTAAAGTCATATGGTTAATCTTCTGTTGCCAATATATCAGCCTGAGGTTTGCGAAAGTCTCCATTGAAGCCCGTATGATGCCTCTGCAGGTGTTAGGAAAGCTAGCCTCTGACACAGCTTTCAAAACAAGAGCATGTGAACGCATGATCGATTTGGAATCCAATGACGGTGTGGTTCAAATGAGACTCCGATCCCTGATGACTGACATGGGAACCGAGGCATCACTTTGGTTGGTGCCTAATTTTAACCAGCCGCATGAGAGATTGTTTCCATTCATCCTTCCGATTGCAGACCTAGACCATGGTTTGCACCATTGCATGCTCGAGACCGTGTTGGGCTATGATGAGGTTTTGTGGTACACATATGAAAAACAGGTTAGTGCACTGGCGAAACTCTTTTCACGGAGGGATGTGGTCAACCGATTTGTGAAGTTCCAAATCCTTGATCACCCTGACATTCCTGCAGCCGCAAAGGAAAGCCTGGCTTCCATGTTTGACAAGCTATGCCCAAGCTTTGTGAAACATAGATGGAAATATTCATTTGAGGTCCTACATTGGTTGAGCAGTCGGCAAGGATTCTTCAAATATTTGCAGCCGAACATTTTGAAATCTGATCATGACTCTGACATGACACGGGACGAATGTGATGCTTTCAAACAACTTCTCAGCGATGACATGCAGTCTGCAAGGTTTTGGGCGATGGCGCATTCAGAGTTGGTCCTGCATACATGGGGGTTTGAAGTTTCAGAATGGCTGCATGCTTGCCCCTGCCACTCTAAAGTGGAGCGGAAAAAAATGAAACCGCCATGTGTTTGGAATGGTCGTCGGTTGATTGAGGTTTCTGGTGGGAAGATGTCAGCCTTTCACACGAACCTATTGAGTTTGCGTCTTGAATCTAACAGTTCTGCGAGCAAAAGCATATCTGATCTCAGAGAAAAAGATTCTGAAACTGCGTCCAAGATTGCAATTGGTTTTGCAACAGCGAAGCAGAAGGTTGCTTTGCGGTTCAAGCAAGCAACTTCGTACTTGGAGACATACCCATGGAACCTGGTGAATGTTCTGTCGTTTCTTTGTGCACCTAGTGATGTCAATTGTTTCAAGACTAGCAAAGCCTTTGCATCTAGTTTGGTGCAACAGTACGATGCTGGATTGTTGAGAAACATGGGGCAATTTTCTCGTTTCTTGGATTCTGCTAACTCACTTGGACAAAGTATGCGTGAGTGGTCATCAAGTGACAGCCCCATTATGAATGCAGAGCTGTATCAGGAACTTTTGGGATATGGGACAGCACTTTTGTGTATGCAGCGCTTGGAAGCAAAGCATCACCTAGTAGCCCAGAGAATGTCAACTGCACGTGGGTCAACGCCCGCCACCATCAGTGCCAATTTGCGGCGTGCGTTGAATTCAGATGTACATAGCGATGATTTCAGAGAGAATTTTCCGCGCTATATGTTCGAATTCAAGAAGCTTGTAGATTTACCATGGCAGAGCAGGGCCGAACTTGCTCGGCTCATTTCAGGCTACCATTTGCACACCATGTTTGCAAACGTGAGTGCAGAACAGGCTCTGATAGCGCAAGTGACACATGAAAGGAACGCTGGTGCCCAAGCAAACGTTCAATGTTTGCGGGATCAAGTGGCTCACATGAAAACAATGTTAGCTGAGGGAGACTTCTATGCAATGCCTGTCGCTGTTGCCCCGAATGGAGATACAACATACAATGTGCTGCAGCTTTTGAGTTTGCAGCCATCATTGAAAAAATATATGCAGAGAGTTTTGAAAGTTGATGATCCGTGGCACCAAAAACTCAGTGTCATGCTACTGGGGCAGGTTGTTGTCAGAGACAATACCAGTGACATCATGCTTGTGGACAATGATTCACCTCTGCCTTTGACAATGACAGAAGATTTTTCTTTTGAAAGCGTATGCTACGGGCAGGTGGAACTCGACCCATCCATCTTTTTCAAGTTTGATTTCAAGCACGTGTACCGGTTTGACACTGTGGACTTCACTACTTCGTTTGTTGGGTTGTCAGATCTGGAGGTTGACGATTCAGAAACTGCACTAGTGGACTTGAAACTGCAGAAACATTGTTACATTTAATGGTATATTTGTTTGTGTTTGTCATGAAGAGTTTTTTTGGGTGAAAACCCAAACAAAGAAACATACATAATCAATATTGATTTCATGGGGATTGGGCTCAACTGCATACCAGGAAACATGTGGAAACTCTGGGTCAGCTGGCGGCTTCAACATCAAAACCAGTAGTTGTCCCACCACATTTGAAACCCGCTGCTGTGTGGTTGGAATCGAAGGAGCTGGCTGTTTATTCTGAAACAGGTCGCTTTGTGTTATTGGAGGATGCGCTGCAAACCAAAACCACACTTCGGAGTCCCAGCTTAGTGAGTGAACCTGCAGACAGAGATAGCCAAAGCCTTTGGACACTGAGACAACAACTTGTTGGTTCTGGCTGGACTGCTTGCAAGCCGGGGGCATCCATCAAGCCAGCAGTCCAAGAGAAAACCTTTTATGTTGACAGTCAATGTCAGTACTATTATATTATTCTGCTTGACTGTACCGTAGCTGTAAATTTGATGTCTTTTTTTGGTGTGTTCTAAAGTTTTCACCCAACTATGCGGGTATTCAACTTTGGTGATGAACCTTTAGTCATGAGCTTCCCACCCTTATGCGTTTTAGGTGGCGTCTTACGCGTTTGCGGTTTCATGCGCTTTCTTCCACTGAGTTCTTTCTAGCATTTCGGGACATGCAAAACAAACCTTTGAGGCCAAACAAGCCAAAGTACTCTGTCTTGCGTTCGTGTTCATGGCATATTATTTGATGTGCACAAAAAAACATGTGCTCTATTGTAACAAGTTTCATATTGGTTTGGCATCCACCCAAAAAAACAACCTCTAAACCAACAGGAAAATTACACCTCTTGCGTTTTTGACATAAGCAAAACAAACACCAAAAGAGAAACACAATAATTATTGATAGTAAGTTTGCATCCGCGGCCATATTTTTCTCACACATAAGTATATGATTTTGCGCTTGCGTGCGTGAAACAACATTCTCTTTGACACCCAAGGTAGTGACAAAGCTTTGTGCTATGAATCCGACAAGATGTTCACCCACAAACACCTGCAGCAGAAATACTACAATCAAGGCATTGCTGTACGCCATGACATACCATGACGAGGTGTCTATATTGAACTTCAATGCAAAGCTGTTATTGGTAGTTTTCTGTTTGTTTGTTGGTTTCTTCTATTCACCAAATATTAGGGAGCCCAGTTCCACTTGCTGTATGCCACTGCATGTAACAAGCCAGGTGCAGGAGGTTCCTATTGCTTTGGTGGCTGCTGGCTACGCTGCTTTGTGTGATTTTTTCAGTGGACAATCAAACAAGGATCCACGATTGGACCCGTCCTATTCTCGAAGTTTCAAACAAGACGGGACAGACAAGTTACAAAAATCTTCCAAGTTGCAGAGGAAACGAACTGCTGATGCCACAGGCATATGCCCTGCTAACACGGTTCGACGTTGCGTGTCAAGAAAGATACTTCAAAACTAGTTAAGATAAGTTTTCCACTTTAGGTAATGTGTTTTTTTGGTGTTTCCTTAATTCACATGTTCACTGTGCAATGCATGTTTATTGACAATTAGTCACTGTGAAACTCAGGCAGATTCCAGCGCCACCAACCAGGGAGGAGCCTGTCAATGACAGTATTGACAGTATAGTCATTTCTGACACAGAAGAGCCACCAGCGGATGGGGTAGTGTTCCTCCGAAACTGCATGGTTGTATGTTTTCTTTGCCTCACTAACAAACAACACAACACAGTGTTGGTAGTTTTTATGTTCAAGCTGTTTTATGTAACAGTTACATTCCTTCTGAACATTTTTTAAAAATATAAAGATAGTTGTGGGGATGCGTCAAATCAAATCTTTCCCAGCTCCAGACCTGTCTTAGGCTGCCAGCTGCACACAATGTGCCTGAAGTTCATGCACCAGATCCTCCTGCTCCAGTTCGTTTATCAATCACCCCTAAGGTTGCCAACGACGGACATCGCACAATTTGTGAGGTTGCCCTACCAGTACTTCGGGAAGTGATGCAAGAATCTGAGTGGGAATCTAAAGTTCCAATCCTGCAAGCCCGTGAAGCATTGCGACGTGTAGATTATGCTGGTAACAGGTTTTGGGGAGCAAACCTAGACTATAGCAGAAAGCGTACAGTTGAGGACATCATTGTCAGCCGCTATTACTCTGAAGTCCGACTGTCTCTCCTGGGTTGAAAAAAGTCAGACTGTCACTTCTTGTTTATGTGTATGTTCTTGTTTCTCTATGCCTAGTATCTTTTGAAGTTTCTTTGCTTCTCCGTCTAAGATGTTTATGTATGCCACAACACTTCATACTTCATGGTGAATTTTCAAGGGTGTATTTCATGAGTTGCCGTTCATTTGCTTTGTGAAATCAACAAATATCTCAGCTATATTGCGTTCAAGTTCAAGTAGTGTTCATTGTCATGGAAGACAATGTTTCTTTGTCCGACGATGCACCAGTGTCGTCGCTGTTGAAACGACGATGTGTGGCAGACAATGATGCATTGTCTGACACTCTTCCTGTGTCTTTTTTGGTGAAACGACCAATGAGA
Organism: Cladocopium goreaui; assembly: GCA_947184155.2. NCBI lineage: Eukaryota > Dinophyceae > Suessiales > Symbiodiniaceae > Cladocopium > Cladocopium goreaui. The sequence continues at coordinate 21,137 of CAMXCT020000019.1, forward strand.
ACTAGGAAGGCGGCGTCCCCAAAAGTAACTTGACTTTGCTATATTGTATGGTTGTTTTCCTTACTGCTTGTTAAGCTTAGTGCATACTGTACTGACACCATCCATGGTTCCACTACTCATAGGCAGCACCTGCTGCGGCAGCTACAAAGAAGAGACCAGCTACACGCAAACCAAAGGCTCGTGCAAGTTGTAAAGTTCGGAAGGACAAGGTAGTCAAGCCAAAGAATTCCAGACGTCGTGGTAATGTTCAGAAGGGCAAGGTAGTCAAGCCAAAGAATTCCAAACGACGTGGTGACATTGATTTTCCAGACACAACAGAGCTGAAAATCAGTGGTAGCACAAGTCCTTGGCAATGGGCATCCAGGTTTGATGCGTGTTTGAAGAAAGCTGGTCATACAGTTCCTCAGCACACAAAGGTACAGGTGTTCACGGAGTTTACAGGATCGAGTTGTGCAGAAGCAGCTGCCGAATCTCTTGGTTCCCAAATGGGAATCAGCTTCGATTTTGTATCAGCTGGTGACATCAACCGCCAATGTCGCACAGTCATTCAGTCCACACGTCAGATACTCAATCATTTTACTGTTTCATGGTGCAGCCATTCACTGAACCAATGATGTTTCATCTCACGTGCTTTTATTGTATTCATTGTTATGTGTTGTTATGTTGGCACTCTGGTTGTCGACTATTATTGTTAGTTGCCTGATGACATAGCTCTATTTAGTTTTCCAGCAGAACCTTAGGTCCATCGATGTGCTGCTTTGGAGACATCACAGAGATGCTCCCTCCATCAGTGAAGGAAGATGCCTTGAAGCCATATTTTGAAACAGTTTCTTGTACAAGATTATGAACAACTTCGAAAACACATACGTTATATAGTCTTTTCACAAAACAATATCAAAGGAACCTGGTTTTTGCCAACTTGATTGTTTGTTTGTTTTTTTTTCTGGCTTAGGTGATGATTTCTCAGGAGTGGCTGATTGACAACACATTCCTCAGCATCTCATCATCTTCAGATTCGTCCGACAGCTCAAGTGTTCACCTTGGCTGCTCTGTTCTTTTCACCAAGAAACATGTATTGAAATATGCACTTGGTGACGCTCACAAAGGGTGGGTGTTGGTGAAACGAGCCAATTCTGGATTGGAAGGTCTGTCAGTTGATGAAGAGTTCAATGATGCTGTAGAACATCTTGATGCATTGCGAAAGGGTGAGATTGACAATGCTGAATTGCCTTTGGTGTTTTCACGCAGGCTGATGCAAGAATTTGTTCAAAAACGTTTTATTTGGTTTAGATATTGGTTTTTCATTTTACCAACCAATGTTGTACAATGTCAACCAATGTTTGTACAATGTTCGTATAATGTTCGTACAATGTTCGTATAATGGGGAAAATCAGTTCGTATAATGTTCGTACAATACAGAGGCAAAGTTCATACAACATTATACGAACCAACCATAGTTCGTACAATCATTGTACGAACATTGTACGAACTAATTTGCTTTCACTTGCCTGAACCCATGAATCATGCAGGCGTACATTTTCCGAGCTGAAAGACATTATTATGGATGAATCTGTGCAGTTGGACTTTAACTGTTGGTGTTACCGTTGCAACAAGTACTGCAGACGTGGACCCAGGGATGGTGGTGATCATACATTGGATTTGGGTTTATTGGGAACCCCATGCACGGTTTCTTGACGCAAATCCTTTGAGATAGGGGTGCGAGATTATATTTTTGGTTTATCATGTTGTTTCAAGTTTCAAGATTATTAATGTTGTTGAGTTAGAATGCTTGACTGAAACATAAGGATTGGACCCCTTGGGGGCCGGGTCTTGGAGAAGAAGGAAAAACGGTCCTTGCATTTCTCACCGCGTGTTTTGGATGCAGTTATGGCTATTGCTATCCAAGTGTATTTGCATAGTTCAAGTTTTCATTATTCCTAAACATTATACAAGCTTTTGCCGTGTCAAAGGTGCAAGATGATGGTGCAAGCAAGGCCGAAGGCATGGGTTCATGAGAATGTACGTCAGTGTCCTGCAAAAGAATTGCTGGCAAGTGTTTTGGGATACTTAGATGCTTTAAGCACAGTTTTGCATTTCTTCAAAATCAGAATCTTTGGTGATTGCCAAAATGCCTCACTTTTATGATTTATGATATCCAAGGATCTGTTTTCAATATCGAAGACCCAGTGGAGCTGGATCCCAGACTGGCAGATTTTCCTGTCAGTCGTACTCGTCAATATGTGCTGTTGACACTGAAGAATGAAGTTTGTGTTTTGGTGGTATGATTTATGTTTGTCGAAAGCTTTGAAAGAAACCAGTGTGTGTTCCTAAGGCTGACCAAAAACATTGACGATGTGAAAACTATTTGCCTACATTCCAATGTGGCCGATTGCATGACCAAGTTGGAGGACATCTTGTTTGATGTTTCCGTCAAGCACGAGTTGACTGAATCGTATGTCAAGCGTTTCATGTCTGCAAGCTTGGTCCTACATCTATCTTCGGGTTTTGTTTCTTCCTCTCTCTCTCTCTATACCATATGCCTTTTCAATTTTCAATAGCGAATCGGTTATTTCTTGTTTGAGGAACTTTATGCTTACTATATACAATGTGGATGTACCCTGGACAGCTGCAGGTGAGAAGAAATACACGGAGCGATTTCCACAGTGGAAGGTAGCTGATTTCAATCAGAATGCTGATACCCGACCACGTTATGGCATTGAAATTTTGCCTACCTTGACCACAGGCTGCAGCAGAATGTTTCTGCGTAGCCAATCCCGATTCTTGCACGGGGTTGAGCTCATGCTGAGCCAGGGGATTCCAGTGACGAAACAGATTGCACATGTAATGAAATGTAACTTAGTCGAAGCACTTTCTGTTTCCCACAGAGGGCAGTGCTTTTTGGCAGGCGATGCCATGCACTCCAGTTCAATTGGATTCATGGTTTGCTGTGCAGTGATGTTTGTCAAAGTATGATGTCAACAGCGACACGTTGACCAAAATGTGACAGAGTCGCGTTTCCGGGGGAAAAGATATGCGATTTTCACATGTTTCGGAATTAATACATATCATATCAGCTGTTGACTTCACATGTCAATGTGAATTAGCAATATGATGTTTGCAGAGGCAAACAAACTTTGCGCTCTGACTGTGTGCTTGCTGGTGGTCTTTCCCCTTTGAAATCTTCCAAGGTGATCTATGTTTTCAGGTGGTTTCAGCTTGCTTCCTTTTACATTTCTCTACTGAGAGCCGTTAGTGACTCCAAAGGTTGTTGTGAGTAGATAGATTTGTTTGTCTGCTTTCGACCTCACGACGGAGCCTGGAATCAGGCTATTGTACCTGGTCCTATCAGTCAATCAATGATATGTTCAGTTTGTGTTAACACAATTGTGTATATGCAGTGATTTACATATCACACTCATATTCTGACTGAGGTGCATGGACTGCAAGGAGCAGGTTCCCGTGTCACTGGCCATCACCTTCGGCAAGCAATACAAATGTTCCAAATGCCACAGTTCTTAGCGATATTGCTCCCAGAACATTGATGATTGGAAGTCCAAGACACCCGAATCTCGCCTGTGTAGACCGACTAAACATTTTTGTGATGTGTGATGATCAAGATCTAACGCCAAATGACTTTACTGTTTGTAGTTTTTTTTTGCGTGTTCGCTGTTTGTATGCTTCTATTCCGCTGCGAAAAAATCCAGCAAAGGATGAAAAGAAAGCATTGGTCTTGGCGAATCGCAATACTGGGGGGCGTGGAAAGAAGCGTGAGCTCCAAACCATTCAGTCCGTTTCCTTCTCAAGATGATCAAAGTACTTTTCTTGTACAGAAAAACATGCGGTTTTGCAAAGCCAATCAATATACATTGTATTTTTTTTGGAGGTGAAGGGTGGCGGGAGGTTGTTCTTTTGTTCTCAGGTTCAGAACATCGAATCGCGTGGTATTGATGCGGGCGCTGATTATTTGAACGAGATCAGGCAACTGTCCATGTTGCATGGAAGAACATAGGAGCTGTCTATGTATATCAAAACAATGTTTTCGTACAATGATGCCGGCAAGAACATGTTTGGTAATACAAAACAAATGCCGTACTCAGTACATGTAATGGTTTGGTATGTCCAAGGATATGAGAATGTTTTTGTTTGAAAGTCCAACAGGTTCAAAAAGCGAATGAAGAAGTGGTACAACTTCACCGACAAGGATGCTGATGAAAAGTGGCAAGAAGCTGTTCGGGACCCTCAAGTGCCGAAAGGCACAGACCAGTGGCTGGACTACAATCATTTCTCTCTGAAGTTAACGCTTGAATTTTGTCAAGCTTCGAAATTTGCAAATCCAGATATCCACCAGAGTTGCTTTAGATAAAACAATCAGGTTTGGGAACCAAACGGTGGCTGCAATTGGATCACTTCGCAGAACTGCCGGATCTCGTACTGAGAATGCGAAAGCAGTGGAGGCCAGCCTCTGGTTCAGGTTTAGGAAATAATACATACTATATAGTCAGGTTTGTATACTTTCGCTTTCCTTGGGAGATACAAACATTGTTGACTTACTGACTTTCCCAATATGTTTTCCTTAGACAAGAAAGTGTAGGTGCTGGGTAAGTTGAAAACATATGCATTCTCACATGTAGATTACAAAGTCTCAGAGTGGTTGATTGATCAATCAACTGTGGCAGGAGCGTCGGACTTATGAAGTTGAACGTGGTGACCAAGAAGAATTGGACGATATCCGGGACGGTTGCTAGCTTAAGACTTGATATTTTTCAAGTACAATAATCTTTCAGTAGTGTTCAACAATCAACAACTGTTCAGTACTTTTTTTTTGCGATTTCGATTGCTTGGTTTTGTGTCACAAGTTGTAACCCTATGTGAGGTTTACGTGACAGCAAATTGGATGTAGAGATGAACATCCACAACACGAATGGCGCCAATCTTAGTATAACTTTTGGTCTTAAGCTGTTTGTTGATGGCAAGCATAATGCACTATTTGAACTCAGCCATACTTCCATGTTCATACACACAGAAATACAGTCCTGGCCGCACTTAGACAATACCTTCGGAGCGATCACGCTGCCATCTTGGGCAGGGCAGCCACATGAGAGTTCTTTCGCAAAGGCCAAGGCAAAGCCGAAGGCCAAGGCCAAGGCCGGATCGGCAAGACCCGACGCGACCAGCCGCCGCGGTGGTGGTGATGGGGCTGGGGGACGACCCAAAAAGGGTGAGGATCCAGAGATTGCCAAGATCATGGTTCAGCGAGATGCATTGTTGACATCCCGAAAATGGTCAAGTGAGATTTCCGTGTTGAGCAAAAAAGTTTCACATGCACTTGAAGCTGCCAAGGGTTATGAAGGAACGGAGGAGTTTCTCGATCACTCTTTCCGTGAGATCAGAGTAGCTGTTATGTTTTGTGTTTGGGTTTCTGGTTAGAGTAGCTGTTGCATTGCAGCTGTTTTGTTTCTGGGTTTGTTTCTCCTAGCTGAGACAGCCAAATGACAACCAACACATAACATATATATATATACACATATGTAATATGTATATAAGTATACGTGTGTGAGTTCCTTTCAAACATTTCAAGTAAACAATAATGTATATATGTATATAAAATTTCATACAACATATATTATTATTGTTCTTTTGCATAGAAACATGCATATATAAATGTTGTCAAAAACGAAAAACACATATCATAATATATTAAAACTATATAAAAGTAACATATAATACACAAACCATAAGATATATTATATATGATTTCATTTAACATAGAATAATATATAAAACTAGGAAGATTTGTATTTTAATATAATATATGTTCATTTAATACAATATGATGTTAAAACAACATAAACAGTTTAACACATTTGAATATTGCATAGTGTAATATGACTTAATTCATCACAATATAGCAGTTTTAAAACAAAAATGAATAAACTAATATAATATATTACAAGATGATAAAAACTTATTGTAATATTTCTTATTTTAAGACAATATATTTGTTTAAAACATACAAAGTTTTTTAATAGAATGCAATCTAGTACAATACAATATAATATGACATAATATATTCAAAAAATCATAGAATACAATGGAATATAATCAGGATATAATATCATATAATTTAATACCAAGAAGAATATGATAAACAACTATATAGTTCAATAACATATGATATAATTTCATACAATAAAACATAAAATGCAATATAATATGATCAAAATATAGTTGGGTAAAATAAGGCAATGTAGTTCAATGCAATATAATATAGGGTAATATCAAATACTATTTTTTCTAAAATGATATGATATGATTAATTATATATATATGTGTGTGTATATTTGTATACTTTGCAAAACTTTAATCTGGGTTGACCTTCTAAAGAAGAACTATACCCACAAGTGACAACATGGTTTGAAAAAAGATTAACGCACAATATTTAGTAAGGATCTCTCTGGGGAAGGCCAACCCAATGTCAAAAGTAACATTTCATCAATCTCATATCTATTACCAAAAATTATCCATAACCAAAACTCTTAAAGCTTGAAAAACCATAATTAAAACAAAAAAACTATGTTTACTTACTTCGGGTTATTATCATCGTAATACTCTGCTCTGTCAGATCATATGGCATTATATGCAGTATCTTTTCTGTCAATTCATCTGGCATATATTCTGACGTTTCTGGCAATGTATCTGACATGTATTCTGACATTTCTGACAACTCATCTGGCATATATTCTGACAATTCATTGTGCACACACAAATACACACACACATATATATATATATATATCACATGCAGAATATGCATATATATATATATATCAAACAAATAGAATAATGAACTTTTGGTTTCAAAAGAAATATATTGTACATGCGGTAGATTTGACATATATAAGGTGTGTTTGTAAACAATGTTGTGTATATATATATATACAAATATCAAATATTTGCCATGTGCAACATGTTTTCCAATATCAAATATTCTACAACATGTTTTCCAATATCAAATATCCTATATATATATATATATGCATTGTTGATACTTCAGACAAAACATTTTTCAAACTACACGAATACAAAATATTTTCAAATATACAACAACATAAATATTTACAATATATATATATATGTTGTTTTTGAATACATCCAATATGTTCACTGATGATTATTTGTAAACAACCATACTACGCCTTTTACACACACACACACATATATATATACATACAGTGTGTTGATATATACATACATTACATTATCCATCATAAACAAATCACACATCATAAATACATTCGAGACCATGGCGCTATGCCACTACACTGAGGCTTTCTAACATTCTTATCGAGCGCTTCAAGAAGCTCGTGGCTATGGGGCCTGAAGTGGTCTCATCGCCATCCAAGGAGAGAACCATGGTTCACGACATGGACCGTGAATCATTGAGAAATTCACTCAGCCCAATGAGCAGTGGAAAGGCACACCAGCTAGAAGCTCCAACCAAGAAGGGACTCACTGACTATGACAAGAACATGACAGGCCTTGCAGCTTCCATCCAGAAGGGGGTTAACACCTTGAATGACTTGGTGGACAAGGTCGAGCAGGAGAAGGTGAAAGAACAAGCACGTCAGGAGCGCTTAGCCAAAGAGTTAGCCAAACGAGAAGCCAAAAAAGCAAAGATGTTGGCAAAGGCTAGAGAAGAGGGCAACGCATTGGCTGGAGAAGACTTGGCCAAGGGCAATGGTGGCCCTGATGCTGCTGTGGAGGATGAGAACTCGCAGGATGGTTGGGCTTCAGATGAAGAGGATGGTATTTGGCCATTGCTGGCATCTGCAAAGGATCTCATGCTGATAAAGTCGGAAAATGTGGGTACCTTGGCATTTGGCAGGGTGCAAATATGGCTGATAGAAACTGAATTCAACAGCGAATGCTGCAACACCAACCTTGTGATTGTGACAGTGATGGGTGTCACAAGAGTAACCAAGGTTATTGGTTCTTTTTGTGACATATATCACAAGTGTTTTTATGTGATAGTCAATTATGTGCTCACTGCTCGGCCCAGCTCAGGTGACTTTGACGAGCACCCAAGCATCACAAAGGCTATGGCTTTCAGCGTGACCAGTGACATCTTGGGTAAGCTCAAGGGCATCTACAACGTTGTCGAGCGCACCAAAGCGAGAAAGGAAAAACCGGATGCGGCGCACAACTTCCGAGGTGATGAGAATTTTGCTGCGGATGATCTTTTTGCTGACCAGACAGACAAGGTCAAGGAATGGTTGACCAAAATTCTTTGTGGAACAAAGGACATCCTTTCCTTAGCTGTCCAGAAGTTTCAGAAGAGTCCACACACTGATGTTCTGGAAAAGATCCTTTCCCCTCAAGTGGTTGCAGCTGGTGCTGATTGGCAGTGCTGCAACTTCAGTGATTTCATGTTTGGAAGAACCGTGGTGAGTTTGCATGGTAGCACTTTCGTTGCTGGCATTCCGTTCAGCTTCTTCAACGTGCAGAAGTCGGGAAAAAGTGTTGCCATGATCTCTGAGGAATTGGGCAACATGACCCGGTCTGCATTGATTGAGAACAACGGCTTCTATGTTTTCCTGGATATGTTCCAAGGCGTTACAATTCCACCTGGATACTTGTACTTCCAGTGCAATGTGGGTGCTATGGACTTCGGTGATGCATGCCATACTTCTGGAGGATCTGGGTGTGATTTTCTGGTTCCTTGCCTTCTTTCTTTCAGCAATATTCCACTGACTTCTGAACTTCTGAAACCTGAAATATGAACATCACCCAGGGTTTCTTTGCGAAGTTGGGGACGTTTGATATTTCTCTCTGTAACCAAGACTAGGTTTTCTTATTGTTTTCCAATATGTAACCCTTGCCTTCCCAGGTGCTCACTGGTTTGCCTCCTTTCATCCTCAAGGATTCATCAGCTATGACATCACTACGGGAAACCATCGAGAATGGCATCAAATCGATGCGCATGGATGATGAAGGCAAGGCTTTCAAAGGCCCCATCAACAAGCTGAGCTTTGCCATGCAGATCTGTTCTGCTTTCGAGGTGAAACAAGAACCGTCACAAGCCGCCACAGCTGAGGAGCAGGAACAGGAGCAAACATCTGCTTTGCCCGCTGTGCAGGATGGTTCAGTCGAGCTGCTGCGTCTTGACTACAATGCACTACCAGAATCTCGATCTGAGCTCGATGAGCTCTTCCTTCACCCGGACTTTGATTTTGAGTTGGAGCTTGAGCGTGCAAAACAACGTCCAGAGTTGAAAGACTTCTTGTATGAAGAGTACGACCCGGACTTCGTCTTCGGGGTGCCAGAGAATGATCCTGGACAAGATTTGGCCGACTTCCTGGATTGGTTGGTGCAGAAAGGTGTTGCCAAGCGCAAGACTGCAAAGAATTCAGGTCCACCAGCTGAAGATTCAGGTGAGCGGGGAAGACCAAATAATTATTTGTTTTCAGTTTTCAGTTTCAGCATTTGGTAATAGTGTCCGCCACAGAGAGTTTGTAAACAATGTCCACAAAGATGCTTTTTGATATTTGATCCAAAACTTCTGTTTCAATGTCTCAGGTATGATACCATAAAATTGCATTTATACAATTGTTGCTGTTGCCGCTGCATTTTTTCAGTTTCAGGTGAGAAAGCCGATGAGAACACCAATGGACAAGATGGTATGCAGGACAAGGAGACTGAGCTTGGTCAACCAGAGAGCACTGCAGTGCCAGAGGGCAAGCCGAGCTCTGAGGTAGTTGAGAAGCAGATGGAGGTTGATCACAAGCTTCCTGCTGCAGAGACGAATGAAAATTCTGAGGCAGCTGTGGCTATGGCACAGTTGGAGGTTGAGAATTCTGAGGCAAAGACTAACATGGAAGTTGAGCCCACGTCGGGTTCACCAGCTCCACTTCCAGGCAACTCAGAGATTTCCGTTGATGCAACCACGGCCAACAATGGGAATGACATGGGGGTTGGGGCCAAGTCCGCTTCAGCCGCTCCAGATGCAGAGCCCAAGTCGGGTTCACCAGCTCCACTTCCAGGCAACTCAGAGATTTCCGTTGATGCAGCCACAGCCAGCAATGGGAATGACATGGGGGTTGGGGCCAAGTCCGCTTCAGCCGCTCCAGATGCAGAGCCCAAGTCGGGTTCAGCTGTTCCAGATGCAGCCAACCAAGAGATTTCCTTTGATGCAGCCACGACCAGCCCAAAGGTATCGACAGAGAAGGATGATGTGAAGGATTCCCAGTTACCGACTACTACGAGCAACCGTCAGAAAGAGGCCAGGGGGTGGGCAGCATCTAGGTTCTCTCTGCTATATATAATTCTTTGCTATACATATATATATAGATGTACTTATATAGTGATGTTTATGGTATATATTGTTTATATGAAACATCATGTTACTCCTCCTCCTCCTCATCGTCATCAGCCTCATCATCAGCATCATCATCATAATTATCATCATCACCACCACCAGCACCATCATCATCATCATCATCATCATCATCGAACCAACCTTCTACATCAACAAGTTTTACACAACCCCTGCTTTGGGGCCTGTAGGCCAAAGGGAATGCCTAAGGCTGTTAACTATGAACAGTTGTTACTATTCATATTCTACTTTTTTCTTCACTGATTTGATTTGATTTGATCAAAAAACACAATCATAATGTAAGATTCCCATGATGGAATGTCAACGAAGCCTCACCAAATATATTCTTTGGGACACTATATGGTTTACCTCATGCCTCATGTAATTTTTGTTAGATAAGTTCTTATTGATGGTCACCTGGTACATTGAGCAATCCCACTTGGCAGATTGCACTTATAGTATTGGTCGACATCCACACAGGTGGACAAATTCTTCGCACTGGGCTTCAAGAACGACCCCGAGTTCAAAAAGGCTCAGTCATTGCCTGTGGAGGCTCCCAAAGATCAAACGGCACCAAAGAAGAAAGGAAAGGAACCAAAGGCCAAGGTGACCCCTAAGCAAGTTGCCAAGGCTGCTTCGAAGAAAGCAAGTGCCAAAAAAAATGTCAAATAGGTAGTTCTCATCTACAAAACATGCATGTTGAAATGCATGTGCTAGACATGTTGCTGGATACCACCTTAAATGTACAGATTCATGTGGGCCAGCAGCATTGGTCCAAATTTTGGAAAGACACACCGATACTCCGAGATCAAGCAAGAAAAGAGAGAGAAATGGTGCAATCCAAGCATTTTGCTGAGCCGATGTGATTTTCCTGGTTCCAGGTCATATATATTTCCAATCCAATCCCTTGACTATTACCAACTTGGTGTTCAACTTCCGCTGTTTACGTCAACATCTGAGGCATTTTTTTCCCCTGCATGTTTTTTGACATGGCCTGAGGGGTGCTGGTTTTCAGATTTTGAGTTTTTTTTGGGTTGATTTTTATCCAAAAAAAATATATATATGAATTTAGCTAATTAGTTTTTTGATATATGCAAAAAGTTCACCCGTAAACCGAAATGAGCTCAATGACCCTAGTAGCTGTGGCCCCCAAAAAATGAACGTGGGATATCCCAGCAGAAAAACTGCGACATGAAGCGACACAGAGATGTGTGTGTGCTCTTCCGAGGCTCCTCGTTATGCCACGACGAGGCTGGGTTGAGCAGATCTGGTCTTGCGCGATATTCATGTCATCTTGGTGTGACACCTCCTAAAAAAGTAGTTGCTTACCATTCTGTGAAATGCTGGAAGTCATTGCCAAAGACCAAACAAGACTAGACAGCGTACTCAAGCTTTTGTTTTCTCATATTTTCCCCATCAACTGGGGATAATTTCACTTGCGCTCGAGCAAAAGTAAATGAAACTCAAGTTATCCAACAAGCTTTCCAGCCCTCACAAAGTGGTGGATGTGAAGCGCTGACCCAGAGTCTTTTGTGCGGGTTTGTCCACCAGAAATCTAGGTTTTCAGACAAGGCCGTGCGAGTTTTAGTTTCTAAAAAAACTCAGTTCCAAGGCTGCCGCGGTGCTGGCGCAGTTCGTCAAGGAAAATTGCATTGCTTCAAGTGTTGCTTGGAACACAACATGCACAGACACTTTGTGACTGGAAAGATGTCACGAAATCTAGCAAGGATACGCTCCGGGTCCATTGCAGTGAAATTATTCATCCCCGCTGGTCAAACGGTTTGGTTCACTCTTGTTGTAGCGGCTTCTTTACGTTTTTTCTTACGCTTGCTGGCTTTCGTTCACAACCTTGGCACTAAAAAAAATTGGTGGCTTTGGGACGAATAGACACAAATGTCTATGACGTCCTGAGGTTAAAGCTCAAGCCAGGTGCCAACATCCAGGAGGCACGAAACATAGGGTACCATCCTGCTGTGCTGGCTTGGGCAAAGAGGTATGGAGGGATAGGGAAGGTAGATAGACTTCTCATCTTGCAATTGGCGAGACAGAGTAGATTGTTTGAATTGCACAGGTCAGAGCCGCCTACCACTCCTTGGCGAAGAGATATCATCCCGACAAAACTCAGGAGTGAAAGGGCCCCATCTGAGATTGGAAGCATGCCTTGAGTTTCCTATCGCATTTTCTTTGGAGGGCCAGGATTCCATCTGCATGAAATGACATGTGAGTCTTCATTGAACATATTTCGATGTCATTTTAACCTGCTTTTCAGACTCGCTCTAAAACTCTCTAGGGTGAGGCGTTCGCTTGTGCCGCTTTTTTTTGCGTCGCTTGTGCCGGTTTTTTTTGTGTCGCTTGTGCCGCTTTTTTTTTGGTATCGGCATTTTTCCTGTAAATTACCGTATAAAATGGTGTTTTGACGTGTTGCTTTTTTGACGTCGCTTGTGCCGCTTTTTTCTTGGCGTCGGGTTTTGACCTGTAAATTTGCGTACAAAGTGGCGCTTTTGCGCGTGTTGTTTTTGATGTCGTTTGTGCGGCTTTGTAGTGGCATCGGTATTTTACCTGTAAATTTCCGTATAAAAGTGGCGCTTGTGTGCTTGCACGTCGACTGTGTTGCTCTCCCTCTACGCGATCCTTATGCTCTGCGCAGTGTCTCGTTGCGGTAGACACTCGGAGGTATTGACGAGAGACTTCCAGAACATCAAACCAAATCTTGAGACAACTCCGCTGAGTGTTTCCGGTTTTGCCTTTCTTGGTTTTTTCTGGAAGGTTTCTTAGGTGGCAAGGTGATGTAACAACAACACCCTTTGGAACATCCCTTGACGATTTCTCTTTATTTACTGAACTGAGTGGTCAAGTGCTCTACAGCAAGAAAGATGATGAGGTTGCTGTGCGTGTGCAGGCATAGGAACATGAACCTTATTAACTCACCCCACCCCACCGGTAACTGATCATGAAAGAGCTGTGCCTGTCTCTGCTCTACGGGAAGAAAGATGATGAGGTTGCTGTGCCTGTGTGTGCATAGGAACATGAACGTTAGCATCCCACCCCACCCCACCCCACCCCAAGGGTAACTGATCATGAAAGAGCAGTGCGTGTAAGTGCTCTACAGCAAGAAAGATGATGAGGTTGCTGTGCCTGTGTGTGCATAGGAACATGAACGTTATCATCCCACCCCACCCCACCCCACCCCACTGGAACATGAATGAGAGATGAAGTGTTGATCTTTGGTGTTGGAAGTGAGTTGTTAACCGTCATGAGAGGTTTATCTTGCTCTCAGGATCGTTTTGCATTTCGTGGTAGCGTAATTTCGTGGAAATTTGACAGGTAATCAGAGGTTTTTCGTCGCAAGTGATGTCAAAAATGTGTGGGGGTCATTTTCGGCGCAAGTGACCTTAACAATTTCGTCCTAAGTGAACGTGGGACCACTCTGGAGCATTGTTGGTTTTCAGGGAGCTCCAGTTTCGAATTTCTCGAGGAGGCAGACAGCTCAAAATTCAGAGAGATCCACAAGGCCTACAAGGCGGCATCGCTGCTTTTACGTGGGTCCTCCAGCCAAGACCTTGCCCAAGGTTTTGTGGGATTACTCTCCAGTTTCTAGAGGGCTCGTTGTGGATTTTCCTCTGCTTCAATTTTTTTGAGAACGACATACATGTGAGAATCATGCGTCGCAACCTGTCCCAGGAGCTTTGTGCCCAGCTTGGTGCTGCTTGAGGCTGGGCAAATACAGGATGAGAACTAATTGGTTGAAACAAACATAGGTCCCATCACATCCCATCCATTTTCACTCAATCCTGAAGTTGCTACATTCCATAGTGCTGGAACCAAATCGCTGCGAAACAGATCAAAAACAAATGGACATTGTTCCAGCATCTGGCACGTATGGGATCCAAAGCTAAATCATACTTCATCCACCGGAGGATAGGGTGTTCTGGGATGTACAAGGGATTGGCACATTCATTTTGGTTGTCGGAGCACTTAGGACACCCCATGGGCCGACAAAGAAGCGCCACTTTTACTTGTCCAACCCTGGGGGCGACGGAAATTGGGCCCAGGAGGAACCATCAGAAAGTGGCCGCCAGTAAAAAGCAATTGGTGGGCGTGCTTCAATAATGATGATGATGATGATGATGATGATGATGGTTGACACTGTAAAAGTGCAAAGCGGTCATCAAGTGGCCTTTCTGGCGACATGTTGTTTTATTAGTATCTATAAGTTGCTATAACTTTGAGCATGACCTTGTTCACTTTTCTTCCTGATGTTGTCGTCAACACCGTGACCATCACCCAATGATTTTCTACTAATCATCACCTTATCTACTAATCATCAATCGTAGGTATGGATCATTTGGTCCTTGAAGCGGCTCTGCGAGGTATGGTCATGCCATGACCATGGCACTCTGCGGATTCCAAACATAAAAACCGTGATCATAAATCCCAAGACTGTCAATGCAACAAATGATACTGAATCCACAGCTGCATTAGATGATAATGGATGAGTTTCACCCACTCAGATACAGCCAAATGCGAGAAACGGTATTTGAGTTGGTTTGCTTGTGCTGCTTGACCTTGCTGCCGTACGTTTTGTCCAAGGCTTTATTGTTAGCTGAAATCGTTTGGATGCGATATTTTGCTAGCTCGAAATCTGCTCAGCATTGGGTCATTGATTGGGTACCAATAATTTTTCAAGCAGGCAGAAGAGGGGTGTCCATGCCTCATATGGAATACCATGAACGTGTTCTAGATTGGAATACAGGAAGAACCATAGCACCAGTGCTTTTTACTATGCGAGTGCCCAGTTGTTCTTGTTCGTTTCTGCGGTTCTGTCGCTCAGGTCCAAGACAAACAAACCAGGGCAGACGATGTCGGGAATCGCTTCTTTGTCACTGTCCAAGGAGGCATTTGTATACCGCTAGCAGCAACACTCGATACAACATTGTTATTCCCATTTCGACATGTACCCAGACAGTATTTCATATTTCACCGTTTCACTCTAAAGCCAAACATCTTGTGAGCACATGAAGACAGATAGGTACTTGAAGGTGACATGTCTTCACTTCGGCAAGTTCAACGTGGATCATTTGCCAAGGGCCAGGATTCTCCAGGGCTTGCTGCTCGACGATCACCTCGGCTCAAAGGGTTGAGACACCAGCGCTTCCATCCTGTGCCAGGCGAGCGCCTGGTGAAATGGATCGAATGGTGTTTTAGGGAGTTTGCAATGGTGTTTCTCACCTCATAACCCCCACAGAAAGTATGCGTTTTCCCACCACCTCCCAGGCGAGGGTCTCTAGATTTTTCCAAGACATCGCATCCTGTAGGCAGGTCCTTACCTCTTGAGACTTCCGCCCCAAGTTTCCTTCAATTTTTTTTCATTCCAGTGCATTTTGGTAGTTTTTTTTTGGGAACGCTGTGTTTTCTGCACTTTCCAGATAGACAGTTCCTCTCCCAAGTGGTGATGCTCCATTATTTCAGCACCAGAGACTACATCTTCAGGATGTTACCTGGATCCTTTCAGTTGGTAAGTTGTTGATATCCCTATAGTGTGACCAACTGCTGTTCCGTGTCCGGATGGAAAAGCGTTTCTGACAAATTGTGATGTAGCCTTTCTTGGTAGTTTGATGATGTCCGCTATGCTTGTTGATCAATATTTCCAACCATATACTTTGCCCCTACCATGCTTAAGCATCATTCATGGTGGTAAATCCTTGTAGTTTTGAGTGTTGATGTCAGCATCAGCCAGGTGTGTCCTGATGACAGGAAATCCACCGAGTGATCTCAGCTGATAGGAATTGCAGCTAGTGATCTCAGGATTGGAGGGGCTAACCCTGACAACTACTGGCGAAAGCCCAGCCTTTCCTGATCTTTCATGTGACATCTGTACATGTTCCCACGCATTTGTTTCGTGGGAGTAGTTGGTTTGCCGTACGTCGAAACAACGTCAATTAGACTTGTAGCAGTGGAGCAACAAACCACGAAGCTTAAATTGAGAGTGTACAACCAAGCAAAACGGGGATATGATATGATATGATACGGTATGGTATGGTATGATAAAATATAATGCGTATGATTATATGTAATTATTTTCGAGCTGACGCTCATCGTCGGCTCCGCCGGATTACTTGACCCTCGATGTCATCGCAGGGTGGGCTTGAAAGCTATTGAATGAGGTCCTGCTGCTTCAGAAATATATTCCTTTTGTTTTTTGAACATATTCATGGAATCATGGAACTACGGTTTTGTTCTTGGAGCAAGTCGGGAAGGCTTGTTCCCGAAAGCTCCTGCGAAGGGTTTTTCCTAAAGAATTGCTGCCAATTTCACCTTTCCACTTCGTGTAAAAGCGCCTCTGTGTAAAGACTTCTCTGTGTAAAAGCTTCTGTGTGTAAAAGCTTCTGCGTGTAAAGCTTCTCTGTGTAAAGACTTCTCTGTGTAAAAGCTTCTGTGTGTTAAAGCTTCTGCGTGTGAAAACTTCTCTGTGTAAAGATTTCTCTGTGTAAAAACTTCTGTGCGTAAACGCGCCTGTGTGTAAAAACTTCTCTGTGTAAAGGCTTCTCTGTGTAAAAACTTCTGTGTGTGAAAACTTCCGTGTGTAAAAGCTCTCTTTGTAAAGACTTCTTTGTGACAAGTTTCTGTCTGCAAACGCGCCTGTGTGTTAAAGCTCTCTCCGTGTAAAGACTTCTTTGCGTAAAAACGTCTGTGCGTAACAGAAAACACCCTTGTGTGTAAAAGCTCCTCTGTGTAAAGGCTTCTCTGCGTAAAAGCTTCTGTGTGAAAAAGCTTCTGCGCGTAAAAACTTCTCTGTGCAAAGGCTTCTCTGTGTATGAACTTCCGTGTGTAAAAGCTTCCGTTTGTAAAAACTCTATCTCTGTAAAGACTTCTTTGTGTAAAAGTTTCTGTGTGTAAACGCGCCTGTGTGTTAAAACTTTCTGTGTAACCACTGCTTTGTGTAACAGCGTCTGTGTGTAACAGCTTCTGTGAGTAAACGCCCTTGTGTGTAAAAGCTCCTCTGTGTAAAGGCTTCTCTGTGTAAACGCTTCTGTGTGCAAACGCGTCTGTGTGTAAAAGCTCCCTGTGTAATCACTTCTCTGTGTAAAAACCTCTGTGTGTAAAATCTCCTGTGTAAACGCGTTTGTGTGCAAAATCTCCGTAGTGTAAAAACTTCTCTGTGCAAACGCTTCCGTGCGTAAAAGTTCCTCTGTGTAAAAGCTTCTGCATGTAAAAACCCGCCTGTATAAAGACTTCTCTGCGTAAAAGCCTCTGTGTCCAAAAACTTCTGTGTCTAAGAGCCGCTCTGTGTAAAAAATGCTCTGTTCAAAAGCCCCTGTGTGTGTAAAAACTTCTGTGTGTAAACGTGTCTGTGTAAAAGCGCCTCGCCAGCAGCATCCATCATTATATTTTCTGGAAAAACATACGGTTTCGTGCATCTGCTATCTCTCAAAAACGCATTTCGTGCAAGACTTCCTTCAAAACTCCATCGGCAACTCATCCACCAGCACCACTTGCAACCCCATTTACAATGCGGAACCGATCCGACCATG
The DNA here is from genome assembly GCA_947184155.2 of Cladocopium goreaui. Classification (NCBI taxonomy): domain Eukaryota; class Dinophyceae; order Suessiales; family Symbiodiniaceae; genus Cladocopium; species Cladocopium goreaui. The sequence continues at coordinate 39,041 of CAMXCT020000019.1, forward strand.
ATCCGAACATGATCCGACCATGATCCGACCATGATCCGACCACACACGAGGCCGTCTCGCAACCGTCGCACCGCAGAGGTAGATCATCGAGGTTCGGGGACGGACTTTGTATGGAAAAACATAGGGTTTCGTGCATCTGCTATCTCTCAAAAACGCATTTCGTGCGAGACTTCCTTCAAAACTCCATCGGCAACTCCTCCACCAGCACCACTTGCAATGCCATTTGCATTGCGGGAACGATCCTACAGTTGCAAATCACAATGAAATTCCATCGGCAACTCATCCACCAGCACCACTTGCAATCCCATTTACATTGCGGGAACGATCCTACAGTTGCAAATCACAATGGAATTCTGTCGACCACACATGCACGAAAAACAGTTGAAACCCCATTTACAATGCGGAACCGATCCGAACATGATCCGAACATGATCCGACCACACACGAGACCGTCTCGCAACCGTCGCACCGCAGAGGTAGATCATCGAGGTTCGGGGACGGACTTTGTATGGAAAAACATACGGTTTCGTGCATCTGCTATCTCTCAAAAACGCATTTCGTGCGAGACTTCCTTCAAAACTCCATCGGCAACTCATCCACCAGCACCACTTGCAACCCCATTTACAATGCGGAACCGATCCGACCATGATCCGAACATGATCCGACCATGATCCGACCACACACGAGACCGTCTCGCAACCGTCGCACCGCAGAGGTAGATCATCGAGGTTCGGGGACGGACTTTGTATGGAAAAACATAGGGTTTCGTGCATCTGCTATCTCTCAAAAGCACATTTCGTGCAGGACTTCCTCCCTGACAGTCTAAAAGTTACAATTAACTCTTTCCCTCACTAACTCTTTCTTTGACTAATTCTTTCCCTGATGAACTCTTTCCCTAACTAGCTCTTTCCCTCACTAACTCTTCCTTTGACTAACTCTTTCCTTGACAGTCTAAAAGTTACAATTAACTCTTTCCCTACTGAACTCTTTCCCTCACTAACTCTTCCTTTGACTAACTCTTTCCCTGACAGCCAAAGTTACAATTAACTCTTTCCCTAACTAACTCTTTCCCTCACTAACTCTTTCTTTGACTAACTCTTTCCCTTACATTCTAAGGTTCTTTGACTAACTCTTTCTCTGACATTCTAAAAGTCCGTAACACGGAAGTTTCTCCCCCTCAACTTCCTTTAACTATTGTTTGAGAAAAACACATCAGCTCAAATTTAGTCCGAAACAGTGGTGGTGAACAAAACTCACATGTTCATAGTTTTAAATAGTTATCTTCGGCCCCATAATTGTACATTTACTTTAGATTTTAGATCTCCCAAGGGTCGCTGAAATGTTGAAACCCTCATTCTTACTGTATGAGCTATGAAGACCTCATACCCCCTTCCATATGCTTTCGAAAAAATGATGGCAAATGACCCTACAAACTAGCTTGGTATAAAGTATTCTTCCGCTTCAGGAAGCAATTGACCAGTCTTCAATTTGTTGGTTGTTATTTTCAGGGTCTATGTTAATTTGGAGGGTAAGTGAGATAACTACCTTTTGATACGCATATGGCAGGGGAAATTGACAAATCTGGAGTTTAGCCAATCAGATGCGAAGATTTAGGTATCAAAAATAGGGTTCAGTGAGTGTTCAATTCTTTGAATGTCTTGAATGGATAATGAAGTCTCTATATTCAGCTAGAAACTCTCCAGGTCGAAGTGTTTGGACGAGCTTCTTGGATATTTCCATCATGGGATAGAAATGGGAAACCAATGCAATTGGCTTCCACCTAGACACTGAGGGAATGATCTTCACTAATATCTTTAGAATCTTTAGAAAGAAAAACAACTTAAGTGCAGAACCGCAAAGTAGTGCTGAATGTTCTGATGATGATGCTTTGCCTGCAATCTGCCAATGCAGCAAGATCACAATCAAGCAAGGATGCCCCATGTCCGTAGTAACCATTCACCTGGCAATTCAGATCTTCAGGATCGCAGCTTAGCGGCCTAGCACGTGAACATGCTCAGCCAGCTATGCCAAAAACACTTTTGATTTGAACATCTTCACACGTTATTTACAAATTATTTGTTAAGTGGGGACTAATCTTCCAAGCCCCCATTTTGCACGGTCTAGATTAGTTTGTGGGAAGGTAATTAATTTGCAAATGCTACATTTTTTGCCTGGGAAAGAGGTCAGTTTGCTAGAAAGAGGTGTCATTCAGTGATTGTTGACTTCAACGAGTTCAAAAACTTGGTTTGCTGTGGCCCCCAAAAAATGAACGTGGGATATCCCAGCAGAAAAACTGCGACATGAAGCGACACAGAGATGTGTGTGTGCTCTTCCGAGGCTCCTCGTTATGCCACGACGAGGCTGGGTTGAGCAGACCTGGTCTTGCGCGATATTCATGTCATCTTGGTGTGACACCTCCTAAAAAAGTAGTTGCTTACCATTCTGTGAAATGCTGGAAGTCATTGCCAAAGACCAAACAAGACTAGACAGCGTACTCAAGCTTTTGTTTTCTCATATTTTCCCCATCAACTGGGGATAATTTCACTTGCGCTCGAGCAAAAGTAAATGAAACTCAAGTTATCCAACAAGCTTTCCAGCCCTCACAAAGTGGTGGATGTGAAGCGCTGACCCAGAGTCTTTTGTGCGGGTTTGTCCACCAGAAATCTAGGTTTTCAGACAAGGCCGTGCGAGTTTTAGTTTCTAAAAAAACTCAGTTCCAAGGCTGCCGCGGTGCTGGCGCAGTTCGTCAAGGAAAATTGCATTGCTTCAAGTGTTGCTTGGAACACAACATGCACAGACACTTTGTGACTGGAAAGATGTCACGAAATCTAGCAAGGATACGCTCCGGGTCCATTGCAGTGAAATTATTCATCCCCGCTGGTCAAACGGTTTGGTTCACTCTTGTTGTAGCGGCTTCTTTACGTTTTTTCTTACGCTTGCTGGCTTTCGTTCACAACCTTGGCACTAAAAAAAATTGGTGGCTTTGGGACGAATAGACACAAATGTCTATGACGTCCTGAGGTTAAAGCTCAAGCCAGGTGCCAACATCCAGGAGGCACGAAACATAGGGTACCATCCTGCTGTGCTGGCTTGGGCAAAGAGGTATGGAGGGATAGGGAAGGTAGATAGACTTCTCATCTTGCAATTGGCGAGACAGAGTAGATTGTTTGAATTGCACAGGTCAGAGCCGCCTACCACTCCTTGGCGAAGAGATATCATCCCGACAAAACTCAGGAGTGAAAGGGCCCCATCTGAGATTGGAAGCATGCCTTGAGTTTCCTATCGCATTTTCTTTGGAGGGCCAGGATTCCATCTGCATGAAATGACATGTGAGTCTTCATTGAACATATTTCGATGTCATTTTAACCTGCTTTTCAGACTCGCTCTAAAACTCTCTAGGGTGAGGCGTTCACTTGTGCCGCTTTTTTTTTTGCGGCGCTTGTGCCGGTTTTTTTTTGTGTCGCTTGTGCCGCTTTTTTTTTGGTATCGGCATTTTTCCTGTAAATTAACGTATAAAATGGTGTTTTGACGTGTTGCTTTTTTGACGTCGCTTGTGCCGCTTTTTTCTTGGCGTCGGGTTTTGACCTGTAAATTTGCGTACAAAGTGGCGCTTTTGCGCGTGTTGTTTTTGATGTCGTTTGTGCGGCTTTGTAGTGGCATCGGTATTTTACCTGTAAATTTCCGTATAAAAGTGGCGCTTGTGTGCTTGCACGTCGACTGTGTTGCTCTCCCTCTACGCGATCCTTATGCTCTGCGCAGTGTCTCGTTGCGGTAGACACTCGGAGGTATTGACGAGAGACTTCCAGAACATCAAACCAAATCTTGAGACAACTCCGCTGAGTGTTTCCGGTTTTGCCTTTCTTGGCTTTTTTCTGGAAGGTTTCTTAGGTGGCAAGGTGATGTAACAACAACACCCTTTGGAACATCCCTTGACGATTTCTCTTTATTTACTGAACTGAGTGGTCAAGTGCTCTACAGCAAGAAAGATGATGAGGTTGCTGTGCGTGTGCAGGCATAGGAACATGAACCTTATTAACTCACCCCACCCCACCGGTAACTGATCATGAAAGAGCTGTGCCTGTCTCTGCTCCAACAGCAAGAAAGATGATGAGGTTGCTGTGCCTGTGTGTGCATAGGAACATGAACGTTAGCATCCCACCCCACCCCACCCCACCCCAAGGGTAACTGATCATGAAAGAGCAGTGCGTGTAAGTGCTCTACAGCAAGAAAGATGATGAGGTTGCTGTGCGTGTGCAGGCATAGGAACATGAACCTTATTAACTCACCCCACCCCACCGGTAACTGATCATGAAAGAGCTGTGCCTGTCTCTGCTCTACGGGAAGAAAGATGATGAGGTTGCTGTGCCTGTGTGTGCATAGGAACATGAACGTTATCATCCCACCCCACCCCACCCCACCCCCCCCAACGGGTAACTGATCATGAAAGAGCAGTGCGTGTAAGTGCTCTACAGCAAGAAAGATGATGAGGTTGCTGTGCGTGTGCAGGCATAGGAACATGAACCTTATTAACTCACCCCACCCCACCGGTAACTGATCATGAAAGAGCTGTGCCTGTCTCTTCCCAACAGGGAAGAAAGATGATGAGGTTGCTGTGCCTGTGTGTGCATAGGAACATGAACGTTATCATCCCACCCCACCCCACCCCACCCCCCCCACCCACCCCAAGGGTAACTGATCATGAAAGAGCAGTGCGTGTAAGTGCTCTACAGCAAGAAAGATGATGAGGTTGCTGTGCGTGTGCAGGCATAGGAACATGAACCTTATGAACTCACCCACCCCTGCACCGGTAACTGATGCATGAAAGAGCTGTGCCTGTCTCTTCCCAACAGCAAGAAAGATGATGAGGTTGTGTGTTGTGTGTGCATAGGAACATGAACGTTATCATCCCACCCCCACCCCACCCCATCCTCACCCCCCCCACCCCCCACCCCACCCACGGGTAACTGATCATGAAAGAGCAGTGCGTGTAAGTGCTCTACAGAAGAAAAGATGATGAGGTTGCTGTGCGTGTGCGGCATAGGAACATGAACCTTATTAACTCACCCCACCCCACCGGTAACTGATCATGAAAGAGCTGTGCCTGTCTCTGCTCAACAGGGAAGAAAGATGATGAGGTTGCTGTGCCTGTGTGTGCATAGGAACATGAACGTTATCATCCCCCCCACCCCACCCCACCCCACGGGTAACTGATCATGAAAGAGCAGTGCGTGTAAGTGCTCTACAGCAAGAAAGATGATGAGGTTGCTGTGCGTGTGCAGGCATAGGAACATGAACCTTATTAACTCACCCCACCCCACCGGTAACTGATCATGAAAGAGCTGTGCCTGTCTCTTCTCAACAGCAAGAAAGATGATGAGGTTGCTGTGCCTGTGTGTGCATAGGAACATGAACGTTATCATCCCACCCCACCCCACCCCACCCCACCCCCACCCCCCCCACCCCCCCACCCACCCCCCCACTGGAACATGAATGAGAGATGAAGTGTTGATCTTTGGTGTTGGAAGTGAGTTGTTAACCGTCATGAGAGGTTTATCTTGCTCTCAGGATCGTTTTGCATTTCGTGGTAGCGTAATTTCGTGGAAATTTTACAGGTAATCAGAGGTTTTTCGTCGCAAGTGATGTCAAAAATGTGTGGGGGTCATTTTCGGCGCAAGTGACCTTAACAATTTCGTCCTAAGTGAACGTGGGACCACTCTGGAGCATTGTTGGTTTTCAGGGAGCTCCAGTTTCGAATTTCTCGAGGAGGCAGACAGCTCAAAATTCAGAGAGATCCACAAGGCCTACAAGGCGGCATCGCTGCTTTTACGTGGGTCCTCCAGCCAAGACCTTGCCCAAGGTTTTGAGGGATTACTCTCCAGTTTCTAGAGGGCTCGTTGTGGATTTTCCTCTGCTTCAATTTTTTTGAGAACGACATACATGTGAGAATCATGCGTCGCAACCTGTCCCAGGAGCTTTGTGCCCAGCTTGGTGCTGCTTGAGGCTGGGCAAATACAGGATGAGAACTAATTGGTTGAAACAAACATAGGTCCCATCACATCCCATCCATTTTCACTCAATCCTGAAGTTGCTACATTCCATAGTGCTGGAACCAAATCGCTGCGAAACAGATCAAAAACAAATGGACATTGTTCCAGCATCTGGCACGTATGGGATCCAAAGCTAAATCATACTTCATCCACCGGAGGATAGGGTGTTCTGGGATGTACAAGGGATTGGCACATTCATTTTTGTTGTCGGAGCACTTAGGACACCCCATGGGCCGACAAAGAAGCGCCACTTTTACTTGTCCAACCTTGGGGGCAACGGAAATTGGGCCCAGGAGGAACCATCAGAAAGTGGCCGCCAGTAAAAAGCAATTGGCGGGCGCGCTTCAATAATGATGATGATGATGATGATGGTTGACACTGTAAAAGTGCAAAGCGGTCATCAAGTGGCCTTTCTGGCGACATGTTGTTTTATTAGTATCTATAAGTTGCTATAACTTTGAGCATGACCTTGTTCACTTTTCTTCCTGATGTTGTCGTCAACACCGTGACCATCACCCAATGATGTTCTACTAATCATCACCTTATCTACTAATCATCAATCGCAGGTATGGATCATTTGGTCCTTGAAGCGGCTCCGCGAGGTATGGTCATGCCATGACCATGGCACTCTGCGGATTCCAAACATAAAAACCGTGATCATAAATCCCAAGACTGTCAATGCAACAAATGATACTGAATCCACAGCTGCATTAGATGATAATGGATGAGTTTCACCCACTCAGATACAGCCAAACGCGAGAAACGGTATTTGAGTTGGTTTGCTTGCGCTGCTTGACCTTGCTGCCGTACGTTTTGTCCAAGGCTTTATTGTTAGCTGAAATCGTTTGGATGCGATATTTTGCTAGCTCGAAATCTGCTCAGCATTGGGTCATTGATTGGGTACCAATAATTTTTCAAGCAGGCAGAAGAGGGGTGTCCATGCCTCATATGGAATACCATGAACGTGTTCTAGATTGGAATACAGGAAGAACCATAGCACCAGTGCTTTTTACTATGCGAGTGCCCAGTTGTTCTTGTTCGTTTCTGCGGTTCTGTCGCTCAGGTCCAAGACAAACAAACCAGGGCAGACGATGTCGGGAATCGCTTCTTTGTCACTGTCCAAGGAGGCATTTGTATACCGCTAGCAGCAACACTCGATACAACATTGCTATTCCCATTTCGACGTGTACCCAGACAGTATTTCATATTTCACTGTTTCACTCTAAAGCCAAACATCTTGTGAGCACATGAAGACATATAGGTACTTGAAGGTGACATGTCTTCACTTCGGCAAGTTCAACGTGGATCATTTGCCAAGGGCCAGGATTCTCCAGGGCTTGCTGCTCGACGATCACCTCGGCTCAAAGGGTTGAGACACCAGCGCTTCCATCCTGTGCCAGGCGAGCGCCTGGTGAAATGGATCGAATGGTGTTTTAGGGAGTTTGCAATGGTGTTTCTCACCTCATAACCCCCACAGAAAGTATGCGTTTTCCCACCACCTCCCAGGCGAGGGTCTCTAGATTTTTCCAAGACATCGCATCCTGTAGGCAGGTCCTTACCTCTTGAGACTTCCGCCCCAAGTTTCCTTCAATTTTTTTCATTCCAGTGCATTTTGGTAGTTTTTTTTTGGGAACGCTGTGTTTTCTGCACTTTCCAGATAGACAGTTCCTCTCCCAAGTGGTGATGCTCCATTATTTCAGCACCAGAGACTACATCTTCAGGATGTTACCTGGATCCTTTCAGTTGGTAAGTTGTTGATATCCCTATAGTGTGACCAACTGCTGTTCCGTGTCCGGATGGAAAAGCGTTTCTGACAAATTGTGATGTAGCCTTTCTTGGTAGTTTGATGATGTCCGCTATGCTTGTTGATCAATATTTCCAACCATATACTTTGCCCCTACCATGCTTAAGCATCATTCATGGTGGTAAATCCTTGTAGTTTTGAGTGTTGATGTCAGCATCAGCCAGGTGTGTCCTGATGACAGGAAATCCACCGAGTGATCTCAGCTGATAGGAATTGCAGCTAGTGATCTCAGGATTGGAGGGGCTAACCCTGACAACTACTGGCGAAAGCCCAGCCTTTCCTGATCTTTCATGTGACATCTGTACATGTTCCCACGCATTTGTTTCGTGGGAGTAGTTGGTTTACCGTACGTCGAAACAACGTCAATTAGACTTGTAGCAGTGGAGCAACAAACCACGAAGCTTAAATTGAGAGTGTACAACCAAGCAAAACGGGGATATGATATGATATGATACGGTATGGTATGGTATGATAAAATATAATGCGTATGATTATATGTAATTATTTTAGAGCTGACGCTCATCGTCGGCTCCGCCGGATTACTTGACCCTCGATGTCATCGCAGGGTGGGCTTGAAAGCTATTGAATGAGGTCCTGCTGCTTCAGAAATATATTCCTTTTGCAAAGAATTGTGCGGCCTACTCACATGGATGACACACAAATCGAGATGTAACAGTTGTGTCACTTTCATGTACCTGTCATGGAAACTCATGATTCAGGTTGATCTTATCGAGGCCCTTTTCGGCACAAAAGCGAGTGCATGCGTTTCTCAGTGAACCTTCGCATGGTAGCGGAGCCCAATCTGGGCATACGCCTTTTCCTTTGGCTTGTGACGCTTTGAAATCAGCTGGCAACTGGAGTGAGATTCAAATACAGTTGTGCAATACTGAATTCTGGGATTTATACTGGAGGCGAAAGCCTAAAACAGGTTTCTGGATTACAGGTGCATTTGGTGAATCTCTTTTCCTGGAAAGTTGCTTGTCGAGCACTAGAGATAGTGATAGCGGCGCAGTAGGACTTGAAGTTTTTCTGCAGAAGGCATGGAGCCAACAGCGGGTGGTGAAAATCCATTTCCTGGATCGCCGAGTGGTTCTCCAACAGGTGGAGCTACAGGAGCAGCTGACATGTCTCAAAGGTTGCTAGCAGCAGTGGAGGCTGCTACTATGGCTGCGCAAGCGGCTTCACAGATAGCGCAGAATGTGAGACAAGGTTCAGATGAAAAGACTTGGTGGAAATTACTTCCAAAGCCACCCACTTTTGATCATGCCTCGAGGGAGAGCGAGATCGCTGGATGGAAGGAATGGTCATGGGCATTCGAGCAATACATGGCCTCAGTTGATGCTAGATTCAGCGATGATATACAAGAGATGAGAAAGGATATCACAAAAGCCATCGATCCTGTGGATTTTTCCGACAGTGAGAGGCAGCGCAACAGCTTTCTCTATAGCATGCTATCTTCCCTTCTTCGCCAACGACCTCTTCTGGTAATGCGGCAGGTTGCAGGTTCAAATGGTTTGGAAGCTTACCGTTTACTGGTGGAGCAAAACGAGCCCCTGACAAAGAACAGAAGCATGGGTCTTTTGAACATCATAATGAACTGGTCTGCATTCAATGGAAAGCAGTCGCTGATGGCACAGGTGCTTCGTTTGGAACATGCTTACAGTGAATATGAAAAGCTTGGAACAAAACTGAATGATGAGTTGAAAACTGCAATACTGATGAGGTGCGTGCAGGGAAATCTGAAGACATGGTTGCAGCTTCAGGTTACAGAACAGACCACGTACAGCAAGGTGCGAGAGATGATCCTGCTCTACGACAGCTCAACAACGAAGTGGTCGGAGACTATGGTTTTGGGCTTAGATGGATCTTCAAATCATGCTGATGGCCCAGTTCCAATGGAGATAGACAGAATAGAATCAAAAGGAAAGAACAAAGGAAAAGGAAAGGGAAAGTCAAAAGATAGCAGCGCGCAGAAAGGAAAATCAAAGGGAAAACAAAAGGGAAAAGATGGCAAAGGCAAAGGAAAGACATATGATCAGAAAGGTGCCAAAGGAAATTCGTATGACAAGCCAAAAGGCAAGGGAAAGAATGAGCCCAAGTCTTGCTACGTGTGTGGTAAAACCGGGCATTTTGCTCGGGATTGCTGGCAAGCTTCACAGGTCAGAAACATTGCTTCAGCGTCGATGCCAGGTTCAACAGTAGTGCAAGGTTCTCCAAGTTCATCACTTGGAGGTGTCTCAAGCGCATCGCAGTATCAGTCTGGAGCTCAGCAATTGCCAGTGATTGCAACTTCGAGTTCGTCCACACAGCAGAGAGTTTCACGAATTTATGAGATCAATGAAGATGTTTCAAAGCATGACGATTTGGTCTTTGATTTGCGCGATTCAAGTCCAAGCAGCTTTGGTGGTGCAGTTCATGTGGTTTATCATTACATTGGTGACACTTCAGATGATTCATGTTGTGAAGAGCTTTGCAATGGTGTTATTAGAATGGTTGTTAGTGGTGATGGTGAATGTTCAGAGCAGCTGCATAGCATCCTCATCGACAGCGGCGCCGACGCCTCAATTTTCCCAGCGTCATTGATTGGACTGGGAAAGCCGGCAGAGGGTGTGATTGGAAAATTATGTGATGCCCAAGGGGTTGAGATTCCAGTTGATGCAGTGCAAGACATGGAAATTCGCCTGAAGGACATTTCAGGGCGCACCATCCTTCTCAGGGAACGTGTGGCAATTTCAGACAAGGTCAACCAACCTATCCTGTGCTATGGCCACTTGTTACAGTCTGGTTGGGGTATCAGTGGAAGTCAGCAAGCCTTAGTCCACGACTCAGTTGGAGCGCATATCCCAGTTGAAATGCAGAATCAATCACTCATTGTCCATGGAACAATCAGAGCCTTGAAGGAATGCAGTGAAGTGCCCGACAACTCTTGCGTCAGGGCGATACAGGCTGAGGTGATTGACAGCGTGTTGAATGGTGCTGTTGGCTGGGAGCTTGACTCACGTGGTTGTGGCATAGGCAGACATTTTGCTGAAAAACATCAAGACCCGACATTGGTGAAACCTGACTTGTCTGGCAGATTCTACAGAACAACTCTGGTAGAAGGCAATGACAGAAGGTGGTATGTGACAGAGCTTTGCGAACAACTTGAAGGTTTGATCCAGCTTGATGCAGAGTTTTATGGTTTTCGAGGCAAGCGCAATGTCATCACGTTCATAACAGATGCAGAAAAGGATCCGGTGGTGCTTGGGTTTTCACTGGTTGATGAAGGTGCTCCAGGTTTTCCAGTAAGGCCTGAAGATGACATGGATGCTGAAATTTCTGCAGATGAAGGTTTGGAAGCAGCAGGCCGAGAGATTCCTGAGGGCCAATTGGTTGTACGCCCAACACCCGAGGATGAGGTGAACGTGAATGGCACCCTCTTGCGTGCCACAAGTGGATTAGCTGCGCTGAGGGCTGGATGCTCCTTTTACGGCCTTTCTTCTTCAGGGTCGAAATCCAAATGCTTTGAAAGACTTCTGAATCATTCCAAGGAACTGGAGTTGGACATGATCATGGCTGCAGCAAAGGAATCGAAAAGACAAGAAGGGCGCGATCCATTGGCACCGGTGAATGCTGAGGTGCCCACTGAGTTTGAGCAGAACAAACATCGTTTGACTCACCTTCCTTTCGAGAATTGGTGCCCATCGTGCGTGGCGTTTAGAGCCAGGCCAGATCGCCACGAAAATACAGGCGAAAGCCATGCTGGTTCTGTACCTACAATCAGCTTCGACTATTTCTTTACGAAGTCTGATGGGCAGCCTGGAACAGAAGGTGATCCAAACACCATCACAGCCTTGATTGTGGTGGACAGCCACACAAGTTTTGTGACATGCATCCCACTGGAAAAGAAGGTGCAACTGGATCATGCCAACCGTGAAATTATCAAGTTCATCCAAATGCTTGGGTACTCAGAGGTGATTCTGCACTGTGACAATGAACCCTCGATCTTACAGATCAAGAACCTTCTCCTGCGTACAAGGCAGGCAATGGGTCTCAAGACCAGAGAGAGCAGCGCCATAGCCTACGACAAGGGCAATAGCTTGGCAGAAAATGCAGTTGGAAGAGTGCGTCCATTGGCTTGCTCACTCATGCATCAGCTTCATGGTCGCCTAGGAGTTCAATTGCAAACATCAAGTGCCATTTGGTCTTGGGCACTACGGCATGCTGCATGGTTGATTTAGAGGTTTTCAGTGATCAGAGGTGCAACAGCATACGAGCTTGCATTTGGCCGTGTTTTCACAGGTGAGTTGTGCGAGTTTGGTGAACCCGTTTTTGGGTATGTGGTGCCAGCAACGAAGGCAGCTGCAAAGTGGAAAAGGATGTTGTTTTTGGGGAAAGCAGAGACCCAAAATTCCTATGTGCTCTTTGATGGTCAAGCCATCATCCTTTCAAAGAGCGTGAGGCGCATCAACACGACGTGGCGCACCCATCTGGCATACTACTTGCATTGCAGGTGTTTTTCATGGCAGCACAAGTCTGGTTTTGGAACGAGGATTTTGCCAACAATGAAAAAGCCAGTGCCGCGTTCAGTGAGCTTTGAGGTTCCTTTGGGTCCAATTGAGGACAGCCGCCTTCATGACAAAGATGCACAGGCAGTCATCGAGTTTGCAGAAAAGGAGACAAAGATGCAGGAGGAGATTTCTGCAATGGCTGCCAATGACCCTTTGCAAAGTGCGGCTCGGCCACAACAGGAGCTGCAATCCAAAGATGCTGCAGTTGATGTTCCTCCCAGTTTGCCTTTGGAGGTTCGAGCTCAGTCTGGACAAGCTTCAAGTTCAGCAGGCAACGTTGAAATGGATGACCCAGGACTTGCAGTACCAGTGACACCACCTCGTGAATATGTGATGGTGGGAAGCCCCAGATCATCTCCAGCAACAAGACCGACAGAAACTGAAGATGATGAAGTTGCGAAAAGACAGCGTGTTGAAGATGCAAAGAAACAACGCATCAACCAGATGCGCATGGACTACGAGAAACGTCTTTCAGCTGTCAAGATTGAGTACAAGGAGTATTTCACGATGGATGCGTATGAAACAGAGCTTGATGTGGACAAAGAGATGGAGGACGAAGATGAGATATGGGCTGGAGAAGAATCTGTTGAGCTGCATGGGATTCCTGAGGGAGCCTGGTCTGATTCACCAATTGATCAGACACCGTTGCCACCTGAGAGCTAGGTTGACGAGCTGGCTGACAAAGTGGAAATCCAACGCTTGTGCGCGATGCAGGTTTTGGTTCCAGCAAAGCAGTTTCAGGGTGAAGTGACTGGCGGCCTCACGACAAAATTCGTGAGGGATTGGAGGCTGAAGCAATGGGGCGAGGGTGAAAATTCAAAGAAAAGGTGGATGCGCAGATCGCGCTTCGTAGCGCGAGAGTTTGCAGTGTCAAAAAGGTTAGATACATTTTCACCTGCGACAGGTGCCCATACTTCCAATTTGCTGCCATTGAAATACTTGTGGATGAAAAGACAAGCTGCTGAGATGGAGTCAAAAGACTATGAAGTTGTGATGGCAAGCATTGATGTTCGTGATGCATTTCTGCAGGTTGAACAGAGCCAGCCGATACTTGTGCATTTGCAAAATGAACCGTTTGTCATCAACAGAAACCTTCCAGGACAAAGGCTGGGAGCTAAGCAGTGGTTTCTTCATCTCCAAGCGTTTTTGAAGGAGCGCATGGATTTTCAGTTTTCAGCAGTGCAGCCTTGCATGGCCAGGAACTCAAAAGCCACAATCCTCATTCATGTGGATGACATACTTTTCGTTGGTTTGAAGTCGTTTTGGAATGAAGTCTTCTTGAAGGAGATGCAGCAGAAGTTTTCGATTTCACATGAGCAACTGGACGGTGTTGGCAGTAGCATCAAATTCTTGAGGAGGACGATGACTGAAACAAATGAAGGTTTGGTCATTACACCTGGAACGAATGTTGAAAAGATGGTGAGATTGTTTGAAAAGGCTTTTGGACCAGTGCGTAGTCAAAAGACACCATGTGACCAGTCCATACAACTGCCTGACAATTCTCCTAAGCTTGACAAGAAGGATGCAACATCTTTTCGTTCTCTGGTAGGGCTTTGCTTGTACATTGCACGTGAACGTCCAGACCTCATGTTCCCGATAAAGGAGCTTGCATGTGCAATGTCATCACCGACAGTAGCAGCACTTGGTCACTTGAAGAAGTTGGTTGGATTTATGAAACAGATGAGAGACATAGGTGTACGCCTGCATGTGCCAATGCCTGGACAGGGAAAGTTTGCTTCAGGGAGTTCTTGCAATTGGGTTTTGGAAAGTTACACAGACGCAGACTGGAGTGCCAACAGAAACCACCGCCGATCCACTTCTTGCGGAATGCATTTCCTCAATTCTTCATTTGCATACGGCAGCAGTCGGAGTCAAAAGGTGGTGAGTTTATCCAGCTGTGAAAGTGAACTTCACTCAATGGTCAGCAGCATGTGTGATGGGATTTTCATAAAAGCATGTGCAGAGTTCATCCTGAACGAGGAGGTGGAACACATCCAGTACACCGACAGCTCATCAGCCAGACAGCTGGCATGCAGACAGGGCAGCGGACGTGTTCGCCACCTTAGCGGCAAAATCTTGTGGGTGCAGGAGAAAACTGAAGATGGCTCAGTTGTTTTGAGACAGGTTGGAACGAGCGAAAATCTTGCAGATATAGGTACAAAATGTTTGACGAGACAAAGGCTTCTGTACCTCATGCATGAAACAGGCTTGATCTACATCCCGTCCTTTGAAGATGTGGGACAGGAGGAGTTTTCGAGACATGCTGAAAAGGTTGGAGGTGCTGGACAGATCAAACGGCTTGCAAAAGCCATCTACAGAATGTCACTTGCGATGGGCCTTGAGCCACTCAACAGACCTACAGGCGCAATGGCATTTCCAGATGTTTGCCATGGACTGGAAGATGAGCCAAAGTACAATGCATGGTGGATTTTAACTGTGACGTTTTTATTCATCTGTGTTTTCACAATTGGTTTTCTGGCATGGAAACGTTTGAGCAAGAGAATGCTGGAAGCAGAGATTGCGGTTGGAGGTTTGCAAGTGAGCCTAGCTGCAGTGCAACAACAGCTGGCAGATCATTATGAATTTGCAGCCGAATTGGATACAAGATTGAATACAGCTGGAGAAGTGCACGATGCTTTGTTTGGTTGGAAGGCATGAAGCTTTTGAGCATCAGGTCATGGAAAACCTGGTGAGCAATGAAGAGAGTGCGGATTGCATCAGATACGGTTTGATGGAGATTGGAGGCTTCATCCGTACGCAGACACTCAACAGGGAGCAACGTAACCATATGCTGATTCAAGAGCGTGCCAATTTGGTTTTGTGGAATATGAGACACCAGTCAGAAACAACAGATGCTGCAGAAGATGGCAATGGCCAAGAACATGGAGAAGAGGAATCGCCAGCAGACGACCCGGAGATATCCCCCGACAGTGCAGTCCTGCTGGATAATCTCCGGAAAGATCAAAACAATGCACTTGCAGGTGAGCGATGGAACGAAGCTTCGCAGTTACAACAAGCGATTGTAACGTTGTTGGATGCAACCTCAGGCCCAAATCCTGAGGGGTTATCTATGAGAGTGCTAACTGCGATCAGAAACATCGGACAAAGACTTTACAGATACCACCGGAACAGAGGCTTGGATGAGAGGTCAGAAAGGTTTTACCTCTACGTCACCGATTTGCAGAGCTTAATGCGGTGACAGGAGAATTTACAACTGCCAATGCACAATCAGAGAAGATATCTGTTTGAATGCGATGGTGGATACAAAACGGAGAGAATCCTCACCATTTTGAGGAGGAGTGCCAAGAATTGTGCGGCCTACTCACATGGATGACACACACAAATCGAGATGTAACAGTTGTGTCACTTTCATGTACCTGTCATGGAAACTCATGATTCAGGTTGATCTTATCGAGGCCCTTTTCGGCACAAAAGCGAGTGCATGCGTTTCTCAGTGAACCTTCGCACCTTTTGTTTTTTTGAACATATTCATGGAATCATGGAACTGCGGTTTTGTTCTTGGAGCAAGTCGGGAAGGCTTGTTCCCGAAAGCTCCTGCGAAGGGTTTTTCCTAAAGAATTGCTGCCAATTTCACCTTTCCACTTCGTGTAAAAGCGCCTCTGTGTAAAGACTTCTCTGTGTAAAAGCTTCTGTGTGTAAAAGCTTCTGCGTGTAAAAGCTTCTCTGTGTAAAGACTTCTCTGTGTAAAAGCTTCTGTGTGTTAAAGCTTCTGCGTGTGAAAACTTCTCTGTGTAAAGGTTTCTCTGTGTAAAAACTTCTGTGCGTAAACGCGCCTGTGTGTAAAAACTTCTCTGTGTAAAGGCTTCTCTGTGTAAAAACTTCTGTGTGTGAAAACTTCCGTGTGTAAAAGCTCTCTTTGTAAAGACTTCTTTGTGACAAGTTTCTGTCTGTAAACGCGCCTGTGTGTTAAAGCTCTCTCCGTGTAAAGACTTCTTTGCGTAAAAACGTCTGTGCGTAACAGCTTCTGTGATAAAACACCCTTGTGTGTAAAAGCTCCTCTGTGTAAAGGCTTCTCTGCGTAAAAGCTTCTGTGTGAAAAAGCTTCTGCGCGTAAAAACTTCTCTGTGCAAAGGCTTCTCTGTGTATGAACTTCCGTGTGTAAAAGCTTCCGTTTGTAAAAACTATCTCTGTAAAGACTTCTTTGTGTAAAAGTTTCTGTGTGTAAACGCGCCTGTGTGTTAAAACTCTCTGTGTAACGACTGCTTTGTGTAACAGCGTCTGTGTGTAACAGCTTCTGTGAGTAAACGCCCTTGTGTGTAAAAGCTCCTCTGTGTAAAGGCTTCTCTGTGTAAACGCTTCTGTGTGCAAACGCGTCTGTGTGTAAAAGCTCCCTGTGTAATCACTTCTCTGTGTAAAAACCTCTGTGTGTAAAATTTCCTCTGTGTAAACGCGTTTGTGTGCAAAATCTCCGTAGTGTAAAAACTTCTGTGTGCAAACGCTTCCGTGCGTAAAAGTTCCTCTGTGTAAAAGCTTCTGCATGTAAAAACCCGCCTGTATAAAGACTTCTCTGCGTAAAAGCCTCTGTGTGCAAAAACTTCTGTGTCTAAGAGCCGCTCTGTGTAAAAAATGCTCTGTTCAAAAGCCCCTGTGTGTGTAAAAACTTCTGTGTGTAAACGCGTCTGTGTAAAAGCGCCTCGCCAGCAGCATCCATCATTATATTTTCTTGTGTGCTATCTTCCCGTCTCCTCCCTCCAGCTTTCCTTTCGGGCCACACTGTCGTCTAGTTTCAATCTGTAACGTCGTTTCTTGTTGAAAAATGCTAAGAACATGTGAATGTAACAGCGTCTGTGTGTAACAGCTTCTGTGTGTAAATGCGTTGTGTGTAAAAGCTCCTGTGTGTAAAGGTTCTCAGAGGCTTCTCTGTGTAAAAGCTTCTGTGTGAAAAAGTTTTGGTGTGTAAAAATTTCTCTCTTTAAATACTTTTCTGTGTAAAAACTTCTGTGTGTGAAAGCTTCCGTGTGTAAAAACTCTCTGTGTAAAGACTTGTTTGTGTAAAAGTTTCTGTGTGTAAACGCGCCTGTGTGTTAAAGCTCTCCGTGTAAAGACTTCTTTGGGCAACTGCGTCTTTGTGTAACAGCTTCTGTGTGTAAACGCCCTTGTGTGTAAAAGTTCCTGTGTAAAGACTTCTCTGTGTAAACGGTTTTACTGTAAACGCGTCTGTGTGCAAACACGTTTGTGTGTAAAATCTCTCTGTGTAATCACTTCTCTGTGTAAAAGCTTCAGCGTGTAAAAACTCCTCTGTGTAAACGCGTTTGTGCGCAAAATCTTCTTAGTGTAAAGGCATATCTGTGTAAAAACTTCTGTGCATAAAAACTCCTTTGTGTAAAGACTTCTCTCTGTGTAAACGCTTCTGCGTGTAAAACTTCAGTGTGTGTAAAGACTTTTCTGTGTAAAAACCTCTGTGTGTAAAACTTCTGTGTCTCAGAGCCGCTCTGTGTAAAGACTTCTCTGTGTAAAAATTGTGTCTGTGTAGAAAGTTCTGTGCGTAAAAAAATCTGTGTGGTTTGTGTGTAAACGCGTTTGTGTAAGAACTCCTCACCAGCAGCATTCATCATCAAATTTTCTTGTGTGCTATCTTCTCGTGTTCTCCCTCCAGCTTTCTTTCGGGCCGCACTGTCGTTTAGTTTCAATCTGTAGCGTCGTTTCTTGTTGAAGAATGCCAAGAACATGTGAAAACATCGTTCGTTTAAACATTGAACATAAACAGCGCACAAAGTGCTGTACTTTACACCATTTTGCGCTGTCAGATGGCAAGAACCCGCGTAAACACCACAGTTTTAGTCCCCGAAAGTGGATAAAACACTGTTATTTACAAGGTTTCGTTCACGTCACGATCTTTGATTTTTTGAAAAACGCGTACGTGCCAGGTACATGCCAGCATTTTTTGCGTTCATCAAGGCAAAAAATTGGGTACAGCCACACGCAAAAAATTGCGCACATACCAGCGTTTCAGTCAGCATCCAAAAGCGGCCAAAACACCGCTATTGACAGTTCCACGTTTTCTTGACATTTCAAAAACTGTGTAAATACCAGCATTTTTTGCGATCAACCCGCCAAACGTGCAGTAATTTACAGTTTTTTTTTGCTTTGCTTTCAAAAACACTGGGATTTGCAGTGTTTTGTGCATCTCTGTTTTAAAAAATATTGGTACTTACAAGATTTTCTGCGTTTTTGCATTGTTCCCACACAAGACGTTAAAACGCAAAAATGCTGTAATTTGTAATTTTTTGTTAGTTTCAAAAGACTTAAAATCGTCCGAAAAATTCCTTGATGACTGCTATGTTGCGACTCAGCGCGCTGATGTAACCTTATTCCTTGCGTAAAGAAAAAGAAGCTGAATGCAGCTTCTAGTTGACCCTTCTCCTTCCCGTTCCCTTCCTCTCTTGCGTGTGCGCTTTTGCGTTTCCTCTTTCCCTCTCGCGTGCGTTGCGATGGAAACTTCTAACCTGAGGAAACTTCTGAGTTGGGTGATCACTTGAAGAGATTATTGGCGGTGCGTTTGAATGCAAACGTTATCTGCAATCAACTTTACTTTTTACGTTTGTAACTCTTCAGTGAACTGTTTTCCCCAACTCGTTTTTTTTTTTAAAGTTGTTTCAGCTTGTTGTTTTCTGTAAACATATGCTGAATCTTTTGCACACAGGTGTAAATTGAACTAAATGCCAATGGTGGCCATTTCAAGTTCAATACCTCCAAAGGGAGGGTGGGAGGGTTCACGTTTCTTACGTGATTCGTTTTTTGTGGAGCCATGGGTGGTCGATGGCACGTCGTTTAGACTTGGATGACAGGTACGACAATTTGACTGAATTTCAGATTTTTAACATTACTTGGTGCCTTTGGGACTACAGTGATTTTTCTTGTATCCTTGTTTTCTCCTTTCTGTCCATCAGTGATTTGAGTGCGTTCTGCTGTACAACTTATTGTATCAGTGTGGAACTCGTGGACATCTTGGAGGAACTGGACAGGTACAGAGAACATCTTGAAGATGAGCGCAGAGGGAATTGAGAGTTTTTCTAGTATGCTTGACAATGCAAACGAGTGCAACATGTCACCCTCTGTGTTGAATGTCCAGGAATCGAATCAGGTACCACCCGATGAATCACCTTCAGGTCCCGACCTTGTCAATCTTTTTGGACGGGATGCAATTCAATCAGATGCGGAAAGGTTTGAATCTCATGTCGATGTGACACAGCCTGCATCATGCGTTGACACACCTCTCTCGAGAGCAGATGTTAACAAGGCTCTCTTTGAGGCCAGGCTCCAGAGCTTGGGCGATACGGAGTTAAAGTACCCCTGGGAATCTGGTGTAATGGGTGACATTTTTTCGGAAACAAATGATGCGGCTGGCATACCAACTTTGCCTGCAGAGTATCTATGTTTTACTGACCAGTCGGGTTCAACTACTGCAGTGCCTGCATCTCAGTCTGCATCACAGAAGGTTGCTGGTCGGTGCCTTGAGCTGCCGTTTTATTCATTTGCAATCAAAGTCAAACCAGACAAAGACATGTTTGCCCAGCAGGAGGTATTGTGGACTAGGGCCATTGACAAATGGTTACAGGTCTTTGATGTTCTTGGTTTTCCTGGGCAGCTGGGAGTTGCCTTGGAAAATGAGCTGCATTTTGCAGATCCTACGGAACATGGTTTGGTCCTGAGAGATGCCCTGGGTGTCAAATCCCCTCGAACGGCTGTAAAGAGGGCACAGACATTGATGCAATATTTCAGATGGTTGCAGGAGTCTTGCAGTGACTGGGAGCCCTGGGAGAGATCGCATTGCTTAGATTATCTACGGTCGACAGATGTGCGCACACCCGCAGCGAGTTTGGGCATGTCATTTTTGGAGGCTCTCAGGTTTGCCAGGTATGTAATGCAGATACCAATACAAGACGCCCTGCTACAGGACCCACAGTTGAAGGGTCGTGCCCAGAGGTTGATGCTGTCACGGGATGTGTATCGTCCCGCACGGCCCATGAAGGCCCATGAGGTTGCCAAATTGGAAAAATTGATGATGGGGCATCTTGACACGATTGACAAGTACATGCTTGGAGCAGTCTTGTTTGCAATTTTTTCACGGTCCAGATGGTCAGATTTGCAGTATATTCATCGCATGTGGGTTGACAGGAATGAGTATGAGGGTCAGTTTTTTGGCTTCATTGAAACAGAGACCTCATTCCACAAGACTGCAACTTCCTTGAAGAAGAAGATGCGTTTCCTACCGGTTGTGTGTCCGATCCAGGGCATTACTGATGTGGACTGGACACCGGTATGGCTGGAGACGTTTGCAATGTTACATGTGAACCTGAATGAGAGATGAAGTGTTGATCTTTGGTGTTGGAAGTGAGTTGTTAACCGTCATGAGAGGTTTATCTTGCTCTCAGGATCGTTTTTTGCATTTCGTGGTAGCGTAATTTCGTGGAAATTTTACAGGTAATCAGAGGTTTTTCGTCGCAAGTGATGTCAAAAATGTGTGGGGGTCATTTTCGGCGTAAGTGACCTTAACAATTTCGTCCTAAGTGAACGTGGGACCACTCTCTAGCATTGTTGGTTTTCAGGGAGCTCCAGTTTCGAATTTCTCGAGGAGGCAGACAGCTCAAAATTCAGAGAGACCCAGGCCTACAAGGCGGCATCGCTGCTTTTACGTGGGTCCTCCAGCCAAGACCTTGCCCAAGGTTTTGAGGGATTACTCTCCAGTTTCTAGAGGGCTCGTTGTGGATTTTCCTCTGCTTCAATTTTTTTGAGAACGACATACATGTGAGAATCATGCGTCGCAACCTGTCCCAGGAGCTTTGTGCCCAGCTTGGTGCTGCTTGAGGCTGGGCAAATACAGGATGAGAACTAATTGGTTGAAACAAACATAGGTCCCATCACATCCCATCCATTTTCACTCAATCCTGAAGTTGCTACATTCCATAGTGCTGGAACCAAATCGCTGCGAAACAGATCAAAAACAAATGGACATTGTTCCAGCATCTGGCACGTATGGGATCCAAAGCTAAATCATACTTCATCCACCGGAGGATAGGGTGTTCTGGGATGTACAAGGGATTGGCACATTCATTTTTGTTGTCGGAGCACTTAGGACACCCCATGGGCCGACAAAGAAGCGCCACTTTTACTTGTCCAACCTTGGGGGCAACGGAAATTGGGCCCAGGAGGAACCATCAGAAAGTGGCCGCCAGTAAAAAGCAATTGGCGG
Source organism: Cladocopium goreaui (assembly GCA_947184155.2). NCBI lineage: Eukaryota > Dinophyceae > Suessiales > Symbiodiniaceae > Cladocopium > Cladocopium goreaui. The sequence continues at coordinate 60,656 of CAMXCT020000019.1, forward strand.
GCGCGCTTCAATAATGATGATGATGATGATGATGGTTGACACTGTAAAAGTGCAAAGCGGTCATCAAGTGGCCTTTCTGGCGACATGTTGTTTTATTAGTATCTATAAGTTGCTATAACTTTGAGCATGACCTTGTTCACTTTTCTTCCTGATGTTGTCGTCAACACCGTGACCATCACCCAATGATGTTCTACTAATCATCACCTTATCTACTAATCATCAATCGCAGGTATGGATCATTTGGTCCTTGAAGCGGCTCCGCGAGGTATGGTCATGCCATGACCATGGCACTCTGCGGATTCCAAACATAAAAACCGTGATCATAAATCCCAAGACTGTCAATGCAACAAATGATACTGAATCCACAGCTGCATTAGATGATAATGGATGAGTTTCACCCACTCAGATACAGCCAAACGCGAGAAACGGTATTTGAGTTGGTTTGCTTGCGCTGCTTGACCTTGCTGCCGTACGTTTTGTCCAAGGCTTTATTGTTAGCTGAAATCGTTTGGATGCGATATTTTGCTAGCTCGAAATCTGCTCAGCATTGGGTCATTGATTGGGTACCAATAATTTTTCAAGCAGGCAGAAGAGGGGTGTCCATGCCTCATATGGAATACCATGAACGTGTTCTAGATTGGAATACAGGAAGAACCATAGCACCAGTGCTTTTTACTATGCGAGTGCCCAGTTGTTCTTGTTCGTTTCTGCGGTTCTGTCGCTCAGGTCCAAGACAAACAAACCAGGGCAGACGATGTCGGGAATCGCTTCTTTGTCACTGTCCAAGGAGGCATTTGTATACCGCTAGCAGCAACACTCGATACAACATTGCTATTCCCATTTCGACGTGTACCCAGACAGTATTTCATATTTCACCGTTTCACTCTAAAGCCAAACATCTTGTGAGCACATGAAGACATATAGGTACTTGAAGGTGACATGTCTTCACTTCGGCAAGTTCAACGTGGATCATTTGCCAAGGGCCAGGATTCTCCAGGGCTTGCTGCTCGACGATCACCTCGGCTCAAAGGGTTGAGACACCAGCGCTTCCATCCTGTGCCAGGCGAGCGCCTGGTGAAATGGATCGAATGGTGTTTTAGGGAGTTTGCAATGGTGTTTCTCACCTCATAACCCCCACAGAAAGTATGCGTTTTCCCACCACCTCCCAGGCGAGGGTCTCTAGATTTTTCCAAGACATCGCATCCTGTAGGCAGGTCCTTACCTCTTGAGACTTCCGCCCCAAGTTTCCTTCAATTTTTTTTTCATTCCAGTGCATTTTGGTAGTTTTTTTTGGGAACGCTGTGTTTTCTGCACTTTCCAGATAGACAGTTCCTCTCCCAAGTGGTGATGCTCCATTATTTCAGCACCAGAGACTACATCTTCAGGATGTTACCTGGATCCTTTCAGTTGGTAAGTTGTTGATATCCCTATAGTGTGACCAACTGCTGTTCCGTGTCCGGATGGAAAAGCGTTTCTGACAAATTGTGATGTAGCCTTTCTTGGTAGTTTGATGATGTCCGCTATGCTTGTTGATCAATATTTCCAACCATATACTTTGCCCCTACCATGCTTAAGCATCATTCATGGTGGTAAATCCTTGTAGTTTTGAGTGTTGATGTCAGCATCAGCCAGGTGTGTCCTGATGACAGGAAATCCACCGAGTGATCTCAGCTGATAGGAATTGCAGCTAGTGATCTCAGGATTGGAGGGGCTAACCCTGACAACTACTGGCGAAAGCCCAGCCTTTCCTGATCTTTCATGTGACATCTGTACATGTTCCCACGCATTTGTTTCGTGGGAGTAGTTGGTTTACCGTACGTCGAAACAACGTCAATTAGACTTGTAGCAGTGGAGCAACAAACCACGAAGCTTAAATTGAGAGTGTACAACCAAGCAAAACGGGGATATGATATGATATGATACGGTATGGTATGGTATGATAAAATATAATGCGTATGATTATATGTAATTATTTTAGAGCTGACGCTCATCGTCGGCTCCGCCGGATTACTTGACCCTCGATGTCATCGCAGGGTGGGCTTGAAAGCTATTGAATGAGGTCCTGCTGCTTCAGAAATATATTCCTTTTGCAAAGAATTGTGCGGCCTACTCACATGGATGACACACAAATCGAGATGTAACAGTTGTGTCACTTTCATGTACCTGTCATGGAAACTCATGATTCAGGTTGATCTTATCGAGGCCCTTTTCGGCACAAAAGCGAGTGCATGCGTTTCTCAGTGAACCTTCGCATGGTAGCGGAGCCCAATCTGGGCATACGCCTTTTCCTTTGGCTTGTGACGCTTTGAAATCAGCTGGCAACTGGAGTGAGATTCAAATACAGTTGTGCAATACTGAATTCTGGGATTTATACTGGAGGCGAAAGCCTAAAACAGGTTTCTGGATTACAGGTGCATTTGGTGAATCTCTTTTCCTGGAAAGTTGCTTGTCGAGCACTAGAGATAGTGATAGCGGCGCAGTAGGACTTGAAGTTTTTCTGCAGAAGGCATGGAGCCAACAGCGGGTGGTGAAAATCCATTTCCTGGATCGCCGAGTGGTTCTCCAACAGGTGGAGCTACAGGAGCAGCTGACATGTCTCAAAGGTTGCTAGCAGCAGTGGAGGCTGCTACTATGGCTGCGCAAGCGGCTTCACAGATAGCGCAGAATGTGAGACAAGGTTCAGATGAAAAGACTTGGTGGAAATTACTTCCAAAGCCACCCACTTTTGATCATGCCTCGAGGGAGAGCGAGATCGCTGGATGGAAGGAATGGTCATGGGCATTCGAGCAATACATGGCCTCAGTTGATGCTAGATTCAGCGATGATATACAAGAGATGAGAAAGGATATCACAAAAGCCATCGATCCTGTGGATTTTTCCGACAGTGAGAGGCAGCGCAACAGCTTTCTCTATAGCATGCTATCTTCCCTTCTTCGCCAACGACCTCTTCTGGTAATGCGGCAGGTTGCAGGTTCAAATGGTTTGGAAGCTTACCGTTTACTGGTGGAGCAAAACGAGCCCCTGACAAAGAACAGAAGCATGGGTCTTTTGAACATCATAATGAACTGGTCTGCATTCAATGGAAAGCAGTCGCTGATGGCACAGGTGCTTCGTTTGGAACATGCTTACAGTGAATATGAAAAGCTTGGAACAAAACTGAATGATGAGTTGAAAACTGCAATACTGATGAGGTGCGTGCAGGGAAATCTGAAGACATGGTTGCAGCTTCAGGTTACAGAACAGACCACGTACAGCAAGGTGCGAGAGATGATCCTGCTCTACGACAGCTCAACAACGAAGTGGTCGGAGACTATGGTTTTGGGCTTAGATGGATCTTCAAATCATGCTGATGGCCCAGTTCCAATGGAGATAGACAGAATAGAATCAAAAGGAAAGAACAAAGGAAAAGGAAAGGGAAAGTCAAAAGATAGCAGTGCGCAGAAAGGAAAATCAAAGGGAAAACAAAAGGGAAAAGATGGCAAAGGCAAAGGAAAGACATATGATCAGAAAGGTGCCAAAGGAAATTCGTATGACAAGCCAAAAGGCAAGGGAAAGAATGAGCCCAAGTCTTGCTACGTGTGTGGTAAAACCGGGCATTTTGCTCGGGATTGCTGGCAAGCTTCACAGGTCAGAAACATTGCTTCAGAGTCGATGCCAGGTTCAACAGTAGTGCAAGGTTCTCCAAGTTCATCACTTGGAGGTGTCTCAAGCGCATCGCAGTATCAGTCTGGAGCTCAGCAATTGCCAGTGATTGCAACTTCGAGTTCGTCCACACAGCAGAGAGTTTCACGAATTTATGAGATCAATGAAGATGTTTCAAAGCATGACGATTTGGTCTTTGATTTGCGCGATTCAAGTCCAAGCAGCTTTGGTGGTGCAGTTCATGTGGTTTATCATTACATTGGTGACACTTCAGATGATTCATGTTGTGAAGAGCTTTGCAATGGTGTTATTAGAATGGTTGTTAGTGGTGATGGTGAATGTTCAGAGCAGCTGCATAGCATCCTCATCGACAGCGGCGCCGACGCCTCAATTTTCCCAGCGTCATTGATTGGACTGGGAAAGCCGGCAGAGGGTGTGATTGGAAAATTATGTGATGCCCAAGGGGTTGAGATTCCAGTTGATGCAGTGCAAGACATGGAAATTCGCCTGAAGGACATTTCAGGGCGCACCATCCTTCTCAGGGAACGTGTGGCAATTTCAGACAAGGTCAACCAACCTATCCTGTGCTATGGCCACTTGTTACAGTCTGGTTGGGGTATCAGTGGAAGTCAGCAAGCCTTAGTCCACGACTCAGTTGGAGCGCATATCCCAGTTGAAATGCAGAATCAATCACTCATTGTCCATGGAACAATCAGAGCCTTGAAGGAATGCAGTGAAGTGCCCGACAACTCTTGCGTCAGGGCGATACAGGCTGAGGTGATTGACAGCGTGTTGAATGGTGCTGTTGGCTGGGAGCTTGACTCACGTGGTTGTGGCATAGGCAGACATTTTGCTGAAAAACATCAAGACCCGACATTGGTGAAACCTGACTTGTCTGGCAGATTCTACAGAACAACTCTGGTAGAAGGCAATGACAGAAGGTGGTATGTGACAGAGCTTTGCGAACAACTTGAAGGTTTGATCCAGCTTGATGCAGAGTTTTATGGTTTTCGAGGCAAGCGCAATGTCATCACGTTCATAACAGATGCAGAAAAGGATCCGGTGGTGCTTGGGTTTTCACTGGTTGATGAAGGTGCTCCAGGTTTTCCAGTAAGGCCTGAAGATGACATGGATGCTGAAATTTCTGCAGATGAAGGTTTGGAAGCAGCAGGCCGAGAGATTCCTGAGGGCCAATTGGTTGTACGCCCAACACCCGAGGATGAGGTGAACGTGAATGGCACCCTCTTGCGTGCCACAAGTGGATTAGCTGCGCTGAGGGCTGGATGCTCCTTTTACGGCCTTTCTTCTTCAGGGTCGAAATCCAAATGCTTTGAAAGACTTCTGAATCATTCCAAGGAACTGGAGTTGGACATGATCATGGCTGCAGCAAAGGAATCGAAAAGACAAGAAGGGCGCGATCCATTGGCACCGGTGAATGCTGAGGTGCCCACTGAGTTTGAGCAGAACAAACATCGTTTGACTCACCTTCCTTTCGAGAATTGGTGCCCATCGTGCGTGGCGTTTAGAGCCAGGCCAGATCGCCACGAAAATACAGGCGAAAGCCATGCTGGTTCTGTACCTACAATCAGCTTCGACTATTTCTTTACGAAGTCTGATGGGCAGCCTGGAACAGAAGGTGATCCAAACACCATCACAGCCTTGATTGTGGTGGACAGCCACACAAGTTTTGTGACATGCATCCCACTGGAAAAGAAGGTGCAACTGGATCATGCCAACCGTGAAATTATCAAGTTCATCCAAATGCTTGGGTACTCAGAGGTGATTCTGCACTGTGACAATGAACCCTCGATCTTACAGATCAAGAACCTTCTCCTGCGTACAAGGCAGGCAATGGGTCTCAAGACCAGAGAGAGCAGCGCCATAGCCTACGACAAGGGCAATAGCTTGGCAGAAAATGCAGTTGGAAGAGTGCGTCCATTGGCTTGCTCACTCATGCATCAGCTTCATGGTCGCCTAGGAGTTCAATTGCAAACATCAAGTGCCATTTGGTCTTGGGCACTACGGCATGCTGCATGGTTGATTTCGAGGTTTTCAGTGATCAGAGGTGCAACAGCATACGAGCTTGCATTTGGCCGTGTTTTCACAGGTGAGTTGTGCGAGTTTGGTGAACCCGTTTTTGGGTATGTGGTGCCAGCAACGAAGGCAGCTGCAAAGTGGAAAAGGATGTTGTTTTTGGGGAAAGCAGAGACCCAAAATTCCTATGTGCTCTTTGATGGTCAAGCCATCATCCTTTCAAAGAGCGTGAGGCGCATCAACACGACGTGGCGCACCCATCTGGCATACTACTTGCATTGCAGGTGTTTTTCATGGCAGTACAAGTCTGGTTTTGGAACGAGGATTTTGCCAACAATGAAAAAGCCAGTGCCGCGTTCAGTGAGCTTTGAGGTTCCTTTGGGTCCAATTGAGGACAGCCGCCTTCATGACAAAGATGCACAGGCAGTCATCGAGTTTGCAGAAAAGGAGACAAAGATGCAGGAGGAGATTTCTGCAATGGCTGCCAATGACCCTTTGCAAAGTGCGGCTCGGCCACAACAGGAGCTGCAATCCAAAGATGCTGCAGTTGATGTTCCTCCCAGTTTGCCTTTGGAGGTTCGAGCTCAGTCTGGACAAGCTTCAAGTTCAGCAGGCAACGTTGAAATGGATGACCCAGGACTTGCAGTACCAGTGACACCACCTCGTGAATATGTGATGGTGGGAAGCCCCAGATCATCTCCAGCAACAAGACCGACAGAAACTGAAGATGATGAAGTTGCGAAAAGACAGCGTGTTGAAGATGCAAAGAAACAACGCATCAACCAGATGCGCATGGACTACGAGAAACGTCTTTCAGCTGTCAAGATTGAGTACAAGGAGTATTTCACGATGGATGCGTATGAAACAGAGCTTGATGTGGACAAAGAGATGGAGGACGAAGATGAGATATGGGCTGGAGAAGAATCTGTTGAGCTGCATGGGATTCCTGAGGGAGTCTGGTCTGATTCACCAATTGATCAGACACCGTTGCCACCTGAGAGCTGGGTTGACGAGCTGGCTGACAAAGTGGAAATCCAACGCTTGTGCGCGATGCAGGTTTTGGTTCCAGCAAAGCAGTTTCAGGGTGAAGTGACTGGCGGCCTCACGACAAAATTCGTGAGGGATTGGAGGCTGAAGCAATGGGGCGAGGGTGAAAATTCAAAGAAAAGGTGGATGCGCAGATCGCGCTTCGTAGCGCGAGAGTTTGCAGTGTCAAAAAGGTTAGATACATTTTCACCTGCGACAGGTGCCCATACTTCCAATTTGCTGCCATTGAAATACTTGTGGATGAAAAGACAAGCTGCTGAGATGGAGTCAAAAGACTATGAAGTTGTGATGGCAAGCATTGATGTTCGTGATGCATTTCTGCAGGTTGAACAGAGCCAGCCGATACTTGTGCATTTGCAAAATGAACCGTTTGTCATCAACAGAAACCTTCCAGGACAAAGGCTGGGAGCTAAGCAGTGGTTTCTTCATCTCCAAGCGTTTTTGAAGGAGCGCATGGATTTTCAGTTTTCAGCAGTGCAGCCTTGCATGGCCAGGAACTCAAAAGCCACAATCCTCATTCATGTGGATGACATACTTTTCGTTGGTTTGAAGTCGTTTTGGAATGAAGTCTTCTTGAAGGAGATGCAGCAGAAGTTTTCGATTTCACATGAGCAACTGGACGGTGTTGGCAGTAGCATCAAATTCTTGAGGAGGACGATGACTGAAACAAATGAAGGTTTGGTCATTACACCTGGAACGAATGTTGAAAAGATGGTGAGATTGTTTGAAAAGGCTTTTGGACCAGTGCGTAGTCAAAAGACACCATGTGACCAGTCCATACAACTGCCTGACAATTCTCCTAAGCTTGACAAGAAGGATGCAACATCTTTTCGTTCTCTGGTAGGGCTTTGCTTGTACATTGCACGTGAACGTCCAGACCTCATGTTCCCGATAAAGGAGCTTGCATGTGCAATGTCATCACCGACAGTAGCAGCACTTGGTCACTTGAAGAAGTTGGTTGGATTTATGAAACAGATGAGAGACATAGGTGTACGCCTGCATGTGCCAATGCCTGGACAGGGAAAGTTTGCTTCAGGGAGTTCTTGCAATTGGGTTTTGGAAAGTTACACAGACGCAGACTGGAGTGCCAACAGAAACCACCGCCGATCCACTTCTTGCGGAATGCATTTCCTCAATTCTTCATTTGCATACGGCAGCAGTCGGAGTCAAAAGGTGGTGAGTTTATCCAGCTGTGAAAGTGAACTTCACTCAATGGTCAGCAGCATGTGTGATGGGATTTTCATAAAAGCATGTGCAGAGTTCATCCTGAACGAGGAGGTGGAACACATCCAGTACACCGACAGCTCATCAGCCAGACAGCTGGCATGCAGACAGGGCAGCGGACGTGTTCGCCACCTTAGCGGCAAAATCTTGTGGGTGCAGGAGAAAACTGAAGATGGCTCAGTTGTTTTGAGACAGGTTGGAACGAGCGAAAATCTTGCAGATATAGGTACAAAATGTTTGACGAGACAAAGGCTTCTGTACCTCATGCATGAAACAGGCTTGATCTACATCCCGTCCTTTGAAGATGTGGGACAGGAGGAGTTTTCGAGACATGCTGAAAAGGTTGGAGGTGCTGGACAGATCAAACGGCTTGCAAAAGCCATCTACAGAATGTCACTTGCGATGGGCCTTGAGCCACTCAACAGACCTACAGGCGCAATGGCATTTCCAGATGTTTGCCATGGACTGGAAGATGAGCCAAAGTACAATGCATGGTGGATTTTAACTGTGACGTTTTTATTCATCTGTGTTTTCACAATTGGTTTTCTGGCATGGAAACGTTTGAGCAAGAGAATGCTGGAAGCAGAGATTGCGGTTGGAGGTTTGCAAGTGAGCCTAGCTGCAGTGCAACAACAGCTGGCAGATCATTATGAATTTGCAGCCGAATTGGATACAAGATTGAATACAGCTGGAGAAGTGCACGATGCTTTGTTTGGTTGGAAGGCATGAAGCTTTTGAGCATCAGGTCATGGAAAACCTGGTGAGCAATGAAGAGAGTGCGGATTGCATCAGATACGGTTTGATGGAGATTGGAGGCTTCATCCGTACGCAGACACTCAACAGGGAGCAACGTAACCATATGCTGATTCAAGAGCGTGCCAATTTGGTTTTGTGGAATATGAGACACCAGTCAGAAACAACAGATGCTGCAGAAGATGGCAATGGCCAAGAACATGGAGAAGAGGAATCGCCAGCAGACGACCCGGAGATATCCCCCGACAGTGCAGTCCTGCTGGATAATCTCCGGAAAGATCAAAACAATGCACTTGCAGGTGAGCGATGGAACGAAGCTTCGCAGTTACAACAAGCGATTGTAACGTTGTTGGATGCAACCTCAGGCCCAAATCCTGAGGGGTTATCTATGAGAGTGCTAACTGCGATCAGAAACATCGGACAAAGACTTTACAGATACCACCGGAACAGAGGCTTGGATGAGAGGTCAGAAAGGTTTTACCTCTACGTCACCGATTTGCAGAGCTTAATGCGGTGACAGGAGAATTTACAACTGCCAATGCACAATCAGAGAAGATATCTGTTTGAATGCGATGGTGGATACAAAACGGAGAGAATCCTCACCATTTTGAGGAGGAGTGCCAAGAATTGTGCGGCCTACTCACATGGATGACACACACAAATCGAGATGTAACAGTTGTGTCACTTTCATGTACCTGTCATGGAAACTCATGATTCAGGTTGATCTTATCGAGGCCCTTTTCGGCACAAAAGCGAGTGCATGCGTTTCTCAGTGAACCTTCGCACCTTTTGTTTTTTTGAACATATTCATGGAATCATGGAACTGCGGTTTTGTTCTTGGAGCAAGTCGGGAAGGCTTGTTCCCGAAAGCTCCTGCGAAGGGTTTTTCCTAAAGAATTGCTGCCAATTTCACCTTTCCACTTCGTGTAAAAGCGCCTCTGTGTAAAGACTTCTCTGTGTAAAAGCTTCTGTGTGTAAAAGCTTCTGCGTGTAAAAGCTTCTCTGTGTAAAGACTTCTCTGTGTAAAAGCTTCTGTGTGTTAAAGCTTCTGCGTGTGAAAACTTCTCTGTGTAAAGGTTTCTCTGTGTAAAAACTTCTGTGCGTAAACGCGCCTGTGTGTAAAAACTTCTCTGTGTAAAGGCTTCTCTGTGTAAAAACTTCTGTGTGTGAAAACTTCCGTGTGTAAAAGCTCTCTTTGTAAAGACTTCTTTGTGACAAGTTTCTGTCTGTAAACGCGCCTGTGTGTTAAAGCTCTCTCCGTGTAAAGACTTCTTTGCGTAAAAACGTCTGTGCGTAACAGCTTCTGTGATAAAACACCCTTGTGTGTAAAAGCTCCTCTGTGTAAAGGCTTCTCTGCGTAAAAGCTTCTGTGTGAAAAAGCTTCTGCGCGTAAAAACTTCTCTGTGCAAAGGCTTCTCTGTGTATGAACTTCCGTGTGTAAAAGCTTCCGTTTGTAAAAACTATCTCTGTAAAGACTTCTTTGTGTAAAAGTTTCTGTGTGTAAACGCGCCTGTGTGTTAAAACTCTCTGTGTAACGACTGCTTTGTGTAACAGCGTCTGTGTGTAACAGCTTCTGTGAGTAAACGCCCTTGTGTGTAAAAGCTCCTCTGTGTAAAGGCTTCTCTGTGTAAACGCTTCTGTGTGCAAACGCGTCTGTGTGTAAAAGCTCCCTGTGTAATCACTTCTCTGTGTAAAAACCTCTGTGTGTAAAATTTCCTCTGTGTAAACGCGTTTGTGTGCAAAATCTCCGTAGTGTAAAAACTTCTGTGTGCAAACGCTTCCGTGCGTAAAAGTTCCTCTGTGTAAAAGCTTCTGCATGTAAAAACCCGCCTGTATAAAGACTTCTCTGCGTAAAAGCCTCTGTGTGCAAAAACTTCTGTGTCTAAGAGCCGCTCTGTGTAAAAAATGCTCTGTTCAAAAGCCCCTGTGTGTGTAAAAACTTCTGTGTGTAAACGCGTCTGTGTAAAAGCGCCTCGCCAGCAGCATCCATCATTATATTTTCTTGTGTGCTATCTTCCCGTCTCCTCCCTCCAGCTTTCCTTTCGGGCCACACTGTCGTCTAGTTTCAATCTGTAACGTCGTTTCTTGTTGAAAAATGCTAAGAACATGTGAATGTAACAGCGTCTGTGTGTAACAGCTTCTGTGTGTAAATGCGTTGTGTGTAAAAGCTCCTGTGTGTAAAGGTTCTCAGAGGCTTCTCTGTGTAAAAGCTTCTGTGTGAAAAAGTTTTGGTGTGTAAAAATTTCTCTCTTTAAATACTTTTCTGTGTAAAAACTTCTGTGTGTGAAAGCTTCCGTGTGTAAAAACTCTCTGTGTAAAGACTTGTTTGTGTAAAAGTTTCTGTGTGTAAACGCGCCTGTGTGTTAAAGCTCTCCGTGTAAAGACTTCTTTGGGCAACTGCGTCTTTGTGTAACAGCTTCTGTGTGTAAACGCCCTTGTGTGTAAAAGTTCCTGTGTAAAGACTTCTCTGTGTAAACGGTTTTACTGTAAACGCGTCTGTGTGCAAACACGTTTGTGTGTAAAATCTCTCTGTGTAATCACTTCTCTGTGTAAAAGCTTCAGCGTGTAAAAACTCCTCTGTGTAAACGCGTTTGTGCGCAAAATCTTCTTAGTGTAAAGGCATATCTGTGTAAAAACTTCTGTGCATAAAAACTCCTTTGTGTAAAGACTTCTCTCTGTGTAAACGCTTCTGCGTGTAAAACTTCAGTGTGTGTAAAGACTTTTCTGTGTAAAAACCTCTGTGTGTAAAACTTCTGTGTCTCAGAGCCGCTCTGTGTAAAGACTTCTCTGTGTAAAAATTGTGTCTGTGTAGAAAGTTCTGTGCGTAAAAAAATCTGTGTGGTTTGTGTGTAAACGCGTTTGTGTAAGAACTCCTCACCAGCAGCATTCATCATCAAATTTTCTTGTGTGCTATCTTCTCGTGTTCTCCCTCCAGCTTTCTTTCGGGCCGCACTGTCGTTTAGTTTCAATCTGTAGCGTCGTTTCTTGTTGAAGAATGCCAAGAACATGTGAAAACATCGTTCGTTTAAACATTGAACATAAACAGCGCACAAAGTGCTGTACTTTACACCATTTTGCGCTGTCAGATGGCAAGAACCCGCGTAAACACCACAGTTTTAGTCCCCGAAAGTGGATAAAACACTGTTATTTACAAGGTTTCGTTCACGTCACGATCTTTGATTTTTTGAAAAACGCGTACGTGCCAGGTACATGCCAGCATTTTTTGCGTTCATCAAGGCAAAAAATTGGGTACAGCCACACGCAAAAAATTGCGTACATACCAGCGTTTCAGTCAGCATCCAAAAGCGGCCAAAACACCGCTATTGACAGTTCCACGTTTTCTTGACATTTCAAAAACTGTGTAAATACCAACATTTTTTGCGATCAACCCGCCAAACGTGCAGTAATTTACAGTTTTTTTTTGCTTTGCTTTCAAAAACACTGGGATTTGCAGTGTTTTGTGCATCTCTGTTTTAAAAAATATTGGTGCTTACAAGATTTTCTGCGTTTTTGCATTGTTCCCACACAAGACGTTAAAACGCAAAAATGCTGTAATTTGTAATTTTTTGTTAGTTTCAAAAGACTTAAAATCGTCCGAAAAATTCCTTGATGACTGCTATGTTGCGACTCAGCGCGCTGATGTAACCTTATTCCTTGCGTAAAGAAAAAGAAGCTGAATGCAGCTTCTAGTTGACCCTTCTCCTTCCCGTTCCCTTCCTCTCTTGCGTGTGCGCTTTTGCGTTTCCTCTTTCCCTCTCGCGTGCGTTGCGATGGAAACTTCTAACCTGAGGAAACTTCTGAGTTGGGTGATCACTTGAAGAGATTATTGGCGGTGCGTTTGAATGCAAACGTTATCTGCAATCAACTTTACTTTTTACGTTTGTAACTCTTCAGTGAACTGTTTTCCCCAACTCGTTTTTTTTTTTAAAGTTGTTTCAGCTTGTTGTTTTCTGTAAACATATGCTGAATCTTTTGCACACAGGTGTAAATTGAACTAAATGCCAATGGTGGCCATTTCAAGTTCAATACCTCCAAAGGGAGGGTGGGAGGGTTCACGTTTCTTACGTGATTCGTTTTTTGTGGAGCCATGGGTGGTCGATGGCACGTCGTTTAGACTTGGATGACGGGTACGACAATTTGACTGAATTTCAGATTTTTAACATTACTTGGTGCCTTTGGGACTACAGTGATTTTTCTTGTATCCTTGTTTTCTCCTTTCTGTCCATCAGTGATTTGAGTGCGTTCTGCTGTACAACTTATTGTATCAGTGTGGAACTCGTGGACATCTTGGAGGAACTGGACACGTACAGAGAACATCTTGAAGATGAGCGCAGAGGGAATTGAGAGTTTTTCTAGTATGCTTGACAATGCAAACGAGTGCAACATGTCACCCTCTGTGTTGAATGTCCAGGAATCGAATCAGGTACCACCCGATGAATCACCTTCAGGTCCCGACCTTGTCAATCTTTTTGGACGGGATGCAATTCAATCAGATGCGGAAAGGTTTGAATCTCATGTCGATGTGACACAGCCTGCATCATGCGTTGACACACCTCTCTCGAGAGCAGATGTTAACAAGGCTCTCTTTGAGGCCAGGCTCCAGAGCTTGGGCGATACGGAGTTAAAGTACCCCTGGGAATCTGGTGTAATGGGTGACATTTTTTCGGAAACAAATGATGCGGCTGGCATACCAACTTTGCCTGCAGAGTATCTATGTTTTACTGACCAGTCGGGTTCAACTACTGCAGTGCCTGCATCTCAGTCTGCATCACAGAAGGTTGCTGGTCGGTACCTTGAGCTGCCGTTTTATTCATTTGCAATCAAAGTCAAACCAGACAAAGACATGTTTGCCCAGCAGGAGGTATTGTGGACTAGGGCCATTGACAAATGGTTACAGGTCTTTGATGTTCTTGGTTTTCCTGGGCAGCTGGGAGTTGCCTTGGAAAATGAGCTGCATTTTGCAGATCCTACGGAACATGGTTTGGTCCTGAGAGATGCCCTGGGTGTCAAATCCCCTCGAACGGCTGTAAAGAGGGCACAGACATTGATGCAATATTTCAGATGGTTACAGGAGTCTTGCAGTGACTGGGAGCCCTGGGAGAGATCGCATTGCTTAGATTATCTACGGTCGACAGATGTGCGCACACCCGCAGCGAGTTTGGGCATGTCATTTTTGGAGGCTCTCAGGTTTGCCAGGTATGTAATGCAGATACCAATACAAGACGCCCTGCTACAGGACCCACAGTTGAAGGGTCGTGCCCAGAGGTTGATGCTGTCACGGGATGTGTATCGTCCCGCACGGCCCATGAAGGCCCATGAGGTTGCCAAATTGGAAAAATTGATGATGGGGCATCTTGACACGATTGACAAGTACATGCTTGGAGCAGTCTTGTTTGCAATTTTTTCACGGTCCAGATGGTCAGATTTGCAGTATATTCATCGCATGTGGGTTGACAGGAATGAGTATGAGGGTCAGTTTTTTGGCTTCATTGAAACAGAGACCTCATTCCACAAGACTGCAACTTCCTTGAAGAAGAAGATGCGTTTCCTACCGGTTGTGTGTCCGATCCAGGGCATTACTGATGTGGACTGGACACCGGTATGGCTGGAGACGTTTGCAATGTTACATGTGAACCTTGATGCTTGTCCTTTTGGACCCATCTGCAGGGCCCCTGGAACCGATGGTTACCTGTGCAACAGATCATGCACTTCTGATGAGATTTCTGCATTTGTCAACAAAGCTCCACTGGGCTTGCACAGTGTGTCTATGTGAAGCACAGTTTTGGTCGGGTGGGTGGGTGGTGCTTTGGCCTGGTTGGCCTTCTTCTCCTCTGGTTCCTCTTCGCCTTTGGGGTTCTTCAGTTTGATGTTTCTTCAGGACTGGTTTGCGAACGGGTTCGTTGTGGCGGTAGCGAAGGTTCATTTATTTCAGTTTGAGATTTGCTGCCACGTTCAATTTTGACTTGGAGAATTTCTGGGTGCAACATGTTATTTTGAGCAGTCAATCACCTGAAATGTTTTGCAGTGCTGTCATTTCATTTGGTTGCAGTCGTTGTACAATCGTGACTTGAAACAGTGTGCTTGCTGTCATCTTCAGTTGGAAACAGTTTGCTTTGATGTCACTCTTGAGATATTTCTTTGCTGGAAGATTTCAATTCTATGTTTCTTCGAGACCTTGACTGTCAAGGAATTTTTTTCAGGTAGTCTGGGGCGTTTCACTATCCAATCAAGATTGGACGTAGGTTTCATGGTTGATGGATTGCCATGTTGAGTGGCCTGCAATAGATCCTGGAGTGCTGAGCCATTTACGTATTCTGTATCCGTCACCACTCCTGCTGGATGCAGCGTTCGATGAAGAGCAGGACTGCGCTGCTTTGGTGGCATGTGGTTTTCCGGCAATGGTCGAAGAGCTCAGGATGGATACAGTGGCACAGTTGATGTTGTGGAAGTGGGACAATGAGAGGCCACTCAAACGGCTTAGGTCATGTGTGGCAACTAGTCAGCTTTTCAGGTTGCCAACCCTGGACAATGTGACAGTTCAAGGTGAGTTTCAACGGCTTACAAGAACGAGTGTTCTGTGTGTCCTTGAGATGCACACAAAGAGGAAGCACAAGAAATACAAGGAGGACCCTCCTGACATTAGGTCACAGAGGTTTGAGATGCTCCGCAAGAAGTACTCCTTGTTGTTGGCTCAGGTGATGATCAACGCTGAGCTGCCAGTGGTCTCCCTCATCAATTCGCTGGAGGACCCAAAAGCTAGTTGGGTTCACCTTTTTGCTGCTCGGAGGGGGAACACACTGAAGAACAGGTATAAGATTTGGAAACCATTCGAGCGTTGGTTGGAGACGCATCGGAGCTGCCTTTTCCCACGGGATGTCAGGGATGCCATTGACTATTTACAGCACAGAGTCAATGAAGGTTGCGGGAAGACTGTCCCGGAATCTTTGGGGACGACCCTGGCGATGCTTGAGCAACTGGGCAGAGTGGTTGAGGGCAGCAGGATTTCAGATGACCCTGTTTGGAAAGGGCACATCAAGTCTTGGGCAGCTGAACTTGCATCGGAATCGGCCCCACGAAAGCCTGCAGAGATGTACACGGTTGCAATGGTAATTTCACTTGAGCTCACTGTGGTGGAAATCAATCTTCCGTCGTTTCAACGGGCGTTGGCTTGGGTAGTGCTATGCATGGTGTGGGGAGCATTGAGGTGCGACGATGTGCAAGCAATTTTACCACACCGCAGCTCGCTTTCAAACTATGGGCTGAGATTGGTGCTTGGGAAGACAAAGACAACAGGCCCAGATAAGATGCAGAAAGAGGTGGCTGCGTTTGTGTTTCGCACCATATCAATCTCTGGAGAGGATTGGCTTCGTGCTGGATTTGAAATTTGGGAATCAGATGAGTACAGGTACAGAAGAGATTATTTGGTGATGGAGCCAACTGCTGACTGGAAGAAGATCAGGCGAAAGTTCTTGGCACCAGCAGGTCTCAGCTCAGAGATCTCAAAGCTGCTGGGCATGTTGTCAGTGCCGCGCAGGGTGGCACATGGTTGGGAGCTCATGCCACATGCATTGCTCCTCCCGGATGGATTGGAGACGTTCTTCAGCGGCCACAGCCCTAGAAACTTTCTCACATCCATTGCTGCTGCAATTGGTTTTTCCCGTGATGAGAGGGCATTTCTTGGACTATGGGCATGACTTCATCTGAAGAATATGTTAGGACCTCCAGACAGGTTGTGCACAAAATCCAGCGTGCAGTGAATCGTAGCCTGGTTGAAGGGCGTGAGGAGCCTTACTTCGAGGATGAGGCCATCCAAAAGCTGTGTGACACTGCAGAGGCTGCAGGGGCCAATCCAAACAGAATCAAGAAACGGCACACTGTTTTGTCAAACTGGTCAGGTCGCAATTCTCTTGGTGGCATTTATCCCACTCTCGAGGTTTTTGATGATGATGTGCAGGACCATGATGAGTCCCTTGAAGCGCAGGCCGCATTGGCAGCGTCAGTGGCCAAGATCTGTGAGAAAGATGCAGCAGCTGCAACGAAAGTCACAAAGTATTTCATTACCATTTCAAGAAGGTCTGCGTTGAGACGCCTTCACTTGACTGGTTGCTTTGTCAAACCTGACAGGTGCTGCGAAGTGTTGTTTGTTGATGAAATTTCAAGTGATGATTTTGATTCCATTTGCCAAGCATGCAAGAGAAAGATGCTCCTGGAGTGTGGGAGAGACGACGGTGGAGAAACATCGTCGACGGCCTCGTCGTCTTCGACAGCTTCTGGTGGGGGGCCTGATGAGGTTCCGTCGTGAGAGTCATTGAAACGAAGGTTGTGGGAGCATTGAAATGTTTAGACAAAGTTGCAACCAGCGTTAAGACGACTGGTAGTATCACAGTTTCAGATTCAATTCGTGCTGAGTGCCGACAAAACCAAGGGTTGCTGTGGGAACATTGCCATGGTTGTCTTTTGTTGCCTTTTCTTGTGATGCTTGTTGTGAATTTGATTCCAAGGCAGGTCCACAGGTTCTTTTGATCCGTTGTCTCGTGTCGTGGATGTTGTGCATTGCAGTTTCAGGCAGGTCAACAGGTTCATTGATTCCAACATGATGGCATTTGGGAATTGGACGTTCAGACGTTTAAGAGGATTTGAATTGAGTTTTAGTGTCATTGAGATGAGTTGGCTCAGACCTCAGGGTGCCAACAACAACAGGAGAAACAAAGGTAGTGACCAGTGGTTCAGACCAGTGGCATGCATGACATTTGCACTTTTCGTTGATGTTTTCATTTGGACCTGTTTTCAGTTCTTCTGGATTTCTCACTGCAAGCTGTCCGGTGTTTGAGTGTTTCCATTTGGTTTCAACTTTCTTGCAATGTCCTTTTGGAACATTGAGTTTCTTTCAGTAGACATTTGGGCACCGCTCCTGCTCGACAGAGCGCGCATAAGCGGGACGGTATGGATCCAGCTGCACAGCTTGAGTTCGTAAGGGACAATGTGGATGCTGACATGCAATTCATTTTGGGTGAATCTGGTGTGAGCCTGGAGAACCAGGTGGCAATTGGCAGACACTATGGTACATTGCGCAAATTCAGCGCGTTGGGAGACGATCGTGCCTCCATACGCACGTCCTGTTTGCAGGATTTCGCCATTCCAGGCGATACACCTGCTAGCCGTGCTCAAACGGCATCGGTGGTGGCAGCTTGGGAGACTGCAAAGGAGTACATGGCAAAGGAGATCGAACTGAAGGCAGAAGCAAAGGTGCTGGGCCAACCTAGGGTCCTTCAGATCCATGAGAGGCAAGCAATGTTGAGAGCGGTGGAAGCCGTTCACGGCCAGCTCAACGATTCAGAGTGTCCGTCATCGGACTATTTGTCGCTGAAAGCGGAGGAGACGGAGTGCAACGAGCCTTCTGCTGCACCGTTGGACGAGATCTTGAGCAAGCAGGCTTCATCCAATTCGCAGATTCAGTCAGCAGTGGACAATACAGGTCACATCAGGGTCACCAGGACAAAGACAAAAGCAAAGATGCCAGTGTCAACGGAAGAATACAGAAAAATCATGAAAGTAGAGATGTACGCATGGCTGGCAATGTCTTCGCGATACAAGGCCAAGCATTGGCTACATGGGTTGACGGCGGCTCCATTTCAAAGGTTTACAGAATACATTTTGGGCGATCGGGTTTACGGTATCCAGATTCCGGCAGCTGCCAGTGATGCTGCTGCGCAGCGGGTCAAACCGGACTGGTCCATTGTGCTGGCCTATGAGCACAAGCTCAGGAAGGAAGCCATGAAGCTTGTCTTGGCAGGGCATTCCCTTTCTGATACCTTGGAGTCTGTGATCAAGAACCCCGACCTCAAGGAGGCCTACTTCACCACACCTATGGCCTTGCGTGCTTCGATGCCAGAGGGACAACCCAACAAGTTTGTCCGCTACAACAACAAAGGCGGCTTTGGATCTTTTGGTGGAAAGCAGTCGGGGTTTCAGAAGGGCAAAGGGAAAGGATTCAAAGGCAAAACCAAGGGAAAGTCAGGTGACCCAAGATTAAAGGGTTTGAGTTTGGCTTGGAGGACGCCAGATGGGCGTGAATTATGTTTCGCTTGGAACACTGGTGATTGTGACGGAAGTTGCGGAAGAGTACATCAATGCAGAGTCAAGGGCTGCTACGCGAGCCACAAAGCGGTGGAGCATTCCAAGAGCCAGGCGGCTGCTTGACAATCAGAAGTTGCAGCCTCTCCCGGCACGGCTGCGCAATCTTCTGGCGAGAGCAAGGTGCCAACTCTCAAGGTTATGTACCTTTTTGCTGGGCATCAACGACACTCTGACATAGGCTCATTCTTGAAGAAAGCTGCTGAATCAGGCAAGTTCAAATTGGAGTTGATGGAATTCGATATTGAACGTTCACCAGAGCATGATTTAACAGATGAGAATTTGTGGGAGCGCATTTTCAGTCTTCTCAAGGAAGGCGATTGGGTGCTCATTGTGTCACCACCATGCAATACATTCAGCAGAGCACGTTTTCAATTGCAGTTTCAAGGGCCGAAACCGTTGCGAACTCAGACATGGCCTAGAGGTTTTCCTTGGCTCAGAGACCGTGACAAACTGAAAGTTGAAGAGGCCAATTTATTTGTTGATCGTTGTTTAGCAGCTTGTGAATGCACTGCAGAGTCAGGAGGCCTATTTTTGCTTGAACATCCAGAGGATCTTGGGGCAGTGCGTGCCGAGAGGCCTGGTACTATTTGGCAGTGGCCTGAGCTTTTGGAACTCATTCCCAAGTTGGGGGCAATTTCTTTCGCGTTGCATCAATGTCAATTTGGAGCAAGTACTCCCAAACCAACGAGATTTTTAACAAATATGGAGGTGGAAGATCCGAGATGTTTTTGTGCTTTGCCAAAGTTTGACAAATTTGGTTTTTACAAAGGTCCACTCCCCAGGCATTGTGGACATGAACATACTGCGAAATTGATTGGCAAAACAGGGGCAAAATGGAACACAGCTCCAAGTGCTTCATACCCTCCGTTGCTGTGCCAATTTCTTGCTGAACTCATCCTTCATGCCAAGGCATCCTGCGGTAGGGGGTCTAAGGATGAGTTGTTGTTGGGGCCCTCCAAAAGAAGGAAGTTCCTTCCTGCGGCAGAGCGACAGGTGGGGCAAGTTGGACAGTCAATGGCAGGTGCGTCAACAGTGGGGCAAGTTGCACCATCAATAGCAGATGCATCAACAGTGGTGGTAGATAGCAGTGATGAAGGTAATTCACAGGTTCAGGATTCTGGCAAAGAGGTGGAACTAACGTTTGGCCAAGCAGTTCACGAGGAAGTGGAAGAGTTTGACATGTCAGCCTGTGGAAACACAGGCTCTCCAATCAGTGTGGAATGGGATCGCGTGCACAGAGGTTTCATTGATGGTTTTGGCCTGTGCAGCCCTTGCAGATGGAAACCATCCAAGAGGGGTGGTAGGCGCTCGACAGACATGTTGAAGCTGGCAGAAGATACATTTCAGATTCTTGCAGAGGCTGTTCAGGGAGAGATCCAAGATATCAGATTGGAGGCATTTAAGCTTGTCACCGGCAAACTTGAAGGTTCACCTTTTTCTGATTCATGTTTGCAAGAAGTGAGAACGAAATGGTTTAGGTTGCTTGACGACCCCTCTGATGCGGCAGTAGTGGATGAAGGTCAGCCCTTCTACTTGAGGGCGCTTTCTCAGTGGCTCAAACGTTTTGAAGATCCCGATGCACACTGGTTGACTGATGTTGAAGATTCCTTTGCAACAGGGGTATTTGTTGGTGTTGACAAACCGCTGCCACGGTCGCCACAAATTTTTCCACCCAAGCTCAAGCGCAAGAAACTCGATGACACTGAGTTCATCCCAATTGCGGAGAATTATGTTTCAGCACAGGTCTCCTCCAAGGAGCTGGAGGACAAGTTCAGGGAAGAGGAGAAACTTGGACGGATGCACCCATCGAAGTTGGGGGTGTTGCAGCAGGAGTACGGAGACACGCTGCGGGTAGCTTCCATGGCGGCCATTTTAAAGCCAGATGGCACTGTCAGGCCCTTGCACGACGCTACTCACTCGGTGATGGTGAATCACAGCATTGTTTACAAAGATAAGATTGAATGTCCTGGCCCTCCAGAGATTGCATCCATTGTGCGTGAAGCGACAGGTACTGGTGAAGCTCCCTTCTGTGTTAGCGCTGACATCAAAGCGGCACACAGACTTGTTAAAATCCGTAAGCGGGATTGGGGCCTTCTTTGTTGTCGAGCTGACTCTGGATCCAGTACAGTTTGGGTCAATCACACAGGAACCTTTGGTGTGGCTAGCGCACCATACTGGTGGGCAAAATTGGCGGGGCTTCTTGGGAGGTTTGTTGGATACCTCTTCAATCAGCGTTGGATGATGCAGATGATTTATGTGGATGACTTGCATGGATCATTTGTAGGGATGCAGAAGTTTCTGCACCTTTGGGTCTGGGTGTTGGCCTATGAGATGGTAGGTACTCCCTTTGGGTACCACAAGTTCAAGGGTGGCTACGCTTCTGATTTTGTGGGCTACCATATCCGGTATGACTTGTCCCAAGTTGGGATATCTGAAAGGAGGGGTGATTGGTTGTTACAGTGGATAGCGAAAGTGAGGGCCAATGCATTTGTTGTCCCGGCTCGGGAGTTTGCAGAATTTTTGGGGCGCCTTGGATTCATCTCTCAATTGATCACGTGGGTGAAGCCGCACCTGGCCCCGTTATTCGCTTGGTCTGCAGTGACAGCAAAGGGAACTGTGGGGAGGCTTCCCGAAACAATAATTTTGACGTTGAGGTACATTGAGGTTGAGCTCGCAGCGGGAACCTACATGGTCTCGACCCACAGACCCAAGATCATTGCTGGAGAGAGGTTTCGTACAGACGCAAAGTGTGCAGATGGATACATTGTCTTGGCTGGTTGGGAACTGGATTCTAAGAGGTGGTACTGCCTGCGCATAGGTCCTACAGAGGCACCTTTCTTCTTCAAACCTGGGGGGGCCTCGCAGTGGGCCTCCACATCTGCGGAGCTCCTTGCCACACTGGGGGCGCTACATGCTTTTGGATGGTTGGTTGAAAGCAGAGATAGGAAGTCGCTTGAAGCTTTGGTGTTTGCAGGAACGGACAATTTGGCCAATGAGGCCCTTTCTGCAAAGCGTTCGACAACGAAGTGGCCGCTGATGGCAGTGAACATGCAACTGTCAGCATCTCTTTCAAAAGCCAGGCTGTCGCTGGGATTGAAGTGGCGACCAAGAGAAGAAAATATTGAGGCTGACAGTTTGACCAACGAGATTTTCACTGGTTTTGAAGAGAGCGCACGTATCAGGTTGAAATGGGAGGACCTTGAATTGGGGGTCCTCAATGCACTGGTTCAGACTAGAGCACAATTTGACACTGCGAGGGAGAGTGCGAGGGAAGCAGCCAAACTGGAGCCAAAGTCCTCCAAGAAACGTTATGACAAATCTCAATGGTGAGTCTTGTGGCGGACAGTTCAACCACCTCTCCTGAAGGTGGGCGGTTTTGAGAGGCCATTGAACAGTCCTCTCTTCTTACGACGTTGGGGCTTGCTGCAATTTTGGAATCAGACAGTTTCAGTGATAGCACAACGTTTGCTGGATGTGATTTTACAGTTTGCGTCCGTGATGGCGCTTGGATGGGCTGAAGTGATTTCAGCCAGATGGAACCTTTGCAGCAACCACCAAGTGGACGTGCGCAAGACCTCACCACCGTGTTAAAAAGAGAATGTGGCCCTCGCAGATTTCACCCATTTCAGTTGCACATCCTTTTTCCAATGCAGTTTCGTGGAGCTTCGGTTTTTGAGTTTTGATGTTTTCTGGGAGCTGTCATTTGTTTTTCGGTGATTTTGCAATTTTGATTTGTGAAAGATGTGTCGATGCGTTTGAACACGGCGACGAAAGAATCTGAGACCCTCACCTGCCCGAAACTGTGCGTAGCGTAGGCTCCACTGGGCTTGCACAGTGTGTCTATGTGAAGCACAGTTTTGGTCGGGTGGGTGGGTGGTGCTTTGGCCTGGTTGGCCTTCTTCTCCTCTGGTTCCTCTTCGCCTTTGGGGTTCTTCAGTTTGATGTTTCTTCAGGACTGGTTTGCGAACGGGTTCGTTGTGGCGGTAGCGAAGGTTCATTTATTTCAGTTTGAGATTTGCTGCCACGTTCAATTTTGACTTGGAGAATTTCTGGGTGCAACATGTTATTTTGAGCAGTCAATCACCTGAAATGTTTTGCAGTGCTGTCATTTCATTTGGTTGCAGTCGTTGTACAATCGTGACTTGAAACAGTGTGCTTGCTGTCATCTTCAGTTGGAAACAGTTTGCTTTGATGTCACTCTTGAGATATTTCTTTGCTGGAAGATTTCAATTCTATGTTTCTTCGAGACCTTGACTGTCAAGGAATTTTTTTCAGGTACCCAGCCCAGCCCACCCTGAGAAAGGGTGAGGTATCATACTTGCGTACCAATGCAGGGCGGTTTTGAGAGGCCATTGAACAGTCCTCTCTTCTTACGACGTTGGGGCTTGCTGCAATTTTGGAATCAGACAGTTTCAGTGATAGCACAACGTTTGCTGGATGTGATTTTACAGTTTGCGTCCGTGATGGCGCTTGGATGGGCTGAAGTGATTTCAGCCAGATGGAACCTTTGCAGCAACCACCAAGTGGACGTGCGCAAGACCTCACCACCGTGTTAAAAAGAGAATGTGGCCCTCGCAGATTTCACCCATTTCAGTTGCACATCCTTTTTCCAATGCAGTTTCGTGGAGCTTCGGTTTTTGAGTTTTGATGTTTTCTGGGAGCTGTCATTTGTTTTTCGGTGATTTTGCAATTTTGATTTGTGAAAGATGTGTCGATGCGTTTGAACACGGCGACGAAAGAATCTGAGACCCTCACCTGCCCGAAACTGTGCGTAGCGTAGGTTTTGAAGATTGCAGACCCTGACAGGTTGACCTCACACAGTTTCAAGCACACCACGTTGAGCTGGGCGAGTTCTTATGGCTTGGATGAGCCAGCCCGTACACTGCTGGGGCACCATGAGTTGCAGGGTGCTCGCTCAATGGCAGTGTACTCAAGGGATATGCTGACACGTCCATTGCAGTTGTACTGTAGCATGTTGAAGAATATCAGAGGCGACCATTTTAGGCCAGATGAATCAAGGACTTCGGGGATGTTGGATCTTTTGAAAATTCGGCAGGGTGAAACAACCGGAAAGGATGCGGATGCAGCCTTGATAACAGTTGCATCGGCCAAAGACTGCCGCATGGAGACAGATGATGATGCGGCCCCTACTACGCCCCTTGAAGACGCTGCTCCATCAGCGAAGGGTAGCAAGAGACAGGGCGGCGATGAAAGTGAAAATGACAGCGATTCTCTAGCATCAACAAGTTCGAGCAGCTCGGATACAGACGAGGACACTGCACCAGAAGCTGCTCGCAGGGATGACTTTATCGAGGGTCCAGTTCTCAGAAATATTAAGTCTCATGTTGCGCACAAGTGTTCAACGGTGGATGGCAGAACCCTTTGTAACAGACTGACTTCAGCTGCCACTTTTGAGCTCTTGGAAGAGGGTTGCTCAACCTTGAATGCAAGATGCAGCCGTTGCTTCAAGGGCCAGGTTATCACTACGTCTTCTGCAATGGCAGAGGCACTTGACGCGGCAAAGGCCAAACGTTTCAAGCGAGATTGAACCTTGTGTCAGGTGAAATTGTGTGCATGTCGTTCTTGTGTGAAGTTGATGTTTTGATTTGATCTAACTTGTTGAATGCAACTTGTTATTTTCAGAAATTTCAGTGAATCATCACAGTTGGCTGAGAGCGGTCAATATTGGTGATTGGGAGGAGCATTACAGTTGATAGCGGCTGTGATAAAGCATGCATTGAGTTGAAAGCAACATGCATCTTTAATGCTCAAAGGAGCTTTGCAGCGATTGCGCTGCCTTGACAAAGGTCAACAGCTTGAGTATGTGCATGCAGTCATATAGTGATGTTTATCATCTTGATTGCATGTTCTCCTGTTAAGGTTTTCCTTGTTGACTTGCGAAGTTTAATTTGCTTGATACGCTCTTTTTCACAATTGGTTCCTTACTCCCTGATCGGTCGGGCGCTGATGGCTCTTTCTTCATTGCTGGATTCGGAGGCGACTTTCGCCCAACAGGCTGAAGAGTGTGGGCTTTCTGAACCATGGATCACTGCATTAAAGGACAATGGTGTGGCCACCTTTGCAAAGCTGAGTTTTGCAATTACCAGTCCAGGAACGGTTGCAACTGATGATCAGGTGACGCGCTTCTTGAACAATATGAGGGCAGGTGTTGTGGCCACCATTGCGGATTTTGCGGCCTTCAAAAGGGTTCTTTTTGAGAGCCAGACCCTTATGATCCATCGCTTCAAGTCAGCTGCCAAAGGAGATGACGCTGTGCCTAAGAAGATGTCAGCCCCAGAGCGTGACGCTAGGTTGACACGCCAACGGGATCAACTTCGAGGTTTGGACATCACCGGGCCCTTAGAGCCAGCACATGGGCTTTACGACCTCTGTGCGCAGATGGTTGAGCGCAATGAGGTGGCCTACATCAGTCCTTCCAAATGCTTGTCAAGGCAACAGGAACTGACAGGAGCCAAACCGGAAAAAGAATTACAACTGGATGCTTCGAAAACGGGTCTGGTCATTAAGGAGCAGCCAAGTACACAGGAGATCAACCTCACGTCGGACTTGGCTTTGTATCAGGCGATGCAACGCAGAGCGTTAGCAATGGATCTTACAAACCTTGCTTCATATGAGGTGATGAAAAAGTGGACAGATCGCATGTTTGCAATCTTTGCCCAACCTGCAGCGCCGGGCTTTCAGAAGGTTTCTCAGGCCCAGCTTCTTAGAGCTGACCGTCAGGCTTTTGTACGCTTGAATGAAACTTTCAATGGTTCATTGAAGGTTATGCCTATGGCTGGTAAGCCATTGGACACCATGATTGAGAGGCTGGAATCGGATGTCTCGGTAACTTATTTCATGCTGCCGGTGCCATCACAGACCGGGTCAAGCGGTTCGCAAGGTGATGCAAACAAAGCGGACAAGAAGCGGCAGGAGACAACCAATGCAGAGAAACCTCAGCCAAACAAGTTTCAGAAAGGATCAAAAGGCAAGGGCAAAGGAAAGAACAAGAAACGCGAACCTGTTCCATCAGGCCTTAAGGGAATGCATTCCAGGACACCCCAAGGGGACCAGATTTGTTATGGCTACAATCTTGGGACATGCAAGCAAGGATCGGCATGCCCACGCAAGCATGTTTGTGCTGTGCCTGGGTGCTACAAGAACCATCCTCAGACAGAGCATCAGTGACTACATGCTCAAAATGTTTCATCCCCCTCTGCAAGGAAACGGCCGATCCAACACATGGATAATGAACGTGCTGAAAAATCGACGCATGTGAAACCTGAATTTGGGTCTCGTGGTTATTTTTGCATTGAACTATTTTGCGGCTCAGGCAACCTGACGTTTGCAATGAAGCATTTCTTTCCAGATAGCTTTGGTGTGGATCATAAAGTTGCAAAGCAACGTGTGAAGGTTATTTGTTTGGATTTGACGCGGGAGGACCATCAGAAGCTGGTCACTGGCTGGATAACTTCAGGTAAGTGCTTGTGGGTGCATTTTGGCGTACCCTGTGGGACAGCATCGAAGGCAAGGTTCAAGCGGCTTAGCAAGAAGCATCATGGTCCGCCACCTTTAAGGAGTTCACGCTGGCCAAACGGGCTACCAGGTGTGAGTGGCTCTAACCTTGCAAGATTGCGAGCCGCCAACAGACTTTATAGATTCATGTCTGAACTTATTTTTGAACTGGACAAGTTGAATATCACATGGACTGTGGAAAACCCTTGGACGAGTTTGATGTGGTCAACAAGTTATTGGGTTGAGGTTGACACGAAGTTGAAGCCATTCTATTGTGAACTCCACAATTGTATGTTTGGCGGCTTGCGTTTGAAGCGCACCTGCTTGGCCTCCAATAACAAGGCGATCATGGCTCTGAATATTTTGTGCACGGGTGACCATGAGCATGCACCCTGGAGCATACATGATGGTATTTTCGATACTGCCAGAGAGGCGGAGTATACACCTCAACTTGCCAAAGCTCTTGCAACCACTGTTTTGGAGTCCATTGCAGGTCAGTTTAATTTGCCAAATGTTTCTCAGGTGTCAAAGCGGCTCAAGTTGTCACATTTTCATTCCATCGCTGCAGGCAAACAACCGTCCAGGCTGACATCCCTGCCGGCCGTCCCTGAATTTTCCCACATTTTGGTGGTGAACAGTTTGCCAAGTAATTTTGCTTTTGATTTGTTGGATGGTTGTTTACAACGATGCACTGTGGTGCAATTGGATGGCACGCAATTTTTGGTGCCTTGTGGGAGCAAGTTGCTTCGAAAGACAGACAGGAAGGGGGGAGAGAACCGTCTTTTTAATTACTCTGTGGATTGCACCCCCTCACTCCATAATTTGGGCGATTTAAACGCTGGTGGTTTTGCTGGTGAGGAAGTTCCTCTGACATGCAATTGCGTTGAAGGACCATGTAGCAATTTTCGATTCCCTTTGGAGCAGAAACAAACAACAGATGACTGCGTTGACTGGGTTTTTGGTGTGCGTTGGTCCCCCGAGAATTTCTTGAAGAGAGCTGTGATGGTGGGGCACCCATTTAAAGAGTTCTCGGGCCTGCTGCCAGAGGTAAAAATGGCTTGCGAAAAACTAGCAAGCTGGAGGCATGAGGACATTGTCAACTGGAGGTGTAAAAAGCTTGGTGAATGGCTGCGTCTGGCGAAATCTCTTCAAGCCGAAGAGGCGGAGATCAAAAACAAGATGCCTCCGGCCAGGAGGCACATTTTGGAAAAGAAACGCATTGCCTTGATGAAACACCTGATTAAGCAGGAGGGCTATGACGACCACACCCTTGCAGACGACATCGAGCATGGCTTCAGCCTGGTTGGCGATAGCCCAATGTCCTCAGTGCTTCCTCCCAAATTGGTTCCAGCTACTATCTCAAAAGAAGATTTGCATAGGCATTCAGACAAAGCCAGCAAAGCTCTGAGGTATATGACACGGAGCAGCGGTGATGATGAGCTGGATAAAGGTTTGTGGACAAAAACCCTTGCGGAGGTGGACAAAGGATGGATGCGGGGTCCTTTACCATGGGACGAATTGCCCACGGGTGCAGGAGTTTCTCGTAGGTTCCCCCTGTCCCAATCGGGGAAAGTGAGGCCTATTGATGACCTAAGTCAAAGCCAGGTCAACTCCACGGTGAATACATTTGAGCAGGCTACGGTTGATGGACCTGATGTTATTTGCAGTTATGCCACTTACTTGATGCGATGCTTGGAAGCGCAAGGCTTGGATACTTGTCTGAGGGGTAGGTCACTGGACCTTGCATCGGCATACCGGCAGCTTGCAATTGCCGACGAGTCCTTGCAGCACTCCTACCTTTCTGTATATGACCCGTCCAGTGGGTCTGCAAAGCTGTTTCAACAAGTTGCATTACCTTTCGGGTCAAGATCTGCTGTAAATGCTTTTATAAGGTGTGCCAGATTCCTACAGTGGATTGCTGCCAGAGTTTTTACCCTGCCTTTGACTTGCTACTTCGACGACTTCGTTGCCTTTTTCAATGCCTAACTTGTGCAACAACAGCCAGGCTACTTTGTGCTTGATGCTTGACATCCTTGGGTGGCAGTTTGACCGTGAGGGCCCAAAGAGTGATGCGTTCTCGGGAATTGTATCGGCCCTTGGGGTACAGTTTGACTTGGAGGACTCACCTAAAGGGATTCTCAAAGTTCGCAATACAGCCAAGCGAATTGAAGACACTACTTTGCTTCTTGAAACAATTTTGCGTGATGGAAAGTTAGCAAAGAAAGAGGCACTGACCTTGCGTGGCAAACTGGCATTCTGCGATTCTTTTATTTTTGGTCGAATAGGTAAGTTGGCCCTTCAGGATATTACAAAGCATGCTTATGCCAATCCATTTGTGACCAGTCTTTCTGAGAGGCTGGTAGATTCCCTTGAGCTTCTGAGGCGTAGGCTACTTTCTGGATCGCCTAGAGTCCTCACATGCAAGATGTTGGAAACGTTCTTCATTTTCACAGATGCCAGCTTCAGCATGAAGGATGGTGGAGGCTTTGGTGCCTTCCTTGCGACGCAAGATGGCCGCATAATTTCTTGGTTTGGACTTCATGTGGGAACCGAACGTTTTACAGCTTGGTTTGAGCAGGGACGCAAGAACCTTATTGGAGAGTTTGAAACGCTTACTGTTGCCATTGCCCTGAAACTATGGGCGAAACTTGTCGCATCCTCTCAGGTTATGATTTACATAGATAACGAGGGTGCAAAGTTTGCCTTGATTCGAGGTTACTCCGACTCATTTGCAATTTCTCTGATTTGCCAGCTTGTGGCGCAGCAGTTGGACGATTTTTACGTCCTCCCTTGGTACAGCCGTGTTCCTTCGGCCTCGAATTTATCAGATTATCCTTCCAGAAAGATCCGACACCAAATGCTACCAGATTCAAACCGCATTCCCGAAGGGGAAGTTGCACTCGTCTTCAATGAAAGCTTGAAGTATGTGGAAAGCCACACAAGCATGGGTGGGGACCGTGGCTTAAC
The DNA here is from genome assembly GCA_947184155.2 of Cladocopium goreaui. Taxonomy (NCBI): domain Eukaryota; class Dinophyceae; order Suessiales; family Symbiodiniaceae; genus Cladocopium; species Cladocopium goreaui. Next base: position 89,975 of record CAMXCT020000019.1, read on the forward strand.
GAGGCCTGAGTGAAATCTCCACTGTGCTAGAAAAAAGAGTGAGTGCCATGTTACCTTTTTAGTTGCACATGTGCGGTTTGCTTCTGTGAATGTCGAACTTCGTTTTCGGAAGTTGCTTGTAGTTGTTTACGTTTGGCGCAAATTTGTAGGGCCCCTGTTTTTGTTACGGCGCAAGTTCTACGTTTGAACGCAAACGTTTAGGGCCCCTTTGTTATGTTGGCGACGCAAGAGCACGTTTGGAGGAACGGTATGTTTGGGTCAACGGTTTTCTGTATGCTCGGAATAAGTTGCGACTCAGCGCGCTGATGTAACCTTATTCCTTGCGTAAAGAAAAAGAAGCTGAATGCAGCTTCTAGTTGACCCTTCTCCTTCCCGTTCCCTTCCTCTCTTGCGTGTGCGCTTTTGCGTTTCCTCTTTCCCTCTCGCGTGCGTTGCGATGGAAACTTCTAACCTGAGGAAACTTCTGAGTTGGGTGATCACTTGAAGAGATTATTGGCGGTGCGTTTGAATGCAAACGTTATCTGCAATCAACTTTACTTTTTACGTTTGTAACTCTTCAGTGAACTGTTTTCCCCAACTCGTTTTTTTTTTTAAGTTGTTTCAGCTTGTTGTTTTCTGTAAACATATGCTGAATCTTTTGCACACAGGTGTAAATTGAACTAAATGCCAATGGTGGCCATTTCAAGTTCAATACCTCCAAAGGGGGGGTGGGAGGGTTCACGTTTCTTACGTGATTCGTTTTTTGTGCCCCCCGCCCCCCCTATCTTTCTGCTAGACGTGCGTTTTGCTTGGATTGCATATCCAGCTTTTGGGTTTCACGCACGTGTGTTTAGGCCCCTTAACGAGGCCTGAGTGAAATCTCCACTGTGCTAGAAAAAAGAGTGAGTGCCATGTTACCTTTTTAGTTGCACATGTGCGGTTTGCTTCTGTGAATGTCGAACTTCGTTTTCGGAAGTTGCTTGTAGTTGTTTACGTTTGGCGCAAATTTGTAGGGCCCCTGTTTTTGTTACGGCGCAAGTTCTACGTTTGAACGCAAACGTTTAGGGCCCCTTTGTTATGTTGGCGACGCAAGAGCACGCTTTGGAGGAACGGTATGTTTGGGTCAACGGTTTTCTGTATGCTCGGAATAAAATGGCTGGTTTGTTTCAACTTCGAACTTGTCTGTGTGAAGAACAATCAAATGCACCAGGTTCTTGGCGCTTGATGGGCGCATAGCTTTTGGGGCTTTGGGAAGAAAACAGATGTTGCCGCTGCCACCTTTGGGAGGTCTCGATTTTGACCAATCATCGGGGGTGATTCAGGTATTATTTGTGGATCGGAAAATTTCATGAATCAGACAATCAGACACTCGGACGGGGCCTCAACGGTGCATTATAGGAGACTCTGCCTTACAACCTTGACCTAAACCATTGTGCTGCACCAACTATTGTGCTGGCCCCCCCATTGCATCCACCAGCAGGGTGACCCTGTCTACTTGCCAAAAAACCTTGAACTTCTAGCATGACGTGTCTTCAGATGGTTCCCAAGAAATGTATTAAAAATGTCGGAACACACTGGGGAAAAAATACGCCACCGAAACGTATTTTAACTTGCTGTGTGGAATGACAATTAGCACGACAGGTTTGCAATGGCAGGAAAACATGTTGTTCAGACAGAATGTGTGTAGTTTTACTCCTGTCAACGGGTTCGAACAAATCCAGTGATTTTCATATGCTGTGATGCTGTGTTACATTCGTGAACCTTAACTTACGTTTGGTGCTGTAGGTTTGAAACGCATTGATTCGACGATTGGTTTCCCCGAATTTGCCCGCATTGGGACTCTGTTGAGAGTGGACGCGCCGTTGCCTGTGGCTCTGCTATTGCCAGTACGAATGAATGATGAAGGCGCACCGCGATTTGTGTCAGCTGTGCCTGTGTCATGCCCGTGGCAGCGAACCAAAGATCATGGAGTCTTTTGTAGATCATGGGCATTTGCCAAGGTTAATAGGAATGATACTGGCGCATAACTGGCATAACCATGATTATTTTGTTGTCAAATTTATTAATACGGAACCATGTCCAACATATTTTTTAACCGGCCGGTTCTGTTTTTTGCTTGGATCCGGAAATCAGTGGAAACCGAACAGGTAATGTGCCGTCCGAAACCATTTTGGAGCATAGCCTAGCATCTATATAGATATGTCTAAAAACGCGTGGACGCTTCAGATCCGCCATTCACATTGAATGCCTTTACCAAATGGAGGGAGAAACCGATCATCAATTTTTGACATGGCGATGCTTCAAAACTATTGTTTCCGCCCAAACTTGGATGGATCATGATGGATCAATATCAACCATTTCCAGTGTTGCGATTCCATTGATACTTATGGGTCGCCACACTCGTATAAGTGGCAGTGCTACATCCCAGAAATTGTGGATTGTATGTTATATCAAGTTGTAGGACCCCCCATATATGCCCAGATATCACCAGGGTCACACACATTTGTTACGTCAGAATGTATACTGTATATATATATATAGACTCATCTTTGGTCGAGTCATTTTTTGGTTGAACATACATGCCCAAGTTTCGGTTGAAGAATCATGGCCAAGACGTGATCTTCGTTTCCTTTTCCTTCGGCCAGGCTTCACGATGTCGAAGGCACAATGGTGGTTTGAGTGGGTGATGAGTAGTTACCTGACCAGAAAGTGGATCAATGGTCCCACATGGAGTTCCAACATCAGACAATCATTTTTTTGAGTCAATAATTTCCATTTTGACTCATGGCCAGGTCAAGAACATGTACAACATGTATTCAATGCCAAGACTATCAGTTGTTTCTTAGCTACCCGCGCACCTACTGGGTGGAGGGTGTTTTTGATGTGTTCCAGCCTTTCATAAGGCTCTTCAAAATCATTTAAATGTCCATGGGTATGTTGTAGTTGAGTGCGTGAAAGCAATGATTGAGGTCTTTAGTCTCCCCCGTTTTTTGGACATATCCTCTTGAGTGACTCAACATATATATATATATGATATATATATATATATGATATATATATATGATATATATATATATGATATATATATGATATATATATATATGATATATATATATATGATATATATATATGATATGATATGATATGATATATATATATATATGTATATATATATACATATATATATATGTATATATACATAGCACCCACGGGATCGGAGGAGGGTCCATTTCGATCTCGGTTGAAGGAACTCAGATCCAGCAAAATTCCGCAAAGTGGGGTAATTTCAATATCAAACAAGAGCATGTTTGATTCCCACCTTCATTTACTGTATCTACAGCTGCAACTGCATGAATATCCCTATCTCTGTTGGCACAATAGCAACTTTTCACCGTTCGGGTTGGTTGTGAAGATCTTCAATCCTTTCCACATCAGCCCTGTTCGCCCACCTCAAGTTGGTCCGCAGGAGCACGGCCGTACCAGCGTTAGGCCCGGGGACGAAAATGGGGTCGTGCTGGGTCGAAATGGGGCGGCAATCGGCCAACAAAAAAATCATATGGGTCTGTTTCAGAGGGGTATACCCCCAAATGGCCATCAAATAATAGGGAGAACGATGATAAACATGATAAATCTGCCTAATTTTTTGGGTACTCCATTTGCATGTACAACTTCAGAGTAACGTAGGAGATCCTCAGGCCAAGTTGACCTGACCCTACGAAACGGTGGGTCCCTGAACGGAGGGTTTCCGGAGGGTTTGACGGACTTCTTGAGGCATAGCCAAGCAGGTTGAGGTTGTTGGGAAATCGGCAAGGTGAGGTGATACCCCAATTTGATAAACCATAAGAGGGGGTCATCAAAAATCATGCCAAAAATTAACATCCAACAACTAGTCACTGATGTGTTAAGAACGATTGCTGTGGCACTGAATTCTCAAGAGCTGATGGTTGTGCCTTTTTCGGTTGTCTGGGACTTGGGACTCCTTGGAATTTCTCCGGCTTGGTGTTTCCAGTAACTGGTTTGGCTTAGCCTGTCCTGCCCACTGTCACCCAGCTTCCTTTGCTGCTCTTGGATTTTGCCTCTTGCTGGGCCTCATTCTTGGTGCAACTCTCTCTGCCTGGCTGATCTTTGGCATTCTTCGCCCTCCTGCTCCTGTCCCCGTCCATTCACATCACCTCCCTCCTCGTGACCTGGCTGTTGAAAGGATCCGGAGGTACTTGCATGAGTGATCAGGAAATCCTGGACATCGCGGTCAAGCTTGATCATCTCTCAGAGCGCCTGGACAACTTCATCCAGCGCACCTCTGACCAGTTGGCCTCCTCCAGGGTGGATTTGCTGGCTCGCCAAGTTGAGCCTTTGAGGGCTGCAAGAGTTGGTGGAGCTTTGGTAGCTACGCACTACAAGGCCGTGCACGTGGATGCGGCAAAGGCAGAGGAAACAAGGGCAAAGGCAAAGGCAAAGCAAGAGGTAAATCCAAGGGCAAAACCAAAACTGGTGGCAAGAAATCTGGACGTGGCAAAGGTAAGCATGTTGATTCTCAGCAGTGCCATTTGTGCTGGGAATATGGGCATTGGAGCCGAGAGTGTCCAAACAGAATGACCAATCAGGTTGTCAACAATGCCAATACCACTCAACAACCTCAAGCTCAAGCTCAACAGCCTTTTGCTCCAAGTGGAACACAACAGCGTTCTCCTCTTGCTAGTAGCTATCCTCCCACGAGTTCAACAGCTTCATCAGCCAGAAGGATTTATGGAATTCCTGCCAGTTTTGCATCTTCAAGCTCTGATGTTCGAATGGTTTCAGACAATTGGCCCAATGGAGAGCCAAAGAATGTGGTGATCCTCGACAGTGGATCAGATGTTTCTCTTGTACCTGTTTCCTGCGGCATTGAAGTTGATGGCACCGTGGACGTGTGATTGTCAAGGTGAACAACTACAGCTTGCAGGTGTGAAGACAGTTAGCTTGGTTGTGCAAGACGAAGATGGTAGTCAGGTTGAGTTGGAAACGCAATTTGTGGTTTCTGGAAGTGTGAAGTCATGCATCCTCAGCTTGGGTCAACTTTACAGAGGTGGTTGGTCAGTTTCCCAATCATCAAATGGTCCAATGTTGGAGTCTCCAGATCACACGTTGAAGGTTCCAGTGTTTTATCAACGCAATTCACTGGCAATTCATGGAGAAGTTTGTCGTGTTGAAGCAGCAGGTGTTCCCGATGTTGAAATCTCCATGGTTCAAGCAGTTGTGGAGTTGGAAGAAAAGTTCAGGCCTGAAGTCCTGCGCAACAATCAATGGGAAACAGCTATTGAAGGCAATCCTTTCATGCGTTCAGTGGGTGAGAACTTCATTGATCCTACCTTGGTTTGGCCAGCAAGCTACAAGTACAGAACTACACTCATTCAACGGAAATCCACTTCAGATGAAGATCATGGTTGGTGTGTTGTTGAGGTGAGTAGAAGGTTTCTGGAAATGGATGAACCATTTGGCCGCATTGCAGAAGTTGACACGTATGCTGGAGGTGAACCGGTGACCATTCTTACCATTGTCTCCAAGGTGAATCAGAACTTGGTCGATTTTGGCAGTCTTTTTGATCAAGGTGGACAGCAGTTGGAGGTCATGTACGAGCCTGGAACACCTCTTGCTTCAGAAGGTGAAGATGGAGAAGATGCTGACATTGAAAACGCAGATGAAGGCATTCAAGGTCGAGACATCCCTGAATTTCAACAGCTTGGTCCTTTGTTGGTTGAAGAGCAAGCGGCTGACAAGATTGTTGTGGGTGAAGTTGAATTGACGGCCAGATCTTCAGTGGACAAACTACGAGAAGCAGCTCGTTATCTACGTGTCTCAGCATCTGGTTCCAAGCAGAAGATTTTCCAAAGAATCAAAGATGCACATCTTACTGCTTTGAAGATGAGCGCGTTGGAAGTTGCAAGACAGGAGTATGAAGCTCTGGATCCAAAGCCAAGATTTGCAGATGCACCAAAACAACCGAGTGCAATGGAGCGCAAGATGCACGAGGTGACTCATCTGCCATTTCGAGCTTGGTGTTCATTTTGCGTTCAAGCTAAGTCCAGAGGCAACTACAAACACAGAACTCCTGCAGATGAACGTTCCAGCAGATCATTTCCCAAAGTGCAAGTTGATCTCTTTGCAATGCCAAACAGCATGGGTGTTTTGCTGATGGTTGATGTGTGGACGAAATACATTGGTGTTGTGCCGTTGCGCAACAAGAATGCTGGTGTTATTGGTGGAATCATAGCCCGATTTCTGTCAAATTTGTCCTACTTTGACACGATTGAGGTTTCCTATGACAATGAACCAGTACTTGCAGCAGGTGTCAAAATGGCTCAGGTGATACGTGCAAATCAAGGTCTTCCAATGGTCTTACAACCTGGTAAGATGTACTCCAAGTCACGTACAAGCTCAGCAGAAAGATCAATTCAGACTGTGCATGCTCAGGGCAAGTGTCTCATTGCATACATCGAGGACAAGATGCAGATGAAGTTGGCAGAAAATCATGTGCTCAGAGGATGGGCAATGGTGCATGCTGGATGGTTGTTGAACAGATACCATTTGACCTCAAGCAGTGGCATAACGGCATACATGGCTGTGCGTGGAAGGCCATACAAAGGTCGTGTTTGTGCTTTTTGGAGAGGAGGTCTATGCACTTGACAGTCTTCAACAGAAGTATCAATGTCAATGGAGAAAAGGATGTTGGCTGACAAAAGACGAGGCCGACCATGACATCGTGGCTGTTGGCGAGAACGAGATCATCAGAAGCAAGGCTGTGCGCAAAACTGCAGAGCATTGGGACGCAGCAGCGCTTCTTGCTTTACAAGTTGGACCATGGGATATGAAACGCGGCACACAAACAACACTTCAACCCTCCAGACCTGCAGTACATCCTGTTCCTGTTCTCCATACCTCATCACACGGTGTGCAAGCAGAACATGATCCAGAAGGTGAAGCAGTACTCCAATATGCCAAAGAACACCCTGATGAAGACGCAGAAGAGGAGATGGATTCCCACAAAGGCGGGGCATTGCCAAACCCTGCTGATGGACCACCACAAGAACTTCAAGGAGATGGTGGTGGTGCTGTAGCTTTCACTGACGCTGAGATGGAAGGGCTGATTCAAGCGGCTGAGAAAAGAGACAGAGAAACCGAACTCAAGCTTCCAGTTGGTGTGCGACAGCGTGTGGCTGAAGCAGAAGCAACAAAGAGGAGCACAGAAAAGCAAGTATCGAGTTCTGCAAAGTTTGTGAAGTTTGACCATACTTCAACTGAGCAGCAAAAGTCCAAGCAGCAAAAGACCGAGATGTACAGTCCCACGTTTGCAGGTGAAGTTTCTTCAAGCCCAGCATCTGGTAGTGGTCATGTGCGCCAGGTGACAGAAGAGATTGAGTTGTATGAGGAGGATGAACCCGAGATCAACATTCCTCTTGAACCTTGGGACTGGGACGTGAATGATCAGTTGTTGGATGGTGAATTTTCGCAGTTTGAGATTTCCCCAGAGGAGATGAAACGTCTTGGCTTTCACAACGAAGAAGCTGGTCCTCCCAATGTTAGTGCTGAAGAACTTGCATGGTTGGACAAGCAAGCAATGCTCACTGAGTTGGAACGGTTGAGAAAACTTGATGTGATTGGTGATGTTCAAGATGAAGTTGATGTTGAACAAGCACTTCATTTGGATACAAAGCTTGTCAGAGACTGGAGATATCGGTCTGGTTGCTGGACAAGACGTGCGAGAATGGTGGCCAGAGAATTTCGTGGACAATGTGCCTCAACGGAAGAAACATTCAGTCCAACAACACCGTTGATGATGGTGAAGGTGTTGATTGTCATGATGTTGCTGAAAGGTTTGATGTTGTGCGCATTGGACGTTAGCGATGCTTTCCTCGTGGTGCAGCAGCAAGAAGATGTGGTCATTGACATACCCAATTTTGTGAGAGCAGCAGGTGAAAATGCAAATTTGAAGTTTTGGCAGCTCCGCAAATGTCTGCCAGGGCAAAGAAATGCAGCAATGAGATGGAACTTCCATTTTACCACTTTGCTGGGAGAACTTGATTTTGCCCACATGCAAGGAACCGTTTTCAAACATCGCCAGAAGGAGATCTACATTTCTGCTCACATTGATGATTTGCTTTTGATTGCCAACAAGGCTGATGCTGAAGAGGTTTGCGCAAAATTGTCTGAAAAGTTGACGCTGAAGAAAGATGGTCCTTATGGAGTTCAAGAACCAGGCAAGTTGTTTTACCTCAAGCGGCAGATCGAGATTGGTGAAGATGGCGTTTACATTGCTCCCAAAAGCAAGTACATTCCCAAACCTGCTGAGTTGCTTGGTATCACAAGCAGACGGGGAAAGACAGTTCCCCACCACAATGCTTTGAACGTCTTCGATGCCGAGCTCACTCCTATGGAAGAGTACCTGGATGAGAAAGAGAGCAAAGCCTACCGATCAGCTTTGGGAATTTGCCTCTACATTGCCCAAGAGAGGTTGGACATTCAACAAACAGTGCGTGTGTTGGCGAGCTACATGGGTAGACCGACAAAGACATCGTTGTGCACTTTGAAGAAGCTGAGAAGCTACTTGATGCAGACCCAGGACATGTGCATGCATTACCCATGTGCCGAGTTGTTTTCATCAACGCTTAAGAGAGAAAAGATGGACATCCCTATGAACTGGAGCTTTACAGCAATAGTGACTGGGCAAGCTGCAAGGTGACAAGACGTTCTACATCGTCTGGACTCATTTTCCTCAACTCCTGTTGCATTCACAGTCACAGCCGAGCTCAAGCATCAATTTCATTGTCTTCGATGGAGGCTTGAATCCTTGCTGCAACAGGACTCCTTGTGGAAGGAATCATGGTGAAACAATTTTTGCAGTTTTTGCTTGGTGATGAAGGAGGTCTGAGTAACAACCAACAGGTGCAAATGCGACTCAGGCTGGACTCAACGAGTGCCCAAAGCTTTTTCAGTCGTCTTGGTCCTGGAAGAGCCAAGCATCTTTCGACAAGGCTTCTATGGAGCCAACAAGCGATGCGATTGAAATGGTTTCTGGTTGAGAGGATATCCACAAAAGAAAATCCTGCAGATCTCAACACAAAGCTGTTGTCACGTGAGAGAAGAGAGTATTTGATGAGAAAGATGGGTTTGGTGAGTGACAGTTTTGAGAAAGAAGGTTCACAGATGACCAATGGCAAGGTGAAACAAATGGTGAGACTGATCACTTCAATGATCATGGCCGGAAGTCTTCAAGGTTGCGAAGTGACTTCATCATTGGAGAGTCCTTCATGGATGAATCCTACAACATGGACTACCACAGCATGGTGGTTTACCTCATGCACAAGAACAACATGATGGCCAAGAAGTTGAAGAAGTACAAGCAATCGTGCAGATGGACTGAACGAGCTTTGCAAGTGCATGAACGCCGAGATCCATTTTCAGGCGTTTGGTTGCAAGAAGGAGAAGAAGAAAATCCAGAAGTTTCAGAAGATGAGCAGGATGAATACACAGATGGCGACATTGAGATGGAGCCAATTCCAACAAGAGCATTTTTCCGAAATGGTGTTCATGGTTCAAGTCCTCCTGAACAGGGTGAAATTGCAGAAGGAGCTGGACATGCAGAAGGTGAAACAGTTCCTACGAGCACACTATCTCATGAAGAAGGTGCAGAAGTTCTTTTGGATGGTTTGGTTACAATGATGGTAGAAGCTACTACTGGTGGCGCTGATGGAGAAGAAGAAGAAAACAAAGATTGGATTGAAGAGATGGAAGAGACCCCTTCGGAGAGGTATCAACGTTATGTGCAATCAGCGCAGTGCGAGGTATCCGATCCTGATGAATGGGCCGACATTCATTATGGTCCGGCAACAGCATCATCAATGAGGTCAAGATCAAGAGAGGCTACGCCTGTGGCTACGCCTACACCGAGATCTATGCCGAAGGCCTTAGCACAGCAGCGTGATCGACGTTTGGCAGATGAACGCGCAGATGCAATGGTTCGTCAAGCTGAAGAAGAAAGAGCGCGACGTGGAACTACACTGAGAAGTTCCTCAACAAAAGGTGCAAAAGGTTCAAAAGGTGCAAAAGGACGAACTGGTCCTCGAGGTGATGATGACGTGAATTTTGTGATGGATTCATGGGCAGTTGCAACCTACTTTGACATTAGTCTAGTACCTCGAGATGAAGCAGCATTTGATGATTTTCGTTGGGATCTCATTATGCAAGGTGTTGGTCCTGAGACGATCCTTGTTCACAATTCTCCAGACCTTGCACATTTCATTTCTACATGTACCAATCCTGTTCATCGAGCATCTTTGCAGAGGCTACGCCAAAGCCTACAAACTTTGCTGGTGATGTTCCAAAGCAATTCGCCACAGCTGTGGGTAGAAGCAGCTGAGAAAGTACGTGGATGGCTTGAATCAGACAGAGACTGGTACTACTTTGCAGAAGGATCTACGCATCATGGAGAAGATGAAGGTGAAGAAGAATCTGATGGCGACGCAGACAGTCCAATTGATCCACAAGACCGTTTGCCAATTCCGAGAGATGATGATGAAGATGATCGACATGGTGGCCGACGAAGCGCTGGTGGTGGCACTTCATCAAGCGCAAGACCAATTGAGAGATGAGAGGCCACAAGGTGCAAAGAAACACCAAGGTAGAAATCTCCTAGACGGAAATTTCTAAGGCGGGGTGTGAAAACATAGTAACACCTACATGCCATTTGCAACACATACATGTGCAGTTGAATCCATGTCCCATTAACGCCATGCACAGTGGCTCAGAACAGCTTGAAAAGGAGAGCTGGCTGCTTCAGATTTTCGTTGACAATGAAGGGACAAAGTATTCTCTTTTGAAAGGCTCTTCTGAAAATGCTACTTGCTGGTTATTTAGCAGAAGTTGAAGCCAGCGTGCACACTTTTGCTTGGTTAGCCCGCCTACCATCGAAAAACAATGTTGCAGATCAGACCCGCCGTCACGAAATGACTTGAGCTCGAGTTTCTTTTTGAACGCAACAAATGTTTCTGACAATGCAGCTGCGATCCTCATGGAGCTTGTTTCAAGAATTGCAAAAGATGGGGGGAAAGGCTTTGAACCAAGCCAAATTGCAAAAAAAGAGTCAAACGCAGCTGAATCTTGTGGAACGGGTTTTCTGAGTAATGCTCATGTCACGTGTGACAATGCTTTATGAAAGAAAATGCATGACGCCGGAATGCAACGTTCTCTCAAGGGCGGGTGGGAGGGTCTCCCTTTTAGTTTTGTCGCAGCTGACCCACCATCCGTCCCCAACACCACCTGGCATCAACTGACGTTGCATTGCACTTGCAGTCGCTTTCAACTCAGAACGTTTGGCTTAGCCCTAAGCCTGAAAGGCCTTGAGCCAAGCCAAGTTGCAAAAAAGAGAGTCAAGCGCAGCTGAATCTTGTGGAACGGGTTTTCTGAGCAAAATACTGACCGGGCCTCATCTCATCCCCTCCCAATTTTATGCTGATATTTTTTTTAGGGAAGTGTCAGGTTTATGTTACGGCACTTTTCTCAGAAAATGTCAGAAAAAGGGGTTGGAAGGGGATATTCCAGTCAACATGTGAAAAGGTTTGGGCCTGAAGATGTGGAAATAATTCTGTAGATTTGCCACCAGTGTTCCAGCAAAGCTCCCGGTCTTTAATCACACTCCCGTCACGCTCTCGTCACGCTGATCCGACAAAAATGGCCTATTTTCCTACTAATTTTGCATACATTCGGCATGGTCCGTCACGCTCCCGTCACGGTCTCGTCACGCTCACTTGGGGCAGCGGGCTGCCCAAATTTTCCCGAACACTAAAGAGACACAATGTTCAAAATGTTCGTATTTTTTCACTGTCACCGAAAAGAACGCACTTTCAAGTGTTCTTGCCCCTGGGTTGACCATTCAAAAAAAAATTGAAGGATCCAGCAAGGGCAAAAACATGCAAATTCCCTATCCACCCTCCTTTGCATTAACTAATTCCCTCTTTCCACCATGCATCAGACTATGTAGGAACGTCAAAATTGAATTGCAGAAAGTCGGCAGCTAAGCACCTAAGCGCATGCGGGAGTGCAAAAAGTTCCAGTACTGCAGGAGTGCAGGAGTACTTTTTAGTTTTCAGCGCGGAGTTGCATTTCGTGACTGGAACTGATTTTGCTGCGTATGCATTTACGTTTTGAGTGCCGATCATATTTTGTCTTGGCGCTTGCCTTCTTGCTTTTTGCTCCCACACTCACACAATTCATCCTGTTCAATTGTTTGGATTTGCGGAATTGTTTTTTATATTCAATTATTTAGCCAAACGATGCCCCCACAAAAAAAACAGCTGCCCGAACTAACTCCATAATCATTGACACAGATTTGTGAAACAAAAATGCAAGCATCTGGACAACCGATTAGCATGTTAAATTTCTGTCAGTTTGTTATGGAATGTTATGTTGGGCCATCAGTGACATGTTGCCACCAAAAGCTGACGCGCACATGCACATGTTGCATATTTGTCATGTTTATCCTGTTTTGCCTAGGATTTCCATGCAGACTCAGTGCAAGGATGACACACACAAATCGAGATGATAGCAGTAACATTTTCACCTTTGCATACATGAAATACTCATGTGTGAATTGTGAGGCCTTGCGGCTCAGGAAAAACGCGTGCCCGCTTGCATGGTAGCGGAGCCCACAGTGGCTTCCTACCTGCAGGCCTTGCGTCCTTTCTGTTCCCGTGCTGCCATTGCATTCTGGAGCTGAGTTGGACAACCTATTCTGGATTGGCATTGGCTTGGGAATTTTTCAGTGAAATATTGCTTGGACAGGTTTTGTCATAGCTGCAATTTGGGGATCCACGGAAAAATTTTGGGTTGAGCCTGGTTTGGAACAATCTGCATTAGATTTCGCTACGTGAATCGTGCATTCAAATCGTGTGGTCACTGGTTTGGTACAGGTGCATTGGTTGAGGGCTGTCATACACTGGAATTTTGGCGTTGTACAATTTCCTGGAAGGTGGCTCGTGTGCAACTTTGCAACCTTGGCTTCAGTGACGTTGGTGGTGCACTTTGCAGTTGATTGCAACAAGGTATACAGGGACCTACGTGAGTAATTTTCTGGCTTGTGAGAAAAGTTGGATAGCTCAATTTCAGGTGGATCACACTGGCAACAGAGTTTAATCCCCAAATTTTCCAAGCCGCGATCTTGGAAGTGGCAGAGGCCACCAAGGCAGCAGTTCAGTTGGCACAGCAGGTGCAGCAACAACAGCAGCCTACTGTGACAACTTCACCGTCCAGTAGCCCCAGCAGTTCATCCTCTCCAAATATCGATTGGTCGAAGCTTCTGAACAAGCCCCCACTGTTTGAGTACAAGACAACAGAGGATGAAATAAGAGCCTTTCGTGATTGGAGCTGGCAACTGATTCAGTTTTTGAACGCTATAGATCCTGGATATGAGAAGGAACTAGAGGCGCTGATGAATGACCCTACCAATGCTCTGGATCTGACAACGGCATCCATGGAGACGCGTCAGCGTAGCGCCAAGTTGTATGGACTATTGGCCAGTCTTTGCAGAAACAGGTCATTGAATGTGATCAGAAGCGTCAAACAAGCTGACGGCTATGAGGCTTTGAGGCAGTTGACATTGGCGCTCAGGCCGGCAAGCAACAATCGTGGTCTTGCTTTGATGGCTGCATTGACAAGTTGGCCAGCATTTGTGATGTCCCAACCGTTGCAGCCTCAGCTTCTGAAACTTGAAGATGCACTAGAGGAAGCAAGGCGTGCAGGGACATCCATACCAGATCAACTTCAACAAGCGATCCTTCTCAAATGTGTTGGAGGACAATTGAGAACACACCTGAACCTTGCAATTCAGGAATCAACATCCTTCAAGGATCTACGTGAACACGTCCTACGTTGGGACAGGAGCCAGCAGAAATGGAGTGGATTGATCTTTGCAGATGACACCACTTCGACACCAATGGAGGTGGACCGTGTTTATGCTGGGAAGAAGGGTGGAAAAGACAAAGGCAAGGGCTTTACACAGAAAGGCCCATCAAAGGGAAAATCAAAAGGAAAGACAAAGTCCAAGCAAGAGGGAAAATCAAGTTACAAAGGGAAACAGAAGGGCGATGGTAAAGGCAAAGCAGGTGGGAAACAGAACGACAATTCGAGCTACAAAGGCAAAGGTGGCATGAGATCAGATCAAGTTTGCCATCGATGTGGAAAGCCAGGGCATTTTGCCCGTGATTGTTGGTCTCCAGCTGTGAGGAATGTTCAAGGTGAGTTCCAACAACAGCCACAACAACAGACCGTGCAGTCTTCTCCAAGTTCAGCTGCCGGTGCTTCTCCAGCAAGTGGCAACTCACAGGTCCATGGAGGTCAACAACAAGGACAGCAAGCTACTCAGTATCGTGTAGCCAGAATTCATGAGTTTTCACCATGTCAGATCACTCCAGATGTTCAACAACATGATGAAGTTGTGTTTGACTTGCGCAGCCCTGTCAGCAACAGCAGTGGACAGGGAGGAGCAGTACGTGTTGCCAGGTTCTACATCGGTGATGAGCCTAGTGATGTCAGTTGTGGTTCAGTGCGTGCAGTTGCTGAGCCCATGCCAGATGGAAGCAGCATGTGCAACATCTTGTTAGACAGTGGAGCAGATGCATCAATATTTCCTGCAAGCATGTCAGGTTTTGGTTTGGACTCAGAAACGCCTGCAAACAAACTGCAAGACGCACAGGGAAATTCCATTCCAGTTGACGGCATGAAGGACATAGAGATTCACCTCATGGATCAATATGGTAGAGCTGTGGTGTTGAAAGAGACAGTTGCAGTCAGCAGCCAAATCACTCAACCTATCCTTTGCTTTGGGCATTTACTGGAGAATGGTTGGGGTGTGAACGGCAGAGAACAAACGTTGGTCCATGGCTCAGGCATCAGTGTTCCAATAGAAATGCAAAACAAATCAATGGCAGTGCGTGGTTGGATCAGGGTTTTGCGTGAAGAACCTCAAGCATTGGGACCTATGGTCATACGTGCAGTTAGGGCAGATGTGTGGCCCGATTTGACTGAGATGAGGATTGGCTGGGACCTCAATGCTGAAGGTATTGGCAAAGGAAAACACTATGGCAACTGTTTTCAGGATCCAACTTTGTTTTGCCCGACAATGGCAGGTGACAAGTTTCGTACAACATTGATTCAAGATGGTGACAGTTGGTTTGTGCTTGAGCTGTGTGAGCCGATGTCAACGCTCATTGACTATTCAGCAGAGTTCTTTGGATATGTTGGTGACAGGTTCACTATCACGATCATCACTGCTTCTGAGAGGCCTCCACAGGCTATGGGTTTTACAATGTTGGCTGATGGAGAAGAACCTCTTGCCATGGCCCCAGTTGCAGGACGTGACAATGCAGAAGCTGCACAGATTCCAATTGCACCAGAAGATGATGAAAACATTGTTGGAATTGATGTGGACGATGTACAACTGGATGAGCAGGGTGCAGAGATCCCACAGGGCCAGGTGGTCATTGCGCCAGAACGTGGCGACCATTTGCTGGTGAATGGAGTTGAGATTTTCAGCAATACTGCACTTGCAACAATGCGTGAAGCGTGCTCATTTTACAATTTGTCTACATCAGGATCCAAAGACAGATGTTTCAAAAGGCTTCTTGAGCATCAAAAGAAACTGGAGTTGCAGCTGATTCTTGGTGCTGCACGAGAGGCCCAGGCAGCTGAAGAGCGTCAACCAAGGCCGCAACATCTTGCAGAGGCCCCTGACGAGGAGACCCAAATGAGGCACAATTTGTGCCACTTGCCTTACGCTGATTGGTGTCCTTCCTGTGTTGCTCACCGTGCTCGACCAGACAGGCAGGAAAACACAGGTGCTGTCAAAGAATCTTCACCAACAGTCAGTTTCGACTTTGCATATACCAAGAGTGTTGGGCAGGATGGTGTTGCACGTGACACAGAAACGGTCATTGCTTTGGTGATGGTTGATTCAGTTACAAACTTTGTTGGATGCGTGCCTGTGAAATCGAAAGCCCAGACAGACCTGATGGTTAGAGAACTGCTTCAGTTTACTCAGATCCTTGGTCATGTGGAGTGCACATACCTATGTGACAATGAGCCTGCTGCACTTCAGATACAAAAGCTTGTGGTGCGTGCCAGAAAGGCCATGGGCTTACCAACCAAGGATAAAAGCCCAGCTGCATACTCTCATGGCAATGCGTTGTGTGAGAACAGCATTGCAAGAGTCAGAAACCTAGCTGGAAGTCTCATGCACAGGGTACAGCAGAAACTGTCAGTGGAACTGGATACAAACAATGGGCTTTGGTCATGGGCTTTTCGACACGCAGCATGGTTGTTGAATCGTTTCAGTGTGGTTCATGGTGCAACTCCTTTTGAAGTGGTTTATGGAAAAGTTTACAAAGGGCGCTTGGCAGAGTTTGGAGAGCCTGCTTTCTCCTATGTGCACACGACGCACAAAGGGAACCCACGATGGCAGAGGGTACTGGTCCTTGGCAAGACAGAAGGCCAGGACACCTATGTGGTTTTCACTGGAAAAAATGTGATGCTATCCAGGTCCATCAGAAGGATTGCAACAGACTGGAAAGCCCACCATGGGTACTATGTACACTTCAATGCGCCAACGTGGTGTTTCAAGACAGGGTTTGGAAGCAGAATCATCCCAACACGTCGAACAGTGGAGCCCTTACCAGCTTCCAATGCGGCCCCAATTGGCCCAGTGATGCCTTCTCCTCTCCATGACGCAGATGGTGAAGCAGTACGAGCCAAAGCTCAGGAGGAGAAGAGGGAAGAAGGTGAACAACACTTGATGGGAGTTGAAGATGAACGTTCAAGGAATGCAGGATCAACAGCAATGCCAGAAGTTGCAACCACCGCTACTTCAAACACTGTGCAAGCACCTCAGCATGTTCAAGTTGAAGTACAAGATGAAGAACTTGACATGAGTTTCCTTGATGATATGGTTCCCCAGGAAGACATGGGTGATGGCCAACAGGCACCAGTGACACCTCCAGTCACATCAGCGCTTGTTCCGCCGAGTCCGAGGGCATCTCCTTCCAGCAGAGCTCATGATGAAGCTCCAGATGAACATGAATCAAAGAAGGCCAGAGTTGAAGTCTCAAAGAAACAAAGAATCGAGCGTGTCAAGGAAGAACATGAGAAGATGGTACGTACGGTGAAGGTGGGAGAAGATGTCTACCACACCTTGGATGACTATGACACAGACTTCAACTGGAACCAACAAGTTGTGGAGGATGAAGAGATGTGGAAAGATGAGGACTCTTTGCAGTTCAGTGGAGTGCCAGAAGCTCTTTGGTCTGACGAGCCCACCAACAAGCAGCCAGGCAATCCAGAAGCTTGGGTGGATAGACTGGCAGACCAAGTTGAAATTGACAGACTGCTTTCAATGGGTGTTCTGATGAAGCGCGATGATTTCTCAGGTGAAACAACTGGAAATCTTACAACACGGTTTGTGTATGACTGGAGACTGAAAGCCTACAAGACTGAGGGCACCTCTGACGACACAACAGTGATGAGATGGATGAGACGCAGCAGATTTGTGGCAAGAGAATTTGCCAACACACGCAGGGACGACACTTACAGCCCTGCTACTGGAAGCCATACCAACCATCTGATACCCTTGGCCTATTTGAGCATGCTTGGGAAGGTGGAAAACAGTGGCTCCAGCGATGAGAAGTATCAGGTAGTTTTGTGCTCCCTGGACATCAAAGATGCGTTTCTTCAGGTGCCTCAGGAGAATGTAGTCGAAGTCATGTTGCATGATGTGAAGTATGTGGTTTTGAAAAACTTGCCAGGCCAGCGCCTTGGAGCAAAAGCTTGGTACTGGTATTTCCGACAGTATGCAACAGAAACGATGCAGTTTGAGTGGTGTCTCATTCAGCCATGCCTTGCGAGGAAGGGTATGAATGCCTTTATGCTGCATGTGGATGATCTTTTATTCACTGGAAACTTGGTGTTTTGGCGTGATGTTTTCTTACCAGCAATGCAACAGAAGTTCAGCATCAGTTTCAATGTGCTTGGATGTGAAGGCTCAGAAATTGCCTTTCTCAAGAGGCGACTGGTGAGGCTGAGCGATGGCATCATGGTCGTTCCAGGCACGACACTGGAAAAGGTGCTGAAATGCTTTGAAGGTTTGTTTGGAACGGTGCGTGTTCAGAAAACACCTTGTGAAGCTGGCATTCAACAGGAGGACCAATCTCAACAACTTGAACCACAGGATAGCAGCTCATACAGGAGCATGATAGGCCTACTTCTGTACCTCTCCAGAGATCGACTGGACATCATGTTCACAGTGAAGGAATTGTCAGCAGCAATGTCAAAACCAACACTTTGTGCGCTGCAACGGTTGAAACGTTTGATGGGGTATTTGAAGTTCAGCGGCAACATTGGCCTCAAGCTGAGTTTTCCAGAACCAGGGAAAGGCAAAAGAAAGGAGGGCTGTGAAATGGAGTGGCTCTTGGAAACGTATACAGACGCAGATTGGAGTTCCAACAAATCCCACAGGAAGTCTACCAGCTGCGCTTTGCATTTCCTCAACGGATGCTACGTCCATGGCTCTTCGAGGACTCAGAAAGTCATCAGCCTGTCCTCAGCTGAAAGTGAACTTCATGCAATGGTCAGTGGATGCTGTGATGGCCTTTTTATCAAAAGGTGTGCAGAGTTTGTCTTCTCAGCTCAGGTGCAACATTTCCAATGGACAGACAACAGTGCTGCAAGACAGTTAGCAGCCAGGCAAGGCGTTGGACGCATACGCCACTTGTCGTCGAAGATCCTATGGATCCAACAGGAGGTCCTTGCTGGAAATGTGATTGCGGGTCAGGTTCCTACGATCTTGAATCTGAGTGATGTGGGAACAAAGGTGCTCACCAAGAGCAGACTCTATGCGCTGATGTTTGAGGTGGGTGCTTTGGACCCTGAAACGCTGGAACAAGTCGGCCAGGAGGAGCATGCAACTATGGTTGAACAGATGCATCACCGCGAAGCCATGTCAAAGATGGGAAAATTCATCAAAAGGCTTGCTTTGGTGATGGGATTGCAGGGCCTTGAGTCAATGGTGGCCGAAGGTGCAATGATCCCAGATGATCAAGTTTGCAGGAGCCCGGAAGTTTCTTACAGCAGTTTTTGGATTTGGCTGGCATTTGGACTAATGCTTGCAACGTTTGCAGTGGTGACATTCAAGGGTTACTACATGCTGAAGAAGGTCTCCAATGATTTGCAGCATGCTTGGGCGCAAGTGGCAGATGAAGATCACTACATAGCCCAGCAAGCAGAACGCATTGACAAACTGGAGAAGCGTTGCGAAGCTTTGGAAAACCAATTTGGTCAACAGACAGCCATCCTGACTGATCAAATCACAGAGACTTCAAACGAGCTTTCAATGACACATGATTACATGACGGGCCTGCACTATTCACTGGTGGAACATGGTGGCTTCCTACGCAATGGGCTAGGGTTAAGCCACGACCAGTGGATTCATCTGACGACCCTCGAGCGTGCCAACATGATAAGTTCGAGGACAATGGGATCAGTGGAGTTCATGCGACTGGTCAGACAAAGAATGGCACCAGCTGAAACAGCAGACCAAACAGATGAAGCAACAGAAGATGGAACAGAAATGGAAGTGGAGCCAACAACCACTTCAAGGTTGGGTGACCGAGAACAATCTTTGGAAGAGATGTTGAATTTCATCAAGGCAGAACATCAAGGATGCATCGATCGCCAAGAGTACTGGGATGCAAACAACCTGCAGAATCTCATTTTGGAACTTTTGGAAGGGGTTCAGAACCAAGTCCCTATCCATTCCATGTATGGACGCTGCAGAGCGAGAATTGTGGAAGTTTTCTCAGATCTGGCAGATCGGGCAGTGGATCAACAACGATGGAACGATGCAGACCACTACACCGCAATTTCAAATGCATATGGTGATGGTTGAAAATTTCACTGGAAAGCTGTGAAGGATCAGCGATGAGTGCTGAGACTGCGCTGTGAAAAATGTCAGTGGAAAATCAAACCAGTTGTGAAGCGATCTTGGGGCTCACTCCACAAAGGAGGAGTGCCTAGGATTTCCATGCAGACTCAGTGCAAGGATGACACACACAAATCGAGATGATAGCAGTAACATTTTCACCTTTGCATACATGAAATACTCATGTGTGAATTGTGAGGCCTTGCGGCTCAGGAAAAACGCGTGCCCGCTTGCATGTTTGGTTGTATGTTGTTGTTCCAGCAGTGTCCTATTTGTTTGGGTTGGAGGTCAGACATCTAGAGCCAACAAAATTTTGCATCTGCGAAAACATGTGTGTTTCTTACTGTAAACATCCCTCCCTGACCCAGTATGACGGAATTACATCCTGTTGTTTTTTGTTGTGCATGTGTGTGTGTGTGTTCCACTGTATGCTGTGTTGTCCCATCTTTTTGAACATCATAGTGGCCCCCTCGGGTAGGTGAAATAAAGGTGTTTGTTCAATACTCTACAGCAATTTGTTGTTCCTGCGATGGACTCAAAATTGAAGAACAAACATGAACAGAGGCAAATAAATTTGAGATGCCATGATGCCTGCTTTATCTTTGATAACTTATGATAACTCATGCTATAGTTCATGATTTCTCATGGGTTTAGTCTTGCAGGTTCCCGACTATCTATTTGGCTTTCCTTCAAGCTCTCAATTGTATACTGTTTTCTGGACTTTGTTTGGGTGATTGTTGCTGAAACTTGTGAATGTCATCTTCGATTGGTTCAAAATTGGTGCAGGCCTGCAATATCCAGATGTAGTCTCGTGAATTGTCGTATATAGAACATTATAGAACTATGTAAAAAAATGTTCAACTTTGATATTTTATTCCTTAGGACGTCGGTCAAGACTGACCCACCACTTTTTGGCAACATAATTTTGCCCGCAACTGGATAAACTTATACTTTCCGATAAACTCCGGCAAATCACTAGATTCCGACAAAAGTAGGACCTAATTTTACGAATGTAGCCTCCAGGAGCCAACATTCCAATGTTGGCTTCTCAGGCGAACATTGGAATGTATGCAAATATAACCACCATGGATTGTTTGGGATAAATAAGGTTCAGAAAATTTTATTAATGATATATCCGATATCCGCATGTATATATATATATATATCTATCAATCAATATTAATCAATCAATCAATCAATCAATCAATCAAATTCTAGTCTATATCTTATATATTTAGTCAGGGACCGACTGCACAGCGAAAAAATCGAGATGCCATGGATGCTGCCAACCACGCTCAGGCCCATGTCGGTCCATGTCCGGCCCGAGCCATGAGGACCGTGAGGACCGGAGCTGGTGCGGAAGGGGCGCCAGGGCAATGGCCATGAGTTTTTGATGCCCGGATGGGGGTGGCTATCTTCAAGGTATTTCAAGGTCGGAAAGCCATGGAAACACCTGAGGAGTCGGTTTAAGTCTTCACCATTCAAAACCTGAACCATTTTGGCCCAAATTTACAATTCAGGTCCATAAGTTTGTAGCTGAACCGATCTTATTCGCAATATGAGGCTGACCAACGTTTGTGCCATGTTCCTTTGGTGCCTCTTTGGTGTCAATGCGGTGCCATCGGGCTGTGGGCATTGCATGGAGCAGGAGGAGAACGGGCTCGTGCAGTTGGTGAACCTCCAGCCGAACGTGCAGTCGTCCCACTACCATCCCCGCCGCGCTCGGAGATTCCGCCGCTTCCGCCGCTACGGTGCGAAAACCACCAGCACCACCAGCACCACAAGCACCAGCAGCAGCAGCAGCGGCAGCAGCAGCAGCACCACCACCACCACCAGGGTGGTGTGTGGAGAAATTCCTCTCATTCAAAATGAAATTGTGTTGAGCACGCCCCAAAATTTCGTCGTAATCAGTCCAGCTCCAGACGCACTCGCCGGAAAGGATGAATGCCAATGTGTAGGCGGCATTTTCAGCGGTTTCCCAAGTGGCTCCTTGAGTGTGGTGCTGACACTCACTGCGAATTTTACCGCTGCTGCTTATACAATATCCATCACCAGTATAGATGGCACCACAGAAGTCACAGTGCCAGCAGTTCAAAGCGGAAATCAACTCTTTGCAGAGACCCTGGCATTCAACGGGTTCATTGCGCTTGGCGGCTGGGATATCAAGCTGCTCGATGCTAGCGGCAACCCTTCCATCCAAAACATTTCCAGAGGGAAGCTCGAGTTTGGACTTCAAGCATGCAACTGAGCTCTCGAGGCTGTTGGGAAAAACAGGATTGTGTGTTTTTCAGTTGTTTCTTTGCTCTTGAAGAGGTGGATCAAGCAGAGCTGTTTGGAAAACCACAGCTCCAATTCCATCATCTTGGCTATCATAAGAATACACAAGATAGGATATACCAGTAGTACCGCACAAGGCGGTGGCGGAAGTTTCAAAAATAGGAAACCTATAGGAGAGGTTGGTTGTTGATCATCTGTGTGTCGTTCGGTGTCAGGAGGCGATCGCCTCAAGGCTGCCAGGCTCCGGGCTTGGCTTCGTCCCGCCCATTTTGCGACGTGTTGACATCAATTCACCACAGAACAGAAGTGGATTTCGGAAAGTGTTGTGCTTTGGATCTTTTCGTTCTGGCAGAACTCTGTATAGCATCCAGAAATCCCAGTCTTTTTTTCAGGGATAGGTTTTGACCCATACCCAGTTGTGTTGGGTTCTTTGATCGGATACCGGAGCGTACGATACTTCTGGGTTGTCACAACTACAGGAGCAACACGAGCAAGAACAAAAACAAATACAACAAACGAACATAGTCAGGAAAACATCCATGATGCGGGTTTCAACCGCATTTATTTCAGATTGTGGAAGGCGTGTCTGGTGAGTTGAGTGCACACTTTGCATCAAAAAAGTATCATCTTTCCGCATTTGTTGCATCACTCCATCAGCCATCCAGCCGAAGATTGAGTTTTGGAATGATCTCACGGTCATTGGTGAAGGGTACCTAGCAACTCTACAAGATTAGCGTGTGTGACCTATACTGCAATCATTGGGAATTTCCCAAGGGGTGTCATCCAGTTGATGATACTTTGGCAAGTCTAGACTGGTGGTATTGCTCAAACAAATGTTTTGCCCGAATTTTGTTTGCTACAGGTGGATTCCATCCAAATTGTTGAATATCGGCTGGAGTCTTGTCCATTCCGGCAGGAATGATCATGTGCTCGTTGTTGAGCACAACTATGGCGGGCAAGGCGTCCAGCAAAGCGCGGTCCACTTGGTCCAAGTGGGATTGGGTCAAACTTTCCGTCTTCCAAAAGTTAAAGAAACTCAGGATGATAGGATGGTTGATCTGAAATTTGATGAAATTAGGATGTTTACACAACCGATGTCCCAACAGATCTGTGTTTTTTCCACAGCTCTAAACCTGACCCACTCACCCCGTGAGGTACTCACAACGTTCTGAACAAAGCTGACGGGTTTGTACAGTCGGAACATGGGAAAAAATGCGCCGCCGTTTTTGTATTTTAACTTGCTCTGTGGAATGACAATCAGCACGGTTTTGCAGCAGGAAAACATGTTGTTCAGACAGAATGTGTGTAGTTTTACTCCTATCAACGGGTTTGAAGAGATCCAGTGATTTTGATATGCTGTGATGCTGTGTTACATTCGTGAACCTTAACTTACGTTTGGTGCTGTAGGTTTGAAACGCATTGATTCGACGATTGGTTTCCCCGACTTTGCCCGCATTGGGGACTCTGTTGAGAGTGGACGCGCCGTTGCCTGTGGCTCTGCTATTGCCAGTACGAATGAATGATGAAGGCGCACCGCGATTTGTGTCAGCTGTGCCTGTGTCATGCCCGTGGCAGCGAACCAAAGATCATGGAGTCTTTTGTGGATCATGGGCATCTGCCAAGGTTAATAGGAATGATAAACTATGATTATATATTATCTGGTTGGTGGTTTATGGGATGTCATCCTTCCCATTGACGAACTCATATTTTTCAAGATGGTTAAAACATGCTAAAACCACCAACCAGTTATGTTGTGATTTTTTTTCACTACGGAACCATGTCCAACCGCAATCGGTGGAAGCCGACCAGGTCATGTTTTCCGTCCGAAACCAGGAAAATTTACACCGTGTGGACGCTTCAGATCCGCCATTCACATTGAATGCCTTTGACAAATGGAGGGAAACCGATCATCATTGAATTTTTGACATGGCGATGCTTCAAAACTATTGTTTCCGCCCAAACTTGGATGGATCAATATCAACCATTTCCAGTGTTGCGATTCCATTGATACTTCATGTTGGGTCGCCACACTCATATAATCAGTGGCAGTGCTACATCCCAGAAATTGTGGATTGTATGTTATATCAAGTTGTAGGACCCCCCATATATGCCCAGATATCCCCAGTATCACACACATTTGTTATGTCAGAATGTATACTGTATATATATATAATTTTAATATATATATATATATAGATTCATTTTTGGTCGAGTCATTTTTTGGTTGCACATACATGCCCAAGTTTTGGTTGAAAAATCATGGCCAAGACGTGATCTTCGTTTCCTTTTCCTTCGGCCAGGCTTCACGATGTCGAAGGCACAATGGTGGTTTGAGTGGGTGATGTCGAATGGCAAGCGTTGAGTAGTTACCTGACCAGAAAGTGGATCAATGGTCCCACATGGAGTTCCAATATCAGACAATCATTTTTTTTGGGTCAATAATTTCCATTTTGACTCATGGCCAGGTAAAAAACATGTACAACATGTATTCAATGTATTTGTGATGTTCTGTTCAAGAACAATGCCAAAACTATCAGTTGTTTCTTAGCTACCCGCGCACCTACTGGGTGGAGGGTGTTTTTGATGTGTTCCAGCCTTTCATAAGACTCTTCAAAATCATTTAAATGTCCATGGGTATGTTGTAGTTGAGTGCGTGAAATCAATGATTGAGGTCTTTAGTCTCCCCCGTTTTTTGGACATATCCTTTTGAGTGACTCAACATATATATATATATGTTTGGCTTCAACTTGTTGTGGCCTTTGTTTGTTGGGAGTAGTGAGCTTGCGAACGTACCGCCTGTAACAAAAAAAAGAAAAATCTGATGAACTGAAAACCAACTGACGGTGTTGGTGAGCCTGGCGGTGTTTTCAGCTCAGCTTTCAGAGTCAAGCAAATATAGCTGATCCTCCTGTGAAGAGTTGAAGATGTTAAACATGTTCAAATTGTTCAAGCTATTTTAAGATGTGTGGAAGTGCGGTGAAATCTGCTGAAACTTCCGTAGTTGGACGCCTTTTCCATTCCGCACTTGTGCGGCGGCAGATGCTCCTGGCTGAATGCTGGAAACCAACTGAAGTTTCCAAACAACTTCTGTTTATTATCATGTTGTGACATTTACATCTGTCACTGTTGTTTGAAGGATGATCTTTACTTCTCACTTTTTATTTAGATCAGATTGATGTCAGTCTTCTCACCTTTTGCTCTGTTGCGAACATTTTGATTTTATGTTCCGCGCAATTTTGGCTAGGGTGTGGAGGGTGGGTTGCACTTGACCCGTTCGATTTTTCTATCCGATTTTTCCATATCGCCATGGATGCCTGACAGAATTTTGGAAGATCTTGATTTTACGGGACGTGCATTCTCTGACAGAACTTTCAGTTTTCATTTGAACACTGCCTGGATTTGCAAGTGTTTTGTTTTCATGGTACTTGTGCGTGATTCACACAGTTTGGGCGATTTACCAGATGCAGCTGGTGCTGCGCAGTGGCCTGTTTCGCAAGGGGACAATGGAGGCCAGAGCGACATGGACTGGGAACACGTACAACTTCCAGATGCTTTGAATGATCATGATTTTGGACAAGATTCACATTTCAGTCCTTTGTTTGGATACGAGGAAAAGGAATTTGCAGAGCAGCAAATTGAGGAAGAATATTCACTCGCTGCAAGTTTGGTCAGACCAGATGACGTTGAAAACCAGACTGGACGCTTCATGGTGCCCACAGCCAAGGCACGGGCTGATAGGAACTTGGCTGAAACAGTTGACATGGATGTCAGTCGAACCATTGACAACCTTGTGATTCAACATGTGGCTGGGTCTTCTTCACTGCCAAGTTCTTTTTTGAATAGAATGGATTTTGACAATGTATTTTCACTGGACAGCATTTGGAGGCAACCACAGCTGCCTATGTATGGGCGGTTTGAATCTGTTCAGGGCGTTGTGCATAGTGCAGTGAGCTCGCATGAGGAACCGGTGCAAGGAGTCTCAGATTTCAAACGCAAAAGACTGTTGGCAACGGCATTTGCCAAAACAGATGATCAGCTGGTTGATTGTGCAATGCGGCAACTCGAAGAGATAGTTCTTTTTCAACCTTTGGATTCAAGACTGGGCAGAGCACTTCTGGATTTTTCAGGAAAGCTGGTACCAGAGTCGAAAATTTCAACTTCCTTTATTGATGCTGTTGCTGGCAAGGCGCCTGGCACAGTATCTAAAAGGGTTGCAGACTATCACCGTTTTGCACGATGGGCAGTTGATGGGGGACGTTGCTATCCCATGAACATTTCAGAGACTGTGGTGTACGACTATGCCAAGCACTTGCAACTGTCCGGAGCCTCTGCAACATCTCTGCAGTCATTTATCAAAGCAATTGGATTTTTCGAACATCACATTGGCTTTGCGAGGGTGGATGTTGCTCAAATTTTTTCTGGCAGAGTGAACGGAGTTAGCAGGACTATGCTTTCAGGCAAAAGGGAGTTGAAGCAAGCTCCACCACTTACTGCTGATGCGTTGTACGCTTTGGAGAAACATGTCTGTGAGTGCAACGATGTGGAGGCATGCATTGGAGGATTCATGATTTTTTGTTTGCTGGCATCTGCAAGATTTGCTGACGCAGCTCGTGCGGAGACCGTGCATTTGGACATGAGTGGTCACATATCACTGCTGGAGACGTCAAGCATGAAATTCAAGACAGCGCATACGGCTGGCAAGGAAGCTAGGAATGTTGCCCTTCCTATGCTGGCCCTGGGCAATGGGCTTTACGAAAAGGACTCTTGGGCATGGACATGGATTCGTGCCCGGAAGCGACAAAAGATGGATCATTTCAAATTTTTGATGCCGGCCTGGAATGAAGAAACATCACAATGGTTGAATCGTCCAATGACATCTGGTGAAGGTGTATACTTTCTACGTGAGCTGCTGTGCAACTCTGGTATGAGTGAGGCTCAGGCGGCTTCATACAGCACACACACCTTGAAGGCTACTGCACTGTCTTGGGCGGCAACATCTGGAGCCATGTCAATTGATGAGAGGCGTATCATGGGGCACCATTTTGACTCCAGGTTAGCAATGCCATTGATATACTCGAGAGATGCGCTTGCCGAGATTCAAACCAAGTTGTGGCGCATTCTGGACTCCATTCGAAAGGGTTACTTTGACCCTGATGCAACTCGGGCTGCTCGGATTGCTGCACAGACTTTGCAAGATGCAGAACATGTCGATATTGAGAACTATTCTGACGAGTCAGTTGACCCCATTGAGCTGGGTGCAAGCGAAACTCTGCCAGTGCCTCAAGCAAAGAAACCTGTGCACAATGGACCGTTGACTGAAGAAATTTTCAAGTCATGTTTGCAGCATGTTTTGTCAGGAGTTTTGCATGTAGCAGTGGACTGTGAAAATTTGGCATGTTCACGAAAAGTTTCTGCGAACTACAAGAAGCCTTCTTTTGATTTTGAAATGGCATGTGAATTTCCATTTTGTGCTCAGTGTGCACAGCATTCTTGATAGTGAGTGCTTAGTGCAACAGAAGCGTGAGTTGGGGCGGGCGAGAGACAAACAAGGCGGGAATCTGTTCAGCAAACATGTCGAATCTTGCTTACTGGCAATGCATTGGCTGGTATGATTTTTGAATCTCGCTGTTGCATTACCCAGCTTGACTTGACTTCAATTTGTTGCAGCATGAATTTAGCTGACAACACAGGGAATGAGTGAATTGAATTCCTTTGTGGTGACTTGCACAACATGAAATTGAATTTCATCGACCTGATGCGTGAATTGCTCAGAGTCAGCGCATGACTTGCGCACCAATGATCCGATGCACAACTGTCGGAGCCTTTGAAAAACAGTGAACAGCTTCATGAATGTATGTTTTCTTGCAGTGTGAATTTCATTGCATCAATGACACATGTTTGAAGGTTCACGACTGTGGTTCAACTTATGAAGAAACATTGCGTTTCAATTTCGATCTTGTTGAACACTGTTTTTCATGCGTTGATTTTCAAATCAATAACTCACTTTAGTGGACGTTTCGCTCTTGACTTGACAATCTTTTGCAAGATAACAATAAAACTGTATCACTCAGCGACGGCTGGTCGAAAGTGCAGCCATGTCCGGACTTGATTCGAAACATGCTTTCAGCTCACGTGCGCTGGAAGTAGGGATGCAAGAGGACCTGCTAGAGAAGCTCAAGGGAGCTGGGTTGGACACGTTTGGGAGCCTTGCTTTTTCAAGTGATGCAACGCCAACTTCAAACACTGAAGAGAAGTTCAAGAAAGCAGTCCAAGATTTGATTTTGGTCGAGGTTGCCCCAGCTGAAATGATTCCACTTCGTAGGCTGTGGTTTGAAGCGCATGCCATGGTGCTCTCTGACATACGTAGCAGAACAGAAAGAACTGAGGCTGACCAGCCTAGGAAAATGCCACTTGCAGAGAGACTTGCTAGGATTGACAAACAGAAAAAGGAATTGAAAGGCCTGATCATCGACGCGTCAGTCGAACCAAGTCATGGATTGGTTGACAAGTTTCAAAACATGATCGAGGATGGTTGCTTGCTTTATGTAGGACCTGAGAAGTGCATGTCACGAGAAGAAGAAATTACCAAGGAAAAGAAAGAGTCAGCGCTGAGCATTGACCATGCTGGAGGTCTCAAAGTCACCAAGAAGGCTCAGGACTTGCAATGTGATGTTTCGGGCGAGCTTAGACTACGTGCGGCATTTACACGCCGATCTTTGGCCATGCATCAGACCAATTTGGTGACCTTTGATTTGATTGAAGAGTGGAATCAACAGATGTTTGCTGCGTTGTTGCGGCCGCCTCCAGCTGGACACAAGTATGTCACGACACAGCAGATCTTGAGTGCTGACAAGCAACTGTGGATGCACATCTCACAGCAAACCCGTGGCAAGTTGATTTCTGGCATAGGTGAGAAACCACCTTTGGATGAGCAATTGAAAAATTACATGAGGTCTCCTGAAGTTCTTTGCTTCATGACTCCATTGCCATCAGTGCGCGCTGAAGCGCCTTCAGGACATCGTTCCGAGCCATACAGTCGAGCGGAACAGAGCAGTGGATCCGGCAAAGGCAAAGGGAAGAACAAATTTCAGTCGAAAGGTGCTGCGTCAGGTCCCAGCTCTGGGCCCACTATCAAAGAGATGCTCACCAACATGCCAGACGGCTGCGCCAGCAAGCTGCCGAACGGTCAATGGCTGTGTGTTTTCTACAACAGAGGGATTTGCAAACATCAGAAGAAAGCACGTTGTCATTTGGGGCTTCACCAATGTTACTACAAGGGTTGCACAGAGAAGCGACCTTACATTGAGTGTAAGCACTGACTTGGTGAGCCGAAACAAGACAATACAATTTCTCACCCTCATGCAGACAAACCAATAGTCTTTTTGGAAATCTGTGCAGGCTCAAGCTGCGCTCTCTGCATCAATGCAACGCATGGGCTGGCAAGTTTTTCCGATTGACTATCATGCAAATCGTTTCAAAAACAAGATGCACATTTTTGAGTTGGATTTGTCATTGCATGAGAATATTTCACTCCTTGAAGGCATGATCGAACAGATGAAGCCGGTAGGAGCCCATTTTGGGCTTATGTGTGGAACTTGCAGCCGAGCACGAGAAGTGCCGGTTGCACATGCATTACGCTCTCAAGGAGCACCTCAACCTGCGCCACTCCGTGACGCGTTGCATCCACTTGGCCTGCCAAATTTGAGCACTCTGAACCAGCAGAGAGTTGACGCTGCAAATACTGTTTATAGACATGCTGTGCGCTTGTTGCATGCACTTTTTCGTGTTGGAGCATTCATTACACTGGAAAATCCTTTACGATCGTGGTTATGGACAGTACTTGCAACACTGGTCAAGCAATATGCACGCGAACACAAGTGCCCTGAATTTGCTGAGTGGTATTTTTGTTTTCACCCCGTGGAATTTGATTTTTGCATGCACGGAGGAAACCGTGCCAAGTCAACCAAGTTGCTGGTGTCGACCCGACAGTTTGAGCCACTGGGGATTATGTGCGACAAGTCCCACAACCATGAGCCATGGACAATTGTCAGTGGATTTGATAAGTGGATTTTTTCTACTGCAGCGGAAGCTCAATATCCTTCAATGTTCTGTGATCGATATGCTGAATGTGCAAGTACAATGGTCGCTGCTAATGCACTGGAGTATAACTCAAAATTTTTTCGACTGCAATCTTTAATGGCCCAATCCATTCAAGCCAAAGGTCATGACCAATTGATCCCTGAATTTTCCCAAATTATTGTCACTACGGTACTCCCTCAACTGCCACACAAAATTTTGGCTCGCTTGGGACACGGGGGAGACGACAGCGAGAGGTCAGCTGAAAGCTACAAGGTTGGCATTTATTTCAACCATCATGATCACCTCAAGCGTTCTTTAGAATTGCAGCACCCTGCATTTACGCACAAGGGTGTACCAGATGATTTGAAGAAAGCTATTTTCTTTGTGGCAACACACTCGATGGCAGATGTTGCCCTGTTCCGCATCAGCAAGCTGGGAGAATGTGTTGAAATTGCAAAGCGACTGGCTCTTGCGGAGAAACTGGCGAAAGTCAAAATGGACAAGAACGTGGCGGAGGTGACCAAGGCAAAACGCATTGAACTTTGGGAAAAACTGCTGACCCAGGTTGGGTTCGAAGACATGGAGGTTGTGCGCTATATGCGCGAAGGAGTTCCCCTGACTGGCTGGGAAGACGAAAGCGCTTTGTACAAACAACGATGGGCTCCACCTACAATGACAACCGAACAGTTGGACCACAGTGCTTTGTGGCGACGAAAAGCCCTTATGGGCAAAGCCTTTACTGACGAAGAACGTGGGCTTGCAAAACTGCTTATGGAAGAAACTATGAAAGAGGTATCTGCTGGTTTTCTGGATGGTCCCTTTTTGGAGTCTGATATAACAGAAAGGCTTGGGCGTGCGGACTGGTCAATGTCCCAACGGTTCCTTCTTTTGCAAGGTGAAGACCTTAAACCTAGAGTGATTGACAACTACAAAACGTCGGGAGTGAATGCGGCCTTTGGAACATCGTCGCACCTTGACCTGCACGACACCGACGTAATCAGTTGCTTTCTTGCGTTTGCTTTGGGTGTTTTCTGCGGAGATCCACATATCGACATCGAACTTTCTTCAGGTGACCACCTCACTGGTCGAAGGCACCCTGACTACGACCGAAAGCCTTTGCTGCTGGGCAGGGGCATCGACTTGAGCAAGGCGTACAAGCAGGTCAGTGTTGCTCCTCAGTCTGCTAGACATAGCGTTTTGGGAGTGCGAAGTGAATCTGGCGAATGGAAGTTCTTTATATCGAAGTCACTGCCTTTTGGAGCCACGTCCAGCGTTTTTGCATTCAACAAGATCACGCGCGGTATCTGGACTTTGATGGTTCGAAAATTTCACCTCCTTACCACTGTATTTTATGATGATTTTCCTGTTATTGAGTTTGAACCTTTGGCGGCAACAACTACGAACGTGGTGCAGCACCTTTTGGATTTGCTTGGGTGGAAGCATGCTACGACTGGTAAAAAGAGTGTTGATTTTTCTGACACCATGCAGGTGTTGGGAGTAGCATTCCACTTGCAGAACTTTTGGAACAAACAAGTGACAGTGGCGAACCGCCCAAGTCGGATACAGAGGATTTTGGAGATGCTTGAATCATACGCTGCCAAGGGTACTGTGTCTGCACCCGAGGCGGCGACTATGCATGGATTGCTGAATTATGCTGGTGGCTTTGTGGTTGGACGTTGTTTGAAGCCTGCCGCCAGACAGTTTGCAAGTTTGCAGTCAGGTTCATCAGATACAGAGCTCATATCGCGCTTGTGCAATGATACATGCAGGATCATTAACCGAATGCGACCACGAGAAATTCGCTTCCTGAGCAGCGATCGTCCGGCAGTGATTTACACGGACGGTGCGTACGAGAATGGGAATGGAACCTGGGGTGCAGTTGTCATAATCCCTCAACTTGGCATTAATGCAATTCACTGGGGAACCATCCCACCAGTCCTGATGGAGCACTGGACATCTATTGGACTTCAGCAGAAAATTTGTCAAATTGAGTTGGTTGCAGTTTTGCTTGTGAGGTATTTTTACCGCAATGAACTTTCCAATTCTTCAGCACTGTACTTCGTTGACAACGAGGCTGCACGTTTTTGCTTGATCAAAGGATCCAGCCCTTCACTGTCCATGTACAACATCTGTCGTGCAGTGTCCTTAGTAGAAGCAGAATTTCCTTCCGCTTCATGGTATGAAAGGGTGGCTTCGGAGTCAAACATTGCTGACCTGCCGTCACGCTCCAAACTGAAAGAATGCCAGGCAATCTCGGGAGGAAACCTTGCAGGCGATATATGCTTGCCTGAAACAATGCTCTTGGAAGTTACAAGAAAGTGAAGCTCTTTACATGTCGAAAAAAAAACGGGGGTTACAGGCGACATGACTTGTTGACCTGAAACAGTTACCAGACACTTGACTTGTGTTTGTGCGGTTTCACCCCCGACTCAATTAAGATAAGCAAAGACAAAAAGAAATATTAAATACATGTCCGACCTTCGAGCGATTTGCGTGGCGTTTTGAGTTTTACGTTTGTTTGAATAAGAAATTTAATTTACAAAGGGACGAGCACAAACGTTTGGCTTCAACTTGTTGTGGCCTTTGTTTGTTGGGAGTAGTGAGCTTGCGAACGTACCGCCTGTAACAAAAAAAAGAAAAATCTGATGAACTGAAAACCAACTGACGGTGTTGGTGAGCCTGGCGGTGTTTTCAGCTCAGCTTTCAGAGTCAAGCAAATATAGCTGATCCTCCTGTGAAGAGTTGAAGATGTTAAACATGTTCAAATTGTTCAAGCTATTTTAAGATGTGTGGAAGTGCGGTGAAATCTGCTGAAACTTCCGTAGTTGGACGCCTTTTCCATTCCGCACTTGTGCGGCGGCAGATGCTCCTGGCTGAATGCTGGAAACCAACTGAAGTTTCCAAACAACTTCTGTTTATTATCATGTTGTGACATTTACATCTGTCACTGTTGTTTGAAGGATGATCTTTACTTCTCACTTTTTATTTAGATCAGATTGATGTCAGTCTTCTCACCTTTTGCTCTGTTGCGAACATTTTGATTTTATGTTCCGCGCAATTTTGGCTAGGGTGTGGAGGGTGGGTTGCACTTGACCCGTTCGATTTTTCTATCCCCTCCCAAACTTCGTTTTCCCTCCCTTATCTTGTGGGGGGGTGACAGGCGACATGACTTGTTGACCTGAAACAGTTACCAGACACTTGACTTGTGTTTGTGCGGTTTCACCCCCGACTCAATTAAGATAAGCAAAGACAAAAAGAAATATTAAATACATGTCCGACCTTCGAGCGATTTGCGTGGCGTTTTGAGTTTTACGTTTGTTTGAATAAGAAATTTAATTTACAAAGGGACGAGCACAAACATAATATATATATATATACATAGCACCCACGGGATCGGAGGAGGGCCCATTTCGATCTCGGTTGCAGGAACTCAGATCCAGCAAAATTATGCAAAGTGGGGTAATTTCAATATCAAACAAGAGCATGTTTGATTCCCCTTCATTTACTATATATACAGCTGCAACTGCATGAATATCCCTATCTTTGTTGGCACAAACCGTTCCGGTTGGTTGTGAAGATCCTCAATCCTTTCCACATCAGCCCTGTTCGCCCACCTCGAATTGGTCCCAGTTTTCCCAACAGGAGCGCGGCCGTGCCAGCGTTAGGCCGACGAAAATGGGGTCTGTCGTGCTGGGTCGAAATGGGACGGCAATCGGCCAACAAAAATATCATATGGGTCTGTTTCAGAGGGGTATACCCCCAAATAACAATCAAATGACAGGGAGAACGTTGATAAACCTGCCTAAATTTTTGGTTACTCCATTTTCATGGACACCTTCAACGCAGGAGATCCTCAGGCTTTAGCTTCCTACGAAACGGTCGGTCCCTGAACGGGTTTGGTTTCCTTAGGTTTGACGGACTTCTGGAGGCATAACCAAGTTGAGGTTGTTGGGAAATCGGCAAACTTTTGGTGAGGCGATACACCAATTTGATAAACCATAAGTGGGGGTCATTTACCAAAAATTAACATCCAACAACTAGTCACTAACTAGTCAAACCAAACAGCTTTACAGCATTCCCATGAAGTTACAATTTGAATCGCATTTTTTTTTGGGTGCTCAGTTTTATCCCCTGGTGGTTGATGTACCAGGAAACTCCCATGGCCAGGCCTGGCCGCGCTTTCTGCCAAATGCTCAGAACAGGGACTGACCCCTTTGGTGATGGATGGACGTGCGAATCCTCGCGTGTTGAACACATCCCACGGTGGATCCTTGCGAACAGACATGAACATGATTTGGGGGCCTTGTTCTTTAGACCTCGCTTCTGTCCCCATTGTTTTGGATCAGTTGAAGAGTAGAACGCGCTTGCGGTGCAGTGGGAAAAAGCAACATTCGAGGCTCAGGTGATTCAATCACTCAGGAATTTCTGGATCGAAACCTGCAAAAAAGAGAGTTTCCACATTTCTTCGCCTCGAAAGACCATCTTTTTTTTTGCTGGTCCCAGGCGCGGGCCTGGGTGGCGCTACCCGGGTCAGATGAGCTGCCAAGTTCCTTGGTTCATTGATGATTTTTCTGCTGGAGATATCAACAAACCATAATCAACCTGATTTCGCTTCAAACATCAGATTTATCTCTGGCATCGATGGTTTATGAAAAAAAATGTCAAATTACGGTTGAAGACCCCTTTTGAACCCTCTGTCACCACCATTGTTTGGATATTCTTGATCCAATGAACATGGTTGTTTGAAATTGACCAAGAAAGGTCGATTCCAGGTACAGTAGATGAAATGCACAATTCTACCCGGAGCTACTAACGACAGCTGTTGAATTCGGACCTTGGAATTGGTCTCTTCACAACGGAGGATTTGGTCATTGCCTCAGCTTCCTGAGCACAACAGGCCATTTTGGAACGTTTGAAGTTTGAAGAGACCAATACCCACCCATTCGCTTGGTTAATAGAGGAAACCCTAAATGTGATGGTGACCTCGCTAAAGTTGCGAACATTTCGACCTCGTCTATGTCCGGGATTGGGCTATGTTGGCCTCATTTGGCCACTCTGAAGTTGCTGATTTTCCAACTTCACCGTTAAGAGCGACATATTCCGATTTTCCATATTTTCCAACTTTCCAACAGCTTAACGTTTGTTTGTTTGGTGGTTCCATCATTCTTTTGGATTTCAAGCCTTAATGAGATCATGATCCCCAGTTGAAGATTTGTCGAACACGGGCCCCTGCCAAGCTTTCCAATGAATCTTTGCGCTAAGATGAAAGAATTTCTGACCGGTAATCCCCCAAAAAATAGAACATTAGATTATTAAATCGCAAGCTATTTTCGTGGGATTCTAGCCTTTTAGTTTTCTTTCTTAGGGGTTGCTTTAGCCCAGGCAGCAGAAGCACGCAGGCAATTTTGCTGGTAGAGGATTTGCACAAACTTGGCTAGGCAAAGCACAGAATCTTAGAAACAACCGTATTTTGGCTTCAATCCGGATTCTTTTTGGTGAAATCATCTTGAACCCCTTTTCTTTTTGTTCCAATTAAAGATATTAAAGTCAAAGTTTCCCATTTTGACTCCTGGTTGATGGTCGAACCATGCTAATCCCAATTTTCGCTGGTGAATTCCCTCACGTTTTTCGAAGCATCCCAGGATGCCGTGGGCTGGCGCCTGGCGCCGGCGTTCGGGCACTTTCGACTCTGGGAGGTGACACAGGCTATCATGGCAACTTAGGAAGTCCACAGATAGTGTTGCCCGACTTGTTTTTGTATTACGGTAGTAAAAAAAAAGTATCACGTATCTTTTCACTGGGGTGACCGCATCCAGGAATTTTGAAGCGGGATGATATCAACGTACAAAAATTGGGGAATGGGCATATTTTTCCATTGTTTTTGATATGTCCAGTTTACTATGTTTGGGAATAAGCCGGGGGATAAAGTGCCAGCGACCAAAAAGTCAGGGGATTCGTAGCACGGAACAAAAATCACTGGCCTCATTTTTCAGGCGCCCAAAAGGTGCAGGTTACAAAGGCAAAGTGTCCACATGTAGGGTAGTGCAAAGCAGCACCATTAATCTTCATATCTGTCAAAATATTGAACTTACGACTTACAATCATATCATCATATATCATGTAATGATATATCATATGTATATATATATAAGTATATGTATATATATAAGTATATGTATATAATTATACATCATATATATATATATGTATAAGTATGTGTATATATATATAATTATACATATATATATATATATATACATACGGATATTCCATAAACATATTCTATGGATGTTTTGCACTGACCAGGCAGTCAGTCTCAGGGCGCCAGAGGGGTGGCATCTGCACCAGGCGGGGACGAGGACCATGACATGGTCCCATTTTGATGGGAGATTATGGGATGTTAGTAGGGTGTTAATGGGAGATATCGACATGTTTAAGGGACTTAACTGACTTAACCATATGTAACCAATGAATATCGAAGTTTGATGGGTATGTATGGGATATATAAGCAACAATGTGATAGTGTGTCTGAAAATGGGATATGCCCCCAATTTGGCATATAGATCATATAGGGAACTGCGTGACAAAAAGGTGAGTTAGGGGTACGCTATTTGCACAAACCCATTTATAACTGGGTTGTAAACCCACTTCCCAAGCAGTTGCTGAGTGTGATCTTGCCATGGAATGGCCCTGGAAATCAGCATTGATTTATTGATCATTGATGGGTTTTGATCACTATACAAAGGTGTCAGGTGCCAAATGGCTGCATCTTCTTTTCGTTTGGGGCTCTTGGGGCTCTTGGCTACCGGGTGAGATATCCCTTATCACTACTCCCACAGAATGGGACCTTAAAGTGAACAGATTCAACACAAGCGAAATGCACTGAGGGTGATAAGCGGTTGTCCGCTTCGCTAGAATTCAGAGGGTCTGACAAAAGGACCAAACAAGTCCGTCCGCCCTAAAAGGCTTTGCCATTTCTTAACATTTCAGCATTGTCCAAGGGATTCCAAGGGTGCAATCTTGGAGTGTATTTCTGTATGTGGGTCAAAGTTCAAGAGCGAACGGTCCAGTGATTTTTTTGTGCTTTTGAATCTGAACCGTCTTTCTGTTCGGAAGCACTCAACTGCTACGATACTGTGGAAAGAAAGCAAGGTCCTTGATGCTTGGTGTTTCCAAGTGGGTGATCACCCGACTTCATATACAGTATTTCACCAGGTTTATAACCTAACTTCCTCATTTTTTTTATAGCATCTGATTTTTTATTTCATCAATTTCATCTGGTTCATAGGATGAATCACAATCTACTAAGGACCTAATTTTACGAATGTAGCCTCCAGGAGCCAACATTCCAATGTTGGCTTCTCAGGCGAACATTGGAATGTGTGCAAATATAACCACCATGGATTGTTTGGGATAAATAAGGTTCATAAAATTTTATTAATGATATATCCGATATCCGCATGTATATATATATATCTATCAATCAATATTAATCAATCAATCAATCAATCAATCAATCAATCAAATTCTATATCTTATATATTTAGTCAGGGACCGACTGCACAGCGAAAAAACGAGATGCCATGGATGCTGCCAACCACGCTCAGGCCCATGTCGGTCCATGTCTGGCCCGAGCCATGAGGACCGTGAGGACCGGAGCTGGTCCGGAAGGGGCGCCAGAGCAATGGCCATGAGTTTTTGATGCCCGGATGGGGGTGGCTATCTTCAAGGTATTTCAAGGTCGGAAAGCCATGCAAACACCTCAAGAGTCGGTTTAAGTCTTCACCATTCAAAACCTGAAGCATTTTGGCCCAAATTTACAATTCAGGTCCATAAGTTTGTAGTCGAACCGATCTTATTCGCAATATGAGGCTGACCAACGTCTGTGCCATGTTCCTTTGGTGCCTCTTTGGTGTCAACGCGGTGCCATCGGGCTGTGGGCATTGCATGGAGCAGGAGGAGAACGGGCTCGTGCAGTTGGTGAACCTCCAGCCGAACGTGCAGTCGTCCCACTACCATCCCCGCCGCGCTCGGAGATTCCGCCGCTTCCGCCGCTACGGTGCGAAGACCACCAGCACCACAAGCACCACAAGCACCAGCAGCAGCAGCAGCGGCAGCAGCAGCAGCAGCAGCAGCAGCAGCACCAGCAGCACCACCACCACCAGGGTGGTGTGTGGAGACATTCCTCTCGATCAAAATGAACAGGTGTTGAGCACGCCCCAAAATTTCGTCAGAATCGAGCCAGTTCCAGACGCACCCGACAGTATAGCGTCAGAATGCCAATGTATAGGCGGCGATTTGCGTGTGGTGCTGACACTGACACTCACTGCGAATTTTGCCACTGCTTATTTCGTATCCATCACCAGTGTAAATGGCACAGAAGCCACAGCGCCAGCATTTCGACCCCTACAAGGCTTAGGAAATCAACTCTTTGCAGGGACCGTGGCATTCAACGGGTTCCCAGGGCTTGGCGCCTGGGTTATCAAGCTGCTCGATGCTAGCGGCAACCCTTCCATCCAAAACATTTCCAGAGGGAAGCTCGAGTTTGGACTTCAAGCATGCAACTGAGCTCTCGAGGCTGTTGGGAAAAACAGGATTGTGTGTTTTTCAGTTGTTTCTTTGCTCTTGAAGAGGTGGATCAAGCAGAGCTGTTTGGAAAACCACAGCTCCAATTCCATCATCTTGGCTATCATAAGAATACACAAGATAGGATATACCAGTAGTACCGCACAAGGCAGTGGCGGAAGTTTCAAAAATAGGAAACCTATAGGAGAGGTTGGTTGTTGATCATCTGTGTGTCGTTCGGTGTCAGGAGGCGATCGCCTCAAGGCTGCCAGGCTCCGGGCTTGGCTTCGTCCCGCCCATTTTGCGACGTGTTGACATCAATTCACCACAGAACAGAAGTGGATTTCGGAAAGTGTTGTGCTTTGGATCTTTTCGTTGCTTCAAAACTCTGTATAGCATCCAGAAATCCCAGTCTTTTTTTCAGGGATAGGTTTTGACCCATACCTAGTTGTGTTGGGTTCTTTGATCGGATACCGGAGCGTACGATACTTCTGGGTTGTCACAACTACAGGAGCAACACGAGCAAGAACAAAAACAAATACAACAAACGAACATAGTCAGGAAAACATCCATGATGCGGGTTTCAACCGCATTTATTTCAGATTGTGGAAGGCGTGGCTGGTGAGTTGAGTGCACTCCATCGGCCATCCAGCCGAAGATTGAGTTTTGGAATGATCTCACGGTCGTTGGTGAAGGGTACCTAGCAACTCTACAAGAGTAGCGTGTGTGACCTATTGTGCAGTCATTGAGAATTTCCCCCAGGGTTTCATCCAGTTGATGATACTTTGGCAAGTCTAGGCTGGTGGTATTGCTCAAACAAATGTTTTGCCCGAATTTTGTTTGCTACAGGTGGATTCCATCCAATATGTTGAATATCGGCTGGAGTCTTGTCCATTCCGGCAGGAATGATAACATGCCGCGGTGAGCGCAACTATGGCGGGCAAGGCGTCCAGCAAAGCGCGGTCCACTTGGTCCAAGTGGGATTGGGCCAAACTTTCCGTCTTCCAAAAGTTAAAGAAACTCAGGATGATAGGATGGTTGATCTGAAATTTGATGAAATTAGGATGTTTACACAACCGATGTCCCAACAGATCTGTGTTTTTTCCACAGCTCTAAACCTGACCCACTCACCCCGTGAGGTACTCACAACGTTCTGAACAAAGCTGACGGGCTTGTACAGTCGGAACACACTGGGAAAAAATGTGCCGCCGAAACGTATTTTGACTTGCTCTGTGGAATGACAACCAGCACGACAGTTTTGCAGCAGGAAAACATGTTGTTCAGACAGAATGTGTGTAGTTTTACTCCTGTCAACGGGTTTGAAGAGATCCAGTGATTTTGATATGCTGTGACGAGGGGTTTCCCCGACTTTGCCCGCATTGGGGACTCTGTTGAGAGTGGACACGCCGTTGCCTGTGGCTCTGCTATTGCCAGTACGAATGAATGATGAAGGCGCACCGCGATTTGTGTCAGCTGTGCTTGTGTCATGCCCGTGGCAGCGAACCAAAGATCATGGAGTCTTTTGTGGATCATGGGCATCTGCCAAGGGTAATAGGAATGATACTGGCGCATAACTATGACTATTATGTTGTCAAATTTATCAATACAGAACCATGTCCAACATACTTTTTCCCCGGCCGGTTCTGTTTTTTGCTTGGATCCGGAAATCAGTGGAAACCGAACAGGTAATGTGCCGTCCGAAACCATACTTGCACCGTGAGTTTTGGAGCATAGCCTCGCATCTATATAGATATGTCATCCAAAACGTGTGGGCGCTTCAGATCCCGCCATTCACATTGAATGCCTTGACAAATGGAGGGAAACCGATCATCAATTTTTGACGTGGCGATGCTTCAAAACTATTGTGTCCGCCCAAACTTGGATGGATCAATATCAACCATTTCCAATGTTGCGATTCCATTGATACTTCATGTTGGGTCGCCACACTCATATAATCAGTGGCAGTGCTACATCCCAGAAACTGTGGATTTTATGTTATTCATATCAAGTTGTAGGACCCCCATATATGCCCAGATATCACACACATTTGTTACGTCAGAATGTATACTGTATATGTATAATTATGTATATATATATATTATATAATTATATATATATACTCATCTTTGGTCGAGTCATTTTGTGGTTGAACATACATGCCCAAGTTTTGGTTGAAAAATCATGGCCAAGACGTGATCTTCGTTTCCTTTTCCTTCGGCCAGGCTTCACGATGTCGAAGGCACAATGGTGGTTTGAGTGGGTGATGTCGAATGGCAAGCGCTGAGTAGTTACCTGACCAGAAAGTGGATCAATGGACCAACATGGAGTTCCAATATCAGACAATCCTTTTTTTTTGGTCAATCATTTCCATTTTGACTCATGGCCAGATCAAAAACATGTACAACATGTATTCAATGTATTTGTGATGTTCTGCTCAAGAACAATGCCAAGACTATCAGTTGTTTAGCTAGAGGGTGTTCTTAGCTACCCTCGCACCTACTGGGTGGAGGGTGTTTTTGATGTGTTCCAGCCTTTCATAAGACTCTTCAAAATCATTTAAATGTCCATGGGTATGTTGTAGTTGAGTGCGTGAAAGCAATGATTGAGGTCTTTAGTCTCCCCCGTTTTTTGATGTTTTTTGGACATATCCTTTTGAGTGACTCAACATATATATATATATATACACATAGCACCCACGGGATCGGAAGAGGGTCCATTTCGATCTCGGTTGAAGGAACTCAGATCCATCAAAATTATGCAAGTGGGGTAATTTCAATATCAAACAAGAGCATGTTTGATTCCCACCTTCATTTACTGTATCTACAGCTGCAACTGCATGAATATCCCTATCTTTGTTGGCACAAACCGTTCCGGTTGGTTGTGAAGATCCTCAATCCTTTCCACATCAGCCCTGTTCGCCCACCTCGAGTTGGTCCCAGTTTTCCCAACAGGAGCACGGCCGTGCCAGCGTTAGGCCGACGAAAATGGGGTCGTGCTGGGTTGAAATGGGACGGCAATTGGCCAACAAAAATATCAAG
This sequence comes from Cladocopium goreaui, assembly GCA_947184155.2. NCBI lineage: Eukaryota > Dinophyceae > Suessiales > Symbiodiniaceae > Cladocopium > Cladocopium goreaui. Next base: position 131,906 of record CAMXCT020000019.1, read on the forward strand.
AGTTGACTGGGTCGGTTTCAGAGGGGTATACCCCCAAATGGCCATCAAATAGTAGGGAGAACTCGGGAGAACGATGATAAACCTGCCGATTTTTTTTCGGTACTCCATTTTCATGGACAACTTCAACGCAGGATATCCTCAGACCAAGTTGACCTGACCCTACGAAACGGTGGGTCCCTGAACGGAGGGTTTCCGGAGGGTTTGACGGACTTTTTGAGGTTGTTGGGAAATCGGCAAACTTTCGGTGAGGCGATACCCCAATTTGATAAACCATCAGTGGGGGTCATTGGGTCATGAAAAATCATACCAAAAATTAACATCCAACAACTAGTCACTAACTAGTCAAACCAAACAGCTTTACAGCATTCCCATGAAGTTACAATTTGAATCGCAGTTTAATATGGGTGCTCAGTTTGATCCCTGCTGGTTGATGACAGTATTTTCACTATATCACCGATTTTTCACTTAGATGAACATGATTCAAGAGGGAATTTGTTTGAAGATAGGGGTACCACGAAACTCCCATGGCCAGGCCTGGCCGCGCTTTCTGCCACATGCTCAGAGCAGGGTGATGGATGGATGTGCGAATCCTCGCGTGTTGAACACATCCCACGGTGGATCCTTGCGAACAGACATGAACATGATTTGGGGGCCTTGTTCTTTAGACCTCGCTTCTGTCCCCATTGTTTTGGATCAGTTGAAGAGTAGAACGCGCTTGCGGTGCAGTGGGAAAAAGCAACATTCGAGGCTCAGGTGATTCAATCACTCAGGAATTTCTGGATCGAAACCTGCAAAAAAGAGAGTTTCCACATTTCTTCGCCTCGAAAGACCATCTTTTTTTTTGCTGGTCCCAGGCGCGGGCCTGGGTGGCGCTACCCGGGTCAGATGAGCTGCCAAGTTCCTTGGTTCATTGATGATTTTTCTGCTGGAGATATCAACAAACCATAATCAACCTGATTTCGCTTCAAACATCAGATTTATCTCTGGCATCGATGGTTTATGAAAAAAAATGTCAAATTACGGTTGAAGACCCCTTTTGAACCCTCTGTCACCACCATTGTTTGGATATTCTTGATCCAATGAACATGGTTGTTTGAAATTGACCAAGAAAGGTCGATTCCAGGTACAGTAGATGAAATGCACAATTCTACCCGGAGCTACTAACGACAGCTGTTGAATTCGGACCTTGGAATTGGTCTCTTCACAACGGAGGATTTGGTCATTGCCTCAGCTTCCTGAGCACAACAGGCCATTTTTGGAACGTTTGAAGTTTGAAGAGACCAATACCCACCCATTCGCTTGGTTAATAGAGGAAACCCTAAATGTGATGGTGACCTCGCTAAAGTTGCGAACATTTCGACCTCGTCTATGTCCGGGATTGGGCTATGTTGGCCTCATTTGGCCACTCTGAAGTTGCTGATTTTCCAACTTCACCGTTAAGAGCGACATATTCCGATTTTCCATATTTTCCAACTTTCCAACAGCTTAACGTTTGTTTGTTTGGTGGTTCCATCATTCTTTTGGATTTCAAGCCTTAATGAGATCATGATCCCCAGTTGAAGATTTGTCGAACACGGGCCCCTGCCAAGCTTTCCAATGAATCTTTGCGCTAAGATGAAAGAATTTCTGACCGGTAATCCCCCAAAAAATAGAACATTAGATTATTAAATCGCAAGCTATTTTCGTGGGATTCTAGCCTTTTAGTTTTCTTTCTTAGGGGTTGCTTTAGCCCAGGCAGCAGAAGCACGCAGGCAATTTTGCTGGTAGAGGATTTGCACAAACTTGGCTAGGCAAAGCACAGAATCTTAGAAACAACCGTATTTTGGCTTCAATCCGGATTCTTTTTGGTGAAATCATCTTGAACCCCTTTTCTTTTTGTTCCAATTAAAGATATTAAAGTCAAAGTTTCCCATTTTGACTCCTGGTTGATGGTCGAACCATGCTAATCCCAATTTTCGCTGGTGAATTCCCTCACGTTTTTCGAAGCATCCCAGGATGCCGTGGGCTGGCGCCTGGCGCCGGCGTTCGGGCACTTTCGACTCTGGGAAATGACACAGGCTATCATGGCAACTTAGGAAGTCCACAGATAGTGTTGCCCGACTTGTTTTTGTATTACCCTCTGGTAAACTAACATAGCTATTGAAAATGGCCATTTATAGTGAGTTTTCCCATTAAAAATGGTGATTTTCCATAGCTATGTTAAATTACCAGAGGGTAGTAAAAAAAAGTATCACGTATCTTTTCACTGGGGTGACCGCATCCAGGAATTTTGAAGCGGGATGATATCAACGTACAAAAATTGGGGAATGGGCATATTTTTCCATTGTTTTTGATATGTCCAGTTTACTATGTTTGGGAATAAGCCGGGGGATAAAGTGCCAGCGACCAAAAAGTCAGGGGATTCGTAGCACGGAACAAAAATCACTGGCCTCATTTTTCATGCGCCCAAAAGGTGCAGGTTACAAAGGCAAAGTGTCCACATGTAGGGTAGTGCAAAGCAGCACCATTAATCTTCATATCTGTCAAAATATTGAACTTACGACTTACAATCATATCATCATATATCATGTAATGATATATCATATGTATATATATATATAAGTATATGTATATATATAAGTATATGTATATAATTATACATCATATATATATATATATGTATAAGTATGTGTCTATATATATACTTATACACACATATATATATACATACGGATATTCCATAAACATATTCTATGGATGTTTTGCACTGACCAGGCAGTCAATCTCAGGGCGCCAGAGGGGTGGCATCTGCACCAGGCGGGGACGAGGACCATGACATGGTCCCATTTTGATGGGAGATTATGGGATGTTAGTAGGGTGTTAATGGGAGATATCGACATGTTTAAGGGACTTAACTGACTTAACCATATGTAACCAATGAATATCGAAGTTTGATGGGTATGTATGGGATATATAAGCAACAATGTGATAGTGTGTCTGAAAATGGGATATGCCCCCAATTTGGCATATAGATCATATAGGGAACTGCGTGACAAAAAGGTGAGATTTAGGGGTACGCTATTTGCACAAACCCATTTATAACTGGGTTGTAAACCCACTTCCCAAGCAGTTGCTGAGTGTGATCTTGCCATGGAATGGCCCTGGAAATCAGCATTGATTTATTGATCATTGATGGGTTTTGATCACTATACAAAGGTGTCAGGTGCCAAATGGCTGCATCTTCTTTTCGTTTGGGGCTCTTGGGGCTCTTGGCTACCGGGTGAGATATCCCTTATCACTACTCCCACAGAATGGGACCTTAAAGTGAACAGATTCAACACAAGCGAAATGCACTGAGGGTGATAAGCGGTTGTCCGCTTCGCTAGAATTCAGAGGGTCTGACAAAAGGACCAAACAAGTCCGTCCGCCCTAAAAGGCTTTGCCATTTCTTAACATTTCAGCATTGTCCAAGGGATTCCAAGGGTGCAATCTTGGAGTGTATTTCTGTATGTGGGTCAAAGTTCAAGAGCGAACGGTCCAGTGATTTTTTTGTGCTTTTGAATCTGAACCGTCTTTCTGTTCGGAAGCACTTAACTGCTACGATACTGTGGAAAGAAAGCAAGGTCCTTGATGCTTGGTGTTTCCAAGTGGGTGATCACCCGACTTCATATACAGTATTTCACCAGGTTTATAACCTAACTTCCTCATTTTTTTAAATAGCATCTGAATTTTTATTTCATCAATTTCATCTGGTTCGTAGGATGAATCATAATCTACTAAGGTTATGAAGCACCAAAAAGGTTCAGGTTCTGAAGCTCCCCTGCTAGGTCTGGGTTTTTGCGGCAGCTGTTTCAGGCCTTAGCAGCGCGTCGGTCAGGGGTTTCAACAAGAATGGGATGATACTGATGATACAGCACTGATACTGATACATGTAACCAGGTTGAGGATCGGAGTTTCTTGGAGAAGATGGTAGATCATCCAGTAAGCATCTGGATATCGGGGTTCTCCCCCTGTCGTATCTCTAAGCTGGGTTTAGCTTTAGAAAAGAGCACTTTTTTGAACTGCAGGGACAATCTCATCCATCGTCAATTTGGAGTTTTTTTTTTTTTTTTTTCCCAATGTTCGGACATAAAACGCTGGTTGGGTCAGGCTACTCAGCATGGCCCTGGGTGCTCGGCACCTTCTGCGGGGAGTCAAGCTGGCCATGTCTTTAACAGTCTGGTGATAAAAACAGAGAACATCATACACAAACATAGACATAGAAATAGGAGAATAGATGACTTATCATCAAAGTTGAACATCTACTATCACAGTTGCAGATGATATGAGCGTACAGTACCCACACATATATATATATATGTATATGTATATACATACCTATACATATACATATACATAACATATACATAACATAACATATATATAGAGTAAAATCATCTAACCTGGGGAAACGTCCGTGAGGTACTGGATCCGTGCCCTGTGGCCAGGTCACGGCCCTGGCGGCGGAGAAACGCGTGAGACGGAAACGCAAGGTGCGAACCAACCGCTGGTCATTATTGTTATGGCTATCGTTAGTATGGTTATCAATTAGCAATAGCATGGCTATTATTGTTATTATTGTTGTTGTTGTTCTTCATCTTTATTTTTTTTGAAACCATGGAACCCTGGAACCCAGAAACCATGGACCCTTGCAAGTCTTGAACCTTGGTGCTTAGAACCTTGGAAACCTTGCACACTGGGAACCCTCAAGCTTAGGAATCCTTGAAACTTTGAATCTTGGAACTCTCCCAGCCAGAATCCTACATAAGTTGAAGCACCTCTGTTGTGTTTCGCTGTTGCTTTGCATGGTTCTCGTCATTTTGTTGTTCATGAAACAACCTCTACCCTTACAAGTCTGGAACCTTGATGCTTGGAACCTTGAACTCTGGAATTCCTGGAGCGCTGAAACCCTCTAATTTTGGAACCCTGTGACCCTGAAACTCTTGGAACTTTGGAAACCTACATCCTTGGGTTCCTGGCACCCTGCAACTTTAGAACCTTGCCCCGTGATTATGGAAATTGGAACCCTGGAACATTCTGTTGGGTTGCAAAGCTGGATTACTGATTCTTATTATTCCATAATTTCCATATGATTTCGGATTTGGAAATCCAGAATAACTATTCCATAATTTCCATAGTACGATCCTTGTTTTTTTTTTGCCTTGTTGAACGTGTTGAACTTGTTGAACCACCCCTTTATCGATGCACCGGCAAAAATCGCTTCCAGGCGCCGGCCAAATCGGAGAAGAAGATCCGAGAGGAGAAACGAGAGCCACCCGGCCGTTTTAGCAGAGTGGGTGCACCGTTGACCTGGAGAATCCTGGAGAATATTTTCCTGGATGTCACTTGAAGGAATGATAGACGAGTGGAATGCTGTCCTTGCGAAAACTGGATATCATAGCTCAGTGGATCTAGAAAAAATTGGCCATTCCCATTGAGGAAAAAAGGTATGACTGCTGGGCGTTTGTTTGTGAGACCAATCTTTAAGTGATGGGAGACTCCCTTAGACCTTAGAATTCTTTTGGAATGGACACGCGAATGGTCAGGGTTGCTCCACATGACAAGACTACCAAGCAAAAAAGGGGAGAGATTGGTTGATTCTATGTATATTTGATGACATTAATAATTTTTGACAATTTATTTTACCGATTTTTGCCAGTTGGTTTTTCCTATTAAAACATCGAATGGGGACTGGGAAGTGCCAAGGGATGCTCATGGGGAATCGAAGATTTAACAGGAATATCATGGGGATATCATGGGTTAATATTGGGATAATGTCATGGGTTACAGTAACAAGAGGAGAATCATGGAATGATAGCAATGGAATAATCATTCATTGAATAACAACATCATTATATATCATATAATGATTAAACACATGCATCCCACTATCATGATTTTCTCAGTAATAATGAACAACTAATGAGACTTAAAGAATGGAATAATCACGGAATAATCATGGAATAATCATGGAATAATCAATGGGTTCCATGATGAGAATCATCATTGATCAATGGCCGAGGAAGGGAGTCCTGGCTCGAGATCTCGCCGGTGCCTTGAAGGTGTCGAACGAGGAGCGGGGCGAGGTAGTTGACCCCAGGAATGGGTCCTGGGATTTTTCTTGGACACCCTGAAAAATCCACCATTTATAATCATTTCTAGATGATTTTCACATTAAAAACTCCATTTATATAGGAAATTTCCGTTGCCATGTGTGATTACCAGAGGGTGGGAGAAATCTCCAAACGTTGGATTTCACCAGTGCTGAGGGAAAACATGCTATATCCTATATAGAGGTTTTCCCAAAATGTGGGTAGCCCAAATCGTCCAAAATTAGACAAGTTTAATATATTTTAGCATTGAAGTGGTGACTAGGATTGACTAGGTATCCCTAAGAACCCCCCATATATCTTACCGGGTTTCATATTGGAGAGACACTCACTCCGGCCAAGTGGCCCCGCGAAATGCAAGTAGAACGCTGGGTCTGAAATTTTGGAATTCCAAAATGCCATGGTTGATCAAAAATTCCCTATTGTCATCATGATCCAATGGCCATAAATTCCTCATTTTTGTGTACAAACGGATTCACGGATTCACAGCAGCTGATCTACGGACAGGACATTCGGCAACGTCGGGAAGAGCGACGGAAACGAAAGCAGAAGGTGCCGCCTTTAACGGTAGGGCCGGTAGCGTGGGATGGTTGGAGCAGCACTTGAGGTCTGCAAAACTGAGACGTGAAACTCGGAACAATTTCTGTGACTAGCACGAGTGTAATGAAGAAACTATTAGCATTATATTCAATATATATATATATATATATTTGTCATATGTTGGACACTACATTAGTTAGAATCAATGACTAATATGATTGACATTATATTCATCATGAATGTTCATCATAAATATTCATCATTATATATAAATCATATTAGCAAATTAATGATGACTAACAATCATATTAATATGATGGATTTATGGGTGATGCCGACCCACAAGATGGTGCATCAAAACACTGGCCACCGATCTCCCAATGATCCCAAAGTAGACAAAGAGATAGGGATTTCGTAAATCATCATCCAATTCTGAAAAAAAACAACAAACACCACTGTTAGCCACTATTAACCATATAGTTTTCTCCATGAAACATAGATTATCCATAGATTCGCCAGAATTTTTCCATAGATTATCCATGAAATTCCATAGATTATCCATGAAATTCCATAGATTATCCATGAAATTCCATAGATTATCCATGAAATTCCATAGATTATCCATGAAATTCCATAGATTATCCATGAAATTCCATAGATTATCCATGAAATTCCATAGATTATCCATGAAATTCCATAGATTATCCGTGAAATTCCATAGATTATCCATGAAATTCCATAGATTATCCATGAAATTCCATAGATTATCCATGAAATTCCATAGATTATCCATGAAATTCCATAGATTATCCATGAAATTCCATAGATTATCCATGAAATTCCATAGATTATCCATGAAATTCCATAGATTATCCATGATTATCCATGAAATTCCATAGATTATCCATGAAATTCCATAGATTATCCATGAAATTCCATAGATTATCCATGAAATTCCATAGATTATCCATGAAATTCCATAGATTATCCATGAAATTCCATAGATTATCCATGAAATTTCATGAAATCCCATAGTTTTCTGTTTTGGGATGACGAGGGATCCCTAATGACCGGATCGGATCAGGAACGCGAGATCGCCGAGTTCGAAGTTGGCAGACCGAGGGACAAACGGTTTGGGCATGGCCAGTGGAGACTGTGATGGTTAATAGTGGTTAATGGTGGTTAATGGTGGTTAATACTGGTTAATGGTGGTTACCCTCTGGTAAACTAACATAGCTATGGAAAGATCCACCATTTTTCATGGGAAAACTCACTATTTCTATGGTGATTTTCCATAGCTATGTTAGTTTACCAGAGGGTAATACTGGTGAATGTTATGAGAAGTTGTGGGCTACAGACTGGAGGCACTAAAATTACTAAAACCAATGACTTTCATAGTGGTGAATAATGGTACTGTTGATGATGTTAATACTGTTGATGATGTTAATACTGTTGATGATACCGGAACGCGGTAAACCCAAGGCCAGAAATAAACCCCAATGACTTACCAAAATGGGTCGTAAACATCATACCAAGTGGTAGGCTCCTCACCAGGGAAGGCCAGCTTGGCTGTGGGTGTTTGTTGCTTACATCCAGATTTTTGGTCATCCAGTTGCAAGTCATCCGCATCTTGGTAAAGCGATTGCTAACTGGAAAATCCCCACACGAATCGTGTTTGATGATTAGCAATATATATATATATGTTGATGAAAAATGTAGGTGTGGGAGCTAGCCATGTTTGATGACACCAGACCGTTCAATATCCTATCATATCCCCATCAAATATCCACTATTAACCAATTATTAACTATTAACCCATGATGATCCTCTTCATCCCCCAGCCGAAAACCAGCAAAAAGCCATGGATTTCTTACGGCACAATTTTCATCCCAGTTTGGTATCCCTAAAACTTGTCCGTTCCGGGTCCGAGGCGGATCCCATCTACAACATCACGGAGGGACCCGACCCTCGGATGAATTCCTGGGAAATCATGGGACTTTTGGGAATTCTTGGGAATTGAGTTATTTAGGGATTGGTTATTCTCAGACAAACTGATATAGATTTGGGGGTAGAGCCACTGATCTACTTTTTTTAGGGCCCGTAGTCATGGAAATGAGAAGCTGGCGACAAAATTTGCCATCCATCACCTCACAGTGAAAAGACCCGGTTTGGGACTTGACTGTTTGAAATGTAGCAACTCCCATAGATCCTAAAGAAGTGTTAGCACGTCTAGGGGTCTACAATCCATGTGGCTTCAACTCCGCCCATTGGATCCAATTGATAGCTGGCCATTTGGTTCTAACTCATCCATTCGATGTTTGGCCATTGCGACTCAGCAGAAGACGTTTCATCATTTCTGACACCTGGGGTCCGTCCAACAAAGGTGCATTTTGAGAGGTTTCAGAAGATCAAAGACCATGATGGGATTTGGAGCTCATACCATCTCGGGGTTGGACGGTTGGACCTCAATTTTTGCAGGTCATCCATCTTCCAGTTCCAATGATTGGCCCCCACCCAAGATACCCTACCCATGTGATGCCCAGCTCAGCATGTGATGCCCAGCTCAGGATGCGATTGCCTGGGGCCTCTGCTCGCCGTGGTGTCGACTGGGAAAGATTCGGAAATGGTCACTGAGCAGGTTAATAGGTTAATGGTAAATCATATTTCATCAATAGATACAGCAATCTTCTATCCCAGATCTAAACTCTCTTCAGAGCTATCGAAAGTAAAGCTAAAAAGAATTCAGCTTTCCAATCAGATTCCAATCCTAACCACCAGCCCCAATCATTCCAGCCCTGCTGAATTCGGCCCCCAGGACCCCAACATCTTTGGCGCCCCTTTCGTTTGGGCCGGGCAGCCCGGGCTAGGCTCATCCCACCGTAGGTTTTTCGAAGCTGAGGAACTTGGGGAAACAGGACAGATCCATAAAGATCATAAAGATCCCAGAAAATTCATCATCTTCATCTCATGCCCAAGATTCAAAAATTGACACATCAATAGCCCAAGGTAGCCCAAGTATTCCTTCGAAACTTCGCCGAAGCTCAGGTCCAAATCGGCCACATCCTGCTGGGCTCCGTTCTCCTGGCCTCGGCCCTCATCGGCGGCCAAGATGTGGAGTTTGCATTGTTCGACCTGCAGGCGGGATCTGAATTCCAAAGCGGGAGCTGAGTTATTTTTTTTGTTTTTCGTTTTTGTTTTTCGAAATTTGATGATTTAGTTTTTTGTTCTCCATTTTTTTGTTTTTCATTCCCACTTTATTGAGACTTTCGATGATTTGATGTTTCGATGGTCGGCCAACCTTCGACCATGGACGGTTTGGCGACCTGGCGCAGAATTTCACCAAGCCCAACAGGTCATCACGGGTGGATGATCCCAGTGTAGGAGTCCGGAAAAACTCATGAAACATGGCAATTGAACATCCACCACTCATAGATACATTATGAGTATCTAAAAAACATCATTGATTAAACATCATTAATCATTAAACATCATTTTAACATGGCAATTGATACATTAATCATTAAACATCATCAATCATTAAACATCATTGAAACCTCCATGTGCCTAGGATTTTCCAGCCACGTTTGACCGGATCTCTAGCTGGGCGGTGCAGGGTGAGACACTGAGCACCCTGCGCACTTCGGCCTGGGTGCCTAGCGGTCCGGCCCTGGTAAAATCACCAACTTGTCGGTTGATGTCAAGCAGAAAACACCAAACTTGAACAGCAACAGAATATCTGATTGGTTTTGACTCTCTTTCATATTATCATATATTATCAATATGTACCACCTTGCTGATCAGAAAACACCCTAAAGGACGTTTGCTTTTTTGCAGGTTGACCCAATGAAAAAACGATGAGTTGTACACCCGAAAAATCTTGCATTCATTCCCTTCCGACTTCCAAATTATGATCATTTGCATCCCATTGTACTATATTGTACTCATTGTCAAGCTGCAACGATGTGGTGACCGCGGCCGTTTAGCTGAAGGGTCAAGTGGACCAGACGCTTCCCTGGTCACTGGTGGTTGCATCACCAGGGCTGAGGGGGAGTTGCCTGAAATTTGAGGGGGAAACAAACAATTTGACTGCTTAGAACCTCCTTAAAATCTCCATTTGTAGGCGTACCCGATTTTCAGTCAAAGCCACACTTTCTCAAGAGCTTCAACCAGATCCTTTTTCTGTGACTTCAAAAGGTCGCAGTCGCAAGTTCATGATCACCAAGGATATCCCATTAGGGCAATCATTAGGGCCTCCCATTACACGCAACACGTGTTGCCGGACATGGCCGGTGATGTAGACGCGGCAAATTGCGATATCGGAAACCCTCAAGAGGCGACGTCTCAGTCTGAAGAGCCTTTTTCTCCGAAAGTGGAACAAGTGGAGCCTAGTGATCCTTGTCATCCTGAACCTCCCGCGGATGAACCGGAAATCATGCCCAAATCACCTCCCCCTAAAGGACAGGCCGTGATGAATAGCTGGCTCACCCCCCAAACTTTTGGATCAACATGTTACTGGTTTTCCGTTGGCAGTCTCAAGTTATAGCATGTTATAGCCACCCCAAAGAAGATAGATAGTTCCATTCGAACAGATGAACAATTCACTACAGTAATATTTTGTTTGATCGTTTTTTTTTTTTTTTAACCAACTTCTGCCTTGGAAAAAATGAGCGGTGTGCTATGGATTTCTCGTCAACAGATTTCATAGTTGATCACGAAAAAACTGTCTGCATCTTAGAGGTTGCTATGACTAGTTGGACCACGGCCTTTAGAAGGCTGTGGTGTTTTGTGGACATTGGGGGTGTGGGCTGGGGTGGGGTGGGGTGGAGTGGAGTGGGGTGGGTGGGGTGGGCATGTACTAACGTTCATGTGAACTTGCTGATGAAGGACATGCTACTCTGTGGCTGCCGGCATGTGCATGTATTCATGGGTGGGGTGGGGTGGGGTGGGGTGGGGCATGTATGAACGTTCATGTAAACTTGGTGATGAAGGACATGCTACTCTGTGGCTGCTATTGCAAGTTCTCTTGAACTTTGCATTCATACGTCATGCTACGCTACTGTAAGTTCTCTTTAACTTTCCATTCATGCGTCATGCCAGGCTACTGTAAGTTCTCTTGACCTTTGCATTCGTACGTCATGCTACGCTACTGTAAGTTCTCTTGAACTTTCCATTCATGCGTCATGCCAGGCTACTGTAAGTTCTCTTGAACTTTGCATTCATACGTCATGCCACGCTCATGCTGCGCTAGTGTAAGTTCGCTTGAACTTTGCATTCATACGTCATGCTACGCTACTGTAAGTTCTCTTGAACTTTGCATTCGTACGTCATGCTACGCTACTGTAAGTTCTCTTGAACTTTGCATTCATACATCATGCTACGCTACTGTAATTTCTCTTGAACTTTCCACTCATACGTCATGCTATGCTACTGTAAGTTCTCTTGAACTTTCCACTCATACGTCATGCTACGCGACTGTAATTTCTCTTGAACTTTCCACTCATATGTCATGCTACGCTACTGTAAGTTCTCTAGAACTTTGCATTCATACGTCATGCCACGCTACTGTAAGTTCTCTTGAGCTTTGCACCCTTCAGTGACGCAATGTGTGTTTATGCTGTCGTTGTAGGTTAGAAAATCCAGATCCTCAAAGGTTCTTGGAAGAACTAGAAGCGCTGCTCTGACCAAAAGACGACTAAAAACATGTCAGGGCGAATTAGTTTCAGCCCCAGCAAAAAAAACCCAAAAATGCTAGTTTCGTCTAGGCGAAATACATGTTTTTGAAAAACTGCACCAGAATAAGGGGTTTAACGGCCTTAAAAATCACATCAAACAAAAACCTATTGGCGCGAGCACATCAAAGATGATCCATGACACCCCGTTGATCACAAAAACCCCACGGCCTTCTAAAGGCCGTGCTCTTAGTTATATATAAATCGGTTCAAAGCCCCCATGAGCTACTTCAACATATCACAAACCCAGCAGTTCACCTGCTTGAAATTCGTGAAGCCCCAACGAGTTCGCGATTTCGCGAACCATTCCCGGCAAAAACCCATTTCCTGGCATTTTCCCGGCATTTTCCTGGGATTTGCGTTGTTTTTTTGCAGGATAAAAATATGGATTTCCGTAGCATTTTCCCGGCGGATTTCCCGATTTGGATTCCACCGCAGGAGAGTGGATGCAGACCACGGGTAGCCTCAAGAGCGCTGACTTCGACGCAACTTCCTTGTGCCTTCCGACGAAACGCGGCACGTTGCTGGCCGTGCTCTGCGCCAGCAGCTGGGCCATGGTTGATACATCTACAGCTGGGCCATGTTTCTTAGGGGTATCAACATCCATAGCAATTTCCATAGAAATTATCCATAACAAGTTTTCACTTAAGTGATAGGCAATGGAGATATATGGAGATGTAATATGTATGGATGTTGATGGATAGGTATGGACATTGATACATCCTGATACATCATGATACATCTATACATCATGATACATCTACAGGGAATAGATGTTAATATTAATATATTATATAATATAACATCATATAACATCTATTTTTAAGCGGGAACTTCCTGCGGGTTACCGGAGTTGTGTTTGTTTTTGCGGACTAGGCACTTTTTTCCATGGTGGGATCACAGGATTTCACACGGATTAAACATGATTTCATCCTGGGCGATTAAATTTGGAAAAGTCCTGGTTGGTGAAATTATTTCCTCTGGTTGGTTAAATAAGAACCACTGGTTGGTGGTTTGGAACATGGTTTTTATTTTCCATTTCATATATGGGATCATCATTCCCATTGACGAAGTCCATGATTTTTCAAGATGGTTATTGCACCACCAACCAGAATATGATGTAACTAAGCATACCAATTGGAGCTGTGGTTGCTCTTTTTAAATGTTTTCAAGAGGATTGCACGCGCAAAGCATCCCCATCTTTGTCGTGTTGATCATTTCCACATATTTCCACCCTTAATGTCAACCCAGGATTCAACAAAAACCACGCAGTCATCAGCGTTTACTTCCATCGGGGTCACTTCGAGCCGAGGCAGCTTTACTTTTCTGGGACTTCTGGCCTTTAGCTTTGCAGAACTGGGCTTCGCCAATCTTCCAAAGGAAGACTGGTCGACGCTCCTGTTGCGTTTGCTGGGCTGGGAGTTTATGTTTTACATTCCTGTCACTTAGCTTTGCTTCAGAGCTGATTCCGGCAGATTTTATTTGAATTGTGAAGTAAGTTGAACTCCAGATTTTGGGAAGCTCTTTGTCTGCCGAGTCGTTTTTTTTTGGGCGAAACTGGAGTTGATGTCAATGATGTATTGTTTCTAATTTATGGTTATTTCAAGGGGCCCGAATTAGCCGAGTTCAGGGAGCTTCCAGCTTAATCACTTGGCTTTCCAGGGAACATGTGCTGGACACTCCCCTGTTTTTGCTGATGTCAAACTGCCCTTTCAAAAACCCTTTCGAAAGGTCCTGGAAACCCAAGTTTTGAATGGGAAAACCAGGGAAAACCTGCCCTGCAGTCCGTCCGCGGAAGAAGGTGACCCAGGTGATGTGCCTGCTTGGAGGATCATCCCACTTAGTGCTTAATGGCCCTGGTTAGTAAGTCCCCTGGGGTTATCCCCCAGGTGATGTGCCTGGTCCAACCCATCCTTCGCAACTTTGTCGTCCTTAATCTCCAGCCTCAACAGCCTTTGGCTGATGCCTGGCCCGATGCTGCAGATGTCAGTGGAGTGCGGCGCCTGGTGCGAGCCTTTTGGATTCCCGGTTGCTGAGTCGCCGATTTCTTGAGATCTGCCCATTTTTTTTTGGAATCAGAAGTGATAAAATTTATGTCATGATGTTATGATGTATGTGTAGAAAGGGATTGTCATGTTCCTCTTGTTTCTATTTCTAGTGGGAATTTTGAGAAGATTTTTGAAGGGAATCATCGGTAAACTTTTCCTCTCTCTCTCTCTCTGTCTGTACTGGGGTGTATTTTTTCTGAACTTCAGCATGCACCCAAGGTTGTATACATACATCAACGACGCTGGGCCTCTCCCTACTGACCTTCCTGCCGTTTCTGGGGTTGAAGTTGGGTGACGTTTTTTTTGGGGGGGAAAGGTGGAAACTGAGAAATTCTCAAAAGAAACCGGGGAATCTTTTTCTTGAAGGTGTTTTGGGCAATATCTTTTTGAAGTCCAGACAATGCGAGGTTTCAGGAGAATCATTTGGGATTTATACCATTTTTGCTTGCGGGTGCTGCCATCTCCTTGCCCTTGTGTCTGTTGATGGTGAAGTGTTGTGGTCCCACGCTGTCGAGCCCAAGCAGAAGCTATGGATTTCGGATGCTACCGATGTGTGTGACTTGTCTCCTTGTTGGACCTTGTTGGGAATCTCCCTGTGGCCATGGCCCCCATAAGACATCCAGGATATTGATCGGTCTTGACTTAGTGTGGGATGATGTGTTGTCTACGCATGTGGGACGGAATTTTCAAGCAGTCATCTCCTGTGTTTACACTGTTTAACAACAACTGTTTGTTCCCGACCTGCCAGGTCAGGGTCTCTAGATTTTATCAGAGTTACTTCCTCCTTCCTCCTCCTTCCTCCTCCTTCCTCCTTCCTCCTTCCTCCCGACAGCGAACTCTAGATCTTAGTGGGCACTGCCGGACCTCAACCGCGAACTCCAGATCTCAATGGGCACTGACGGACCTCAACCGCGAGCTCCAGATTCTCAGTGGGCACTGCCGGACCTTAATCGCGAGCTCCAGATCTCAATGGGCACTGCCGGACCTTAATCGTGAGCTCCAGATCTCAGTGGGCACTGCCGGGCCTCAACCGCAAGCTCCAGATCTCAGTGGGCACTGCCGGACCTCAATCGCGAGCTCCAGATCTCAGTGGGCACTGCCGGGCCTCAACTGCAAGCTCCAGATTCTCAGCGAGCACTGCCGGACCTTAATCGTGAGCTCCAGATCTCAGTGGGCACTGCCGGACCTCAACCGCAAGCTCCAGATCTCAGGCACTGCCGGGCTTTAATCGTGAACTCCAGATCTCAGTGGGCACTGCCGGACCTTAATCGTGAGCTCCAGATCTCAGTGGGCACTGCCGGACCTTAATCGCGAGGTCCAGATCTCAGTGGGCGCTGCTGGACCTCAACTGCAAGCTCCAGATTCTCAGTGGGCACTGCCAGACTTCAACCGCAACCGCGGGATCTCTATAGGCAGTGCGCTCGCGGTTGAGGTATGGCAGTGCTCATGTCAGAGAGAATTTTAGAGTCAGAATAGATTCCAGATAGAATGCCAGAAAGAGTGCCAGATAGAATGTCAGATAGAACGTCAAAGTATATGTCAGAAGACTGTCAGATAGAATGTCAGAATATCGATGCCATAACTACTTCCAGATGGTATGTCAGAAACGATGTCAATGACTCGAAGTAAAGTGATTTTTTGCCCTTAATCTGGACAGTTCTAAATTTGACATCATTTTGCTAAAAGTGGGTAACAACCCCCCACACAGGGGTACTGCAGTCACGGAAGCTAGCTTCTACTAGTTGAAACTCCCGTGCTTTAGCAACTCGAGTTTGTGAAGGGGCTGAACCATCAATCCAGCCCCAGCCTCCTCCAGCCGGTAACAGGGGGGTACTTCAGACATGATATTGCAACCAAAATTGGCACTGAAAACACAACTTTGTTCTTGCATCACTCAATACTTTTGAATTGTTTTTATGGTGATTTGCTATGAAATCAGTGCCCAGATCGTAACCAACACTATTGTCAGTTCTAGAGAGTGTGTCATGTGCATGAGCACCGGAACGTGTAATGTGGTGATGCCTCCGTGGTTAGGAAATAAGTAGCTGACACAGAACTCCACCGTTCCTTTCTTGCTGGTGCTATTCAACCAGTTTTTTTCCTTTGGCCTCAAGTCAGTTTACCCCACTTACAGCTGGTCACAAACTCATTGGGTTTGCCGGAAGATTGAACAACATGTAGACTTTGACATGAATGATAAAACTAAAAACACATACAACACATGACCATTTGCCAAAAATAGTTGACACAAATTTTGTACGTACCAGTTGTTGATGATAGTTAGTGTGGACCTAGTGGTTTTTCGTCTTCGTTATGAGGCTGCACGCAACTAAATTCATCAATTCAGCAAGGTTACGCTAGCAAACCCGCTAGGTGCGGTGTGGCTAGTTCTTTTTACACACCGATGTTCAAGGATATGTTTTATGTGTTCCTGCCTGTTTGTTATTTCAACATGAAAAAAACAAAATGTAACTTAGTTCCTTAAACCTGAGGATGTCTTAGTGAATTTCTGTGCTACTCGACAATTTTCCTATATTTTTGAGGTTGCGGCGCGATGTTGCGAATTTGTACGTAATTTTACCCACGCGATCCCCGCTAGCGATGCGCTAGCAAAAAATTCAAAAAACGGCTTCGGCTGACCCGTGCGTGACCCAGTCGCCACCAGAGAACTTGTAGTTTATCCTGTTTTTTGACAGAAACAACAGTGATGGCAAAGGCAACGACAAGCTCTGCAGCAGATGAACACATATTCCACTTCCAACACTAGTAACTAGCAGCGGCACCCACTTCATATAGACGTGCGTTAGCACTTACTGCAGGGTTTAGTTACCTCTTCAAACATGAAAAAATAAAATGCAGGGTTTCAGACTATTTAGATAAGTCATAGTTTTAAAGACAAAACAAGAAGCGGCACGCAAGGAATTATGATTTATCAACCAAACCAGAAGAAGACATTTTGACAAACCTTCGCGCGCATACGCACACTTTCCACCTGCAAAAAAGGATGTTTTATGATGGGCTCAGCAACATGCTGCAAAGGCCTCCGCTCGTCCTCAGGGGGAGCATGAATTTGTGTCATATCCCCATTGATGTTTGCAAAAGCCGACGTTTTGCATTGGTTCCGAATTTTGGTTAAACCCACCTTTTTCTTGACATTTGATTGGTCAAGTCCCTGTGTTACCCCGCTAGAACTCTAACAGACTGTCTTTCCGGTGTTGTGACAACAAGCCGAGCGAGCGCCGAGGGTTTTTTGCCATTTTTGGGCTCTGCGATTGTAATGTTCGTCTACATACCACTCAGAGAGCTTGGAGGTGTCTGGCACCTCGGTGCCCGTCGATTTTTTTTTGGATTTCTATTGGGTGATAACTGGCTGGTTTAGTTTAGTGGGGATCATTATCATCTAACATGGGAATTGCTATCAACCAACCAATTTTTTTCAGTGGTTCGTAAATTTGTGCCACTTTGAGGATACGTAGAATCGCCCATGCAGGTTGTTGGATATGATATCTTCATGCAAGTTGAGTGATGTTGTTCTGCGGTACATGTCATGATGCTTTGTCAAACGTTTGTCTCGTTATACAACTACTTGGGGATGCCATGGGGGTCATTATATAATAATAGGTATATAACAATGGTGATAATTAACTTCTAGAAGGATTTGGCCCGTAGAAACTCTGGTATATGTATCCCCAAATTCTAAGATACCAGAAAACTCTTACATGTTCTCACGGATTCAGCGACCCAATCAATTGATCGGCTCAAAGAATGTCTTTTCTCCATGATTTTGAGTTCCTTCTCGGTACCCGTTGGTCACCAGTACTTTCTGCCAATGTTTGCCAAAATGGCAGAAATATGTCGGGTATAACGGTAGAACCTGCTCCGATGGACTGGGGGTTCCACTTATTAAGTTGCATGGGATTGTATGGCCACAGTCACTCGGGGTTATATCAGTTATAAGTTATAACGTCCAAACGTATGGCGGCATTTTTTCACCTTCTGCCGATGTTCAAGCTGCAAAGGATCGGTCTACTAATGCCTCTCTTCCTAAGTTCTTATGAGTGGCTTGGCAAAAAACCAGGAGCTTCCCGCACAACAACGGGTTGCCAGGGTCAGGAAAGCAAACCATCCGACGGTATCATGAGACATTTGATCGCTGACGAATTCACCACACCGATTTGTAATGGGCTGAGGGGTTGTGTGCTCAAGCCTTGTGGTTGAACCATCTTTTTGCTAGAAACCAACAAGGACCCAACAGCTGGACATCAGCCATGAGCCAAGAAACATCAACCTACATTTTTGGAGCAGTTTTCTACTGAGCTTCCAGTTTTTTTCTCCATCAACCAGTCGTCGCATTTTCCTGAGATTTTCCTCAGGTTGCTGGGAAGCTTCCTGGTAACGCGCCGATTTACGAGAAGTTCATGATGGAGAGGGAGGTGCGCGAGGCCTATAGCAATACCAATCAAGGCATTGCAGTGCCTTGGCGGCGGATGTACCGAGTGGGACATGCCCGAGCGAAATGGCTATTTCGATGGATTTCATGGGAATATCATGGGTGTTTAGGACCCATTGAACATCATGGTCATATTCCACGGGAATATCACCAGTCATGGTTTATATATCAATGTTTGATGGGACAATCATCTAAAATCCGGCATTGTCCATGACTGGTGAGTGTTTATAGGGTTATGTCTGAAACCAAATTTGAGGGATGAAGCGGCAATGGTGAACAGGGTAGATTGGTGGACATGGAAAACAAAGATATATTTCCCCAACTGCCAGGTGAGGGTCTCTAGATTTCAACAAAGGTGCAACTCCTCCTTCTCCTCTTCCTCTCCCTCTCTTCTTCTCCGCGTCCTCCTCCTTCTGCAAGCGCGTCGTGACTGTGGGCACCAACGGACCCGGAGGTCACAGCAAGTGCCAGAAGCTCATCGCAAACTCTAGTTCAGTCTGGGCACGCATGGACCCGAACCCTATCTCGAGCTCTGGATGCAGCTGGGCACGCCTGGGCCCGAACACACGCCAGAAGAATGCCAGAATAGATGCCAAATAGAATGTGGAAAATAACTTCAGATAGAGTATATATCAGATAGAATGCCAGATAGAACGTCAGATAAAATCTCAGATAGAATGCCAGAAAGAAGGCCTAATAGAATGTCAGAATATATATATATATATATCTATAAATATCTCAGATAGAATGCCATATGGAACGTCAGATAGAATGCCAGATGGAATGTCAGAGAATATGTCAGATCGAATGCCAGAAAGAATGCCAGAAGAATGGAACGACAGAATGTATGCCAGATAGAATGTCAAATATGTGTCAGATAGAATGTCACTTGGCGGGGATCACTCGAAGAAAAAGTTTTCAATATCGTTCATACCTGTTTTTTCTGTGTGGAAAGTAATGAAATGGTGCTGAGTTGGCAGTGGCAGGAATAAGCCCAAGAGCATCAGTTTTGTACGGATTATAAAGCACACCCATAGAAAATGTTGATGTAAATGCATGACAAATGCATGATATGTAGCATGCACAATGCACCCTTCTGATGATTAAACCTGTCCAAACAAAGTTTTGGCCAAACATGCTATGGAGATGTTAAAACACACACACATATATATATATATAAATATCATGAACTACAGTTTTTAATTATCGATTCTAAGTTGACTTCGACTTGGCTTGATTTGATTTGAAGTTGAACTGAAATTGAATTCAGTTTGAATTTGAATCAAATTTCATTTTTCTCATTTGAACCGACTTACTTGAATTTGAACCCAACTTGGATTTTAATTGATTCTAATTTGAACTGACTTACTTGAAATTAACTTTGATTTGACAGTAGATTTAGATTGGCTTAAAATAATTCGAGTCGCTTCGCGACGAGAACCGCCCGCGCCCAGGGAATGGATAATATGATATGGATAGATAGGTAAGGAGCGGGCGTACTTGGCCCAATCAAAGCCGACTGGGGTCAAACTTGGCCGTCCTTGCCCGTGAGTTGGGCTGAACAGGAGCCCACTTGGGCCAAACTTGGGCCTAACTTGCCCCGAACTCGGGCCAGTTGTTGGCTCCAACTTAGCCCAGCTGGGGTCCAACATGGCGCAGCGTGGGCACGTTTGGACGCAAGTTGGGCTCAACGTGCGCAACTTGGTCCTGCGTGGGGGCATCTCGTGCCGAAGTTGGGCCCAAGACTGCTCAACGCGAAGCGTCATCGATGCCTAGAAAACGTGGAAATACCAGTGAAAACGGGTGTCTTGAGGATTTCGTATTGCCCGGTAATGTCCCCCATGTTGAAGCGATGGTGGACCTCAGCCCGCGCCACGTGCATGTTGGTGACTTACTTCACTACCTACCAGGACACCTCTATAACACCCCACCCATCCCACAGGGGGGGGAAGGAAGCTAAACCCTACATCATTTTATTTACAGCGCATTATTGCCCATAAAATACCTGTATAGTAGCCACATACTAGTTACATCAAGATTTCATGTGCTATACATGCGTGCTAGCCCCGTACTATCTATACACTATCTACTTGATACCTCTATAACACCCCACCCATCGCACAGGGAGGGGCGTGGAGTGGGGTGCGGTGTGTAAACTATATCTTACATAGAGCCTCCTACATACAGCGTACATACAGGACATTGACCATGACATGGGCGGGTGGGGGTTTCTGGCCTGCAGCTGAAGCTGTACCAGTCTGACAGATCTGTCCGTTCGTATCCTTCGTTGCTAAACGACCACGCCTCGGCACCTTTGGTGCGGGCGGATTTTGATTGAAATTGAATGAGAATTGGCTCCGAGCACTTCCTTGACATGGAATCTAAATGTAACTATAGTTTGAAATTGAATTTAAATTGATTTTTGTTTGGTTCTGTTTGGAAGGTCCCAAACGTAAGGGTCTTTATGTGGGGGTCAAACAATGCACTTTATTTGAGAAAATGCAACATCAGGACTTGGATATCGTTTGAAACCAGATGCCAAGCAGAAAATATCCGAATGCATTGGCCATCTATTTGTTATCGTAGGTTTTTTGAATGTTTCTACCAAGGTTCCAAAATTAGGGATCTTTATTTAGGGGGTTTCACCCAGGCCACCTTCAACAGGAGGAAACAATTGATGAAACAACTACATCCCAAAAATGGTGGCGTAGTTTATGGTTGAGAAGTCTAATAATCTGTCCCAGGATTTGGTTGTTTTTAAAGCGGAAATGAATCATCGAATCTGAACATTAAGTATACCGATGAAACTCAACATTCCAAGTCATCATGCCGGACCACTCATGGTGAAGGAACCATCCTTCAAGGCGGGTCCCTGGTTTCCATGGTCGAAAAGAGGTTTCGCCGCTTCCAGGTGTCGATCGCTATTTGCAACCTCCATGCCATGGCGGAAGGGGCGCGCCTGACTCTGCTCTATGTGGACAATCAGCGACACGATGACCTGCTGGCTCTGTTGGTTCCCATACTGAGTGGCGTGGCGTGGAACGTCCTGACGCGCATCGGATGCTTGGACAGCTGGCTGCACTTCATCTCACGGGGAGTCCGGTGCCTTGGCGATTTCCCAGGACTAACCAATGAAACCAATGGTTTCAAGGCAAAAAAAAACAACTTTTGTTGGTCATTTTTTTTTGGTGGGAATCCACAACGCGGTATAGATTTTGGAGAGTTGCGGTTCGCATAGATGGGCATACTCTCCTCACTGCAGTGGAGCGCTCCATGGCGCCCAAACAAAATCACCGCGGGACAAGATGGGTCGGATATCTCCACACTCCAACAATAAATGTTCGAGGATTTGAACCATTACTAAAAAAAATGGCTATTGGTAGTGATTCCCCAACTAGCTTGTGTGATGTTCAATCGTGAGACATAACAGCCACTTGGCTCTTGGTTGGGGGGCCCTTTTGGGGTAAACGCTCCAACTACTGCAGTCATAAATGGGACATATTGAGTGACGTTTTTGTTTTTTTCATTTAACATGGCGGTATCCCCAAATCATCCAAACTTCGACCATTATTTATAGATATTACATTAGCTAAGTTCAAGAGCAATGAAACATGGGTTTCTGATAGCCCTTCGCCGTGGGTACGGGGTACCCCTTGGGTACGCCTTCGGTGGGGTGTTTTTTGGTACGGTGTTTCGGTGCGGTGGTTTGGTGCGATGTTTTTTGGTACGGTCATTTGGTGCGACTGAAAGGTGCGACTGTTTTTTGGTACGGTCATTTGGTGCGACTGAAAGGTGCGACTGTTTTTTGGTAAGGTCATTTGGTGCGACTGAAAGGTGCGACTGTTTTTTGGTACGGTCATTTGGTGCGACTGAAAGGTGCGACTGTTTTTTGGTACGGTCATTTGGTGCGACTGAAAGGTGCGACTGTTTTTTGGTACGGTCATTTGGTGCGACTGAAAGGTGCGACTGTTTTTTTGGTACGGTCATTTGGTGCGACTGAAAGGTGCGACTGTTTTTTGGTACGGTCATTTGGTGCGGATCCCTGGCGAATCTCTGTCCATAGCAACGGATCCTTGCCAAGCAGCGAGATCCGTTGCTATAGATCAATATTCACCCAAGATCCGTTGCTATGGACCGATATTCACCCAAGATCCGTTGCTATGGACCGATATTCACCCAAGATCATATTCACCCAAGATCCGTTGCTATGGACCGATATTCGCCCAAGATCCGTTGCTACGGACCGATATTCACCCAAGATCCGTTGCTATGGACCGATATTCACCCACGATCCGTTGCTATGGACCGATATTCACCCAAGATCCGTTGCTATGGACCGATATTCACCCAAGATCCGTTGCTATGGACCGATATTCACCCAAGATTCGTTGCTATGGACCGATATTCGCCCAAGATCCGTTGCTACGGACCGATATTCACCCAAGATCCGTTGCTATGGACCGATATTCGCCCTAGATCCGTTGCTATGGACCGATATTCGCCCAAGATCCGTTGCTACGGACCGATATTCACCCAAGATCCGTTGCTATGGACCGATATTATTCACCCAAGATCCGTTGCTATGGACCGATATTCACCCAAGATCCGTTGCTATGGACCGATATTCACCCAAGATCCGTTGCTACGGACCGATATTTGCCATAGATCCGCAACAATGATCGTACCAAAAAGCACTCGCACCTTTCAACCGTACCAACTGACCGTACCAAAAAACACTCGCACTTTTCAACCGTACCAAATGACAGTACCATATTAGCAACTGATATTCGATGATTTGCAGCAGATTTCATCGAATATCAGTTGCTAATATGGTACTGTCATTTGGTACGGTTGAAAGGTGCGAGTGCTTTTTGGTACTGTCAGTTGGTACGGTTGAAAGGTGCGAGTGCTTTTTGGTACGGTCAGTTGGTACCGTTGAAAGGTGCGAATGCTTTTTGGTACGGTCACTGCTACGGATCTATGGCAAATGTCAGACCATAACCATAAGAACGGATCCCTGGAGAATATCGGTCCGTAGCAACTGATCTTGGGTATAGCAACGGATCTTGGGTGAGTATCGGTCCATAGCAACGGATCTTGGGTGAGTATCGGTCCATAGCAACGGATCTTGGGTGAATATCGGTCCGTAGCAACGGATCTTGGGTGAGTATCGGTCCATAGCAACGGATCTTGGGTGAGTATCGGTTGATAGCAACGGATCTTGGGTGAATATCGGTCCGCAGCAACGGATCTTGGGTGAGTATCGGTCCATAGCAACGGATCTTGGGTGAGTATCGGTCGATAGCAACGGATCTTGGGTGAATATCGGTCCGTAGCAACGGATCTTGGGTGAGTATCGGTCCATAGCAACGGATCTTGGGTGAGTATCGATCGATAGCAACGGATCTTGGGTGAATATCGGTCCGTAGCAACGGATCTTGGGTGAGTATCGGTCCATAGCAACGGACCTCGCTACTTGGCAAGGATCCGTTGCTATGGACCGAGATTCGCCATGGATCCGCAGCAAATGACCGTACCAAAAAAACAGTCGCACCTTTCAGTCGCACCAAAGGACCGTACCTTTTCACACCCGCCGGAGGGGCAAACAGGGCACCCACCGTACCGTACCTGGGCAGGTTTTTGGATCCATCAGAGCATTGCTCTTCAGCTTAGCCAAATATTACAGATATTTACAGATATTATAGTACCAAAACATATTGGAACAACCACGATTTTGCTGATCCCAAACTTTCCCAGGAACCGGCTGGACGCCCAACTGGGTTGGTGAATCACCATCAGATGGTGTAACTTGAGACATGTATACTCCAAAGTAATGGATCATACTCATTACTTACTCATTACCATCAGCATCCGTTATCCTTTTTTGTAACGCCAACTACCCCAGATTTTGGTTTTGGGGGGCGGGGGTAGCATTTTTATTATACAATTATCACTGATCACTGTTCGATGGAACCACCTTTCAATAAAAATGACCAGGGTTTATCAATCTGGGATGGAATTATCGATGCTGAACTCCCGTTTCAGATGGTCAATATCGCAAGTTTCTTTATCAGTTAAAACGATAGAAAGGATGTGAATTCCCCGGCTCAACATGGAGGGTCAGCATTGGTCAGCAACTCACGGGGGTTTCAGATGGTTTCACCATTTCTCCAAGGCTACTGCATGGGTTATCCGCGTTTCGGCGCTATTTTGGCGTTGATCTTGGTACGGCTCTGCATTGGGAGAGGCTACAGCTGGGAGGCTCCTGAAGTGCGGGTGCTGTGTCTGGTCTTCCTGGCTGAGATGGTCGAGGACCGATTTTTAGAAAAACTCTTGAGGTGATGGGAAACCAATAGCTTTGGGGAATTGATCATCCATAGATGTTCTATGATGTTCTCTATTTTTATTTTAGATTCTAGATCTATATGTTTGTGAAAATTAGATGACTACATGACGACATGACTACTGGTTTTGTTGGACCAAGCTGCATATAGATTTATTTGGAACATTTTTCTGATCACCAGCTTCATCCAGTGACGGATCAATCTTTCATCAGCCAAAATGGATGGTTTAATGCAATCAATGACCATGAACTTGAGGATCCAAAACGATACCGAAATGACCAAACACCCCATCGAAGTCTATTGAGCCCTTGGGAATGTTGAATACGGACGTGTCAAACAAGTCGTCAAAGTGGTGTATTTTTGAAGAATCCATATTCTATCTACTGTCATGTATATATAATTATATAGCTATATATGTACATATGATCTGTACAAGTATATACACATATCATATCTCTGTAACTGTATCTCATGTTGCAGCTCACTGCATCTCATCAGGGGTTGGAGGACCTTTGCAGCTACATCCTATGGCGCCTGGACATCGACGTCTCGCCAAAGAAGCAGTTTGCCACGGACCAAGAGGTAGAAGTGAAGGTTCAGAGGAGGAGCGATATACCCATGGCATCTTTGATTCATTTCATGTTTAATCATGTTTGGGTACAACCAGCGGATGAGAATTTGGGATATGATTTCTCGAATTTTGTTTGAAATGATGGTATTTTCCAAAGCAGGAGTCAATGCGAAGCGATTGTATTTATGAAAAAGATGATACATTGTTGAAATTTACACCTCCACATAATTGTCACACAACCACTGTGTTGTACGTATGTTTTGGCTCAAGGGTAAAATAGCTGAGTGTGCTGTTTGCTGTGCATATTTTGTGAAAGTGGTAGCGGAGCACTGGCTCCGGTAAAGGGCTCCTTGGGTAAGTGATACCAATGGCTACCCCGGAAGAGCAGTTAGCTCAGTTGGCGGATCGAGTGAATCAGCTTGGACAGTTGCTCCAACAAAGCCAAGAAAGGAACGCTCTGATAGAAGGCCGCATGCAAGGATTGGAAGCGGCAGGAGCACAGATGGGACCCGCAATTCAAGCACTAGCAACAGCACAGACAGAAGTCGCAAACGCAATGAAGAAAGACGAAAAGAAAATCAACCTAGTGGACAATAGAGGAATCGGAAAGCCGGATAAGTTCAGTGGCAAAGAGAGTGAGAGCTACCTCAGATGGAGAATCAAGACAGAGTCATTCATGTTTTCAGTGTTCCCGGAGATGGAGCAAGTACTGAATTGGTGTGAAGAACAGGAAAACACTGTGACGGAAGCTCGGGCCCAAGCTGCTTTCGGCGTGGGCACGGCTAGTCCAGTGGATGACCTGAAGGACAAGAGCGCACAGATTTATTCTGTGTTGCAGAATCTGCTTGAGGGAGAACCGTTCATGATTTTGAGGAATACAGAAAAGGCCAATGGACTTGAGGCCTGGCGACGTATCAATCGCCGATACGATCCCTCTACTGGTGCCAAGAAATCGGCACTCTTGAGGCACATCTTGAATCCAGGAAAATGCAAACTTGAGGAACTCAGTGAGAAGATTGAAGGATGGATGGAACTTGTGAACCGCTACGAGAGCAGAAAGGACAGCGCAGGAAATAGACAGAGCATAGCTCAGGACATCAAGATGTCGATCTTGGAGTCCATGTGCCCTCCAGAGGTCGAAAGACACCTACAACTTAACAGAAGTCGTTTCTTGGACTTCGATGACATGCATGCCGAACTCGCCAGCTACCTTGAAACGCGAGTTGGAGTGAAGCTCAAAATCGAGTCACTTGGCAGCAAACCGAAAGGTGAAGATGACATGGACATTGGAGGATTTGGCAAAGGAAAAGGCAAGAAAGGTGGAAAGGGTTCCAAAGGTAAAGGCAAACATGGAGGAAAAGGCAAAGCGAAAGATAAAGGAAAAGGTAAGTCGAGTGGAAAACATGGAAAACATGGTGGCAATTCTGGCTCAAGCCTGTCCGTGGTTTGTTTCAACTGCGGAAAGGCTGGACATTACCAGAAGGATTGCAGGTCACCTCCCAACAACAGCAACAACAACAAAGGCAAAGGTAAAGGAGGAAAATCCAAAGGAAAAGGGAAACAAATCAGCAGTATGGAACAACAGGGTGAACATCAGGAACCTGAAAGAGAGGCCGAAACCGGCTATCTCGAGCTTGCCATGTTGACGGCAGTCTCGGACGATGAACCGATACCGAGAGAAGTCGAAGTACCGAATGCTGGATTGCCAGATGCAACTCGAGCAGAAGCAAGGAAAAGGTACCGAAGACTGCTGAGAGAAGGAGCTGCGATGACATGGAGGGACATTCCGATCACAAGGTACAGACAAAGACTTGCGGCATCAGTTGAAGCTGCAAGCAAGTACCGTGGATCGGTTGCCCAGTCAATGGCTCAGATGGTGTTCCGCCGAGAAGGACTCGAAGATGCCTGCAGTTCATGTGATGACCGTGCAGGGCCATCTACAAGTGCAGCCATGGACTATGCTGCAAGGAGGTCTGCCCACGGAGTTGGGTCGATCCGAGAAGAAGAAGATGAAGATACTGTGGATGATACCACAGGTTCTGAAGCCGAGGATGAAACCGAAGATGAAGCCGAGGGTGAGACCAAAGAACCAGAAGAGCCTGATGAAGATCCAGGGTATGAAGCCGAAGACGACGAGGACGTCGAGGCTGTGATGGAAGGATACCTTGATGAAATGAGAGAGTACGACATGGATCAGGAAAGAGAGAACATCAGGAAGATTCTGAACGAAGCTAAGGAATTCCTCACAGCTGAAAAGGACGACAATGAAGTCCAGAGGCAATTGGAGTTGGAGAAGTTGGCAAAATCGCCGGAGAAGGATGAGAATGAAGCGGAAGCAAAAGATGATGAGAAACCAGTCGCAAAGGAAACGACCCTGCCTGATTCAGGCAGAGTTGTGACCCCGATGACTGGCGTTCTCATGCATCGTACCATTGAAGGACTTCAAGTTGGCCGATTGCACCATGAGAAACGCAAGTTGGCCGAAATGATCGAAAATGCTGAAGATGAGGAAGAAGTTCAAAGACATGAGAAACGCATCGCAGAAATTGAAGAGGAGTTGAAGCAGTTACGCAACTACATCTCAAAACAGGATAAGAGTACCAGAGAAAACCCTGTGAAGATGCTGACCAAAGAGAACCTGACGGATCAGCAATGGCATGATGCGCGCTACTTCAGGGCTATCGCAGCAGGAGTTCCACACAATGAAGCATGGCGTAAGGAGAAAGCACGACGCCGAGCTATCATCCACCGACAGCAAGGTGTGGGTGAAAGAGCTGGAGTTCGAAAGGAACTACATGCGAAGTGGATCAAGGAGTATAGAACCAGAGCACTGAAAGAGGAGGAAAAGGTACCAGCAGATACGGAACAGATCGGGTACCAAGGCATGGAGACTGAAGTGATCAAGGAAGGTGAGGAACCAGGAAGTTCAATGAAAGTTTCCAGTGGAATGTCAAGAACGGGATCCTATAAGGAAAAGAAGGTGTTCAGACCCCTCACCAAGGAAGAGTTTGAGTCATTCAGACAAGAGACAATGGATGACGAACGAAAAGTGATGGAGAGAGGTCGAACCGAGATGAGAACCAAGAAGAAGACCAAAGGAAAGACAGTTGCGAAGAAGCAGAAGAGGAACAGAAAGAGAAAGGAAAGGAGACAGCGTACCACAGCCTGTCGAGCGTTGGCATGGGAAGGAGAATGCAAAAGGGATCCATGCCCATTCTCTCATGACCAGGCTGTCATCGATGGACTGAAGAACCAGCATTGCAGATTCTTCTTGCATGGTTCGTGCAGGTATGGATCGAAATGCAAGCTGCTCCACGATGACAAGGAGATGGAATTGGTACGTATGGAGAAGAAGACGAAGCAGATCATTTCTCAGCTTGAAATGCGACCACCACCAGCACCAAAGAAACGAAGAGCTGAGGAGCCAAAGGAAGAAGAGGTAAAGACTGAAGGAGAAGATGAGGCAATGTCAGAAAGACCTCATGAAGATGTCATGGATGATCCCGAAGAAGAGAGAGAGCCTAGCGCGACCACAGAGATCAAAGGACTTCGGGAGTTCGAGAATCGCACTGAGGATCAGATGTACATGAATGCACCATGGCGAAATCCGGGACTCTTCGAGAACAAAGGCAAGGGCGACAAAGGTCGCGGAAAGGGCAAGGCAAAGAGAGGAAAAAGGAAATCCGGCCGAGCTGCGTCAAGTGCTGCAAGGGTTGATGCAGAAGATGATGATGATGCAGTAATCACTAGGACTGAAGATGAGATGGATGATGTTAGGATGACCAATGCTGAACGTAGAGCAGCAAATCCTGGGGACAATGATGAAACCCATGGAATCATGAGTTGGGCGGATTTGAACTCTTTCGATTCGAACGAGTTTGAACCAGAACTCCAGGGTTTGTACAAGCATGTGGTTGTCAATTTTGACACTGGAGCAGCGGTTTCAACCGTACCACTGAAAGAGTTTGGAAAGTACGCATTCGGTGAAAAGCAGTCCACCCGCTACAAAACAGCCTCAGGTGAACTACTTTCTGACCATGGCCAAGTACAGTTGTATGGCAGTGACGCCAACTACACGGACAAGAGCTTGAATGCAAGGGTGACCGATGTGCACCGCATCTTGGCTAGTGGGTCGGAAGTGTGTAAGAGGAATATGGTAATATTGGACAACCAGGGTGGTAACATAGTTCCAGCTGGGTCGAATGCAGCAAAGAGAATCCAAAAGTTTGTAGACCAAGTGTTGAAAGAAGAAGGTGGGAAATCCACCAAGTTGCGAATTGAAAGGGGTGTCTACGTGTTTGACTACTGGGTTGACGAAGACACCACAAAGCAGAAGTTGGAAAGGAAGTCGGGAAACTAACGGCAGGGTTGGCCGTAAGTCCGTTAGAAGAAGAAGAGAGAATGGAAGAATCGCCAGCGGAAGCTGGGGCCCCTGCTGTTTCAGCAGAGGACCCGGCAGAAGCTGTCGAGGTACAGAGGCCAAAGCTCGCAAGGAAAGTCAGCGATCCAACAGCCCAGGAATCAGAGTTATGAAAAACTTGCAGCCACAGACTGGGCCAGGTCAAAATATTTTTTTTTTTCATTTTTTATCGTTTTGGTTATCATTTTATTTATCATTTTTTTTTCATTTATGTTTTCATTCATTTTTTTTATCATTTTATTTTTCATTTTTTTATCATTTTTTTATCATTTTATTTTTCATTTTTTTATCATTTTTTCTTCCAGTGGTGCAAAAAAAAATCCAAAAAATGGAAAATTGCAATTTTCCCCGAGTTTTTTTCATTTTTTTATCATTTTTTTATCATTTTTGCTTCCGGTGGTGGAATTGATGAAAAATGATAAAAAATGATGAAAAATGATAAAAAATGATCAAAAAATGAAAAAAAATGAAAAAAACTCGAGGAAAATTGCATTTTTTTATTTTTTGGAAAATTTTTGCACCACTGGAAGCAAAAATGATGAAAAATGAAAAAAAAATGAAAAGAAAATGAAAAAAATGAAAAAAAAATGAAAAAAATGAAAAAAATGAAAAAAACCCGAGGAAAATTGCAATTTTTCATTTTTTGGAAAATTGCAATTTTCCTCTTTTTTTTTCATTTTTTTCATTTTTTTTTCATTTTTCATCATTTTTCATCATTTTTCATCAATTCCACCACTGGAAGCAAAAATGATAAAAACATGATAAAACAAATGATAAAAAATGAAAAAAACTCGAGGAAAATTGCAATTTTTTATTTTTCGGAAAATTTTTGCACCACTGGAAGCAAAAATGATGAAAAATGAAAAAAAAATGAAAAAAATGAAAAAATGAAAAAAACCCGAGGAAAATTGCAATTTTTCATTTTTTGGAAAATTGCAATTTTCCTCTTTTTTTTTCATTTTTTTTCATTTTTTTTTCATTTTTCATCATTTTTCATCCATTCCACCACTGGAAGCAAAAATGATAAAAAAAGATAAAAAAATGATAAAAAAATGAAAAAATTCGAGGAAAATTGCATTTTTTTATTTTTCGGAAAATTTTTGCACCACTGGAAGCAAAAATGATGAAAAATGATAAAAAATGAAAAAAAATGAAAAAAAATGAAAAAAAAATAAAAAAAAAATGAAAAAAAATGAAAAAAACTCGGAAAATTGCAATTTTTCATTTTTTGGAAAATTGCAATTTTCCTCGTTTTTTTTTTTCATTTTTTTTCATTTTTTTTTCATTTTTTTTCATTTTTCATCATTTTTCATCATTTTTCATCATTTTTCATCAATTCCACCACTGGAAGCAAAAATGATAAAAAAATGATAAAAAAATGATAAAAAAATGAAAAAAACTCGGAAAATTGCAATTTTTTATTTTTCGGAAAATTTTTGCACCATTGGAAGCAAAAATGATGAAAAATGATAAAAAAATGAAAAACATGAAACAAAAAAATGACAAAAACATGAAAAAAATGAAAAAAATGAAAAATAAAATGATAAAAAAATGATAAAAAAATGAAAAATAAAATGATTAAAAAAAAATGAATGAAAACATAAATGAAAAAATGATAAATAAAATGATAACCAAAACGATAAAAAATGAAAAAAAAATATTTTAACAATTCCCAATGTGTAGCTGGCTCGGTTTTTCATAAAATTAGAGGAACATCTTGCCACAGCCCACGCAGTTCACAGATCGTGGTGTGGCCATTGCATGAGAGCTCGGGCAACGTACGCAAAGCACAGCTCAGTTTCACGGGATGAGGACAGTGAAATCCCAGTTGTATCAATAGACTACTTCTACTATGGTGAGAAGGATGGAGAATCAACGAACTTGCAGGTAAAAGACAGCAAGTCAAAGATGACGTGGGCGACTACAATACCCACGAAAGGACCAGACCTGTTTTCAGTCAACTTCATGTTGGCTTGTTTGAACGAAACAGGGTACAACAGGTTGATTCTGAAAAGTGACGGAGAACCAGCAATCGTCGCTCTGAAACGAGAAGTGAAGTCCAAAGCAGCAGGAATTGAGATAATCCTGCAAGAAGCACCTACTGGGGACCACAGTGCCAATGGTGCAGTCGAAGTCGCAATCAGGGACGAGAAGCGACAGTCAAGAGCACTTTTGAGTGAACTTGAGGAACACTTTGGAAAGTTGGAAGATACGCATCCATTACTCACATGGCTAAGTAGACACGCGGCATTTTGCCTGAGTAGATTCAGTATTCAAGATGATGGGAAAACCCCATACCAAAGATTGACTGGAAGAAAATGGAACAGACCTATGGTGACGTTTGGCGAAAAGGTCTATTTTAGACCGTTGGATTCCTACAGGATTTCCAAGGAAGGTGAATCCGAAAGAAACAAAGGAGATCTAGCAAGTAGGGTCATGAGTGGCCACTACGTTGGAACGCACGGCAGGAACGCCGATGTGTTGGTGATGACAAGTCAAGGTGTGATTAGAGGCAATACCGTCCACAGGAAACCAGAATCAGAGAGATGGGACCGAACGGAACTCAAAGAATTGAAAGGTACGCCCTGGGCGCTTCGCCCAAGGAGTGCCGAAGATGTGGAACATAGGTTACACATCACGTTGCCTGAGACAACACAGAGATTAACCCCGAGTGTACGGGATGGAGGTCCCAGGAATCTGTACGTCCGAAAGAAGGACTTGGAAAAGGAAGACGGTACAATGGACTACACACCAGGTTGCAGAGGTTGTGAGGCAATCATGGTTGGATTGCCAGCAGTTGCACATAATGCAACATGCAGATACAGGTTAGAACAGAGGTTGCTACAAACGGAAGAAGGAAGGAAACGTCTATCAGACGTCGAGAAAAGGAAAGAGGAAGGTACCGAAAAGAAAAAGGCAAAACAAGTGATCACAGGAATGCCGGATCCCACTGAAGGTGAAGTGAGATCATCAGTAGCACTTGGACAACCTGAAGAACCTGAACAACCAACATCACCGAAAAGGACAAGATCAGACGAAGGAAGAGTTGAAGGTGAGAAGAGAACAAGGTCAGATACCTTGAGGTCAGGAAAACGGATACCAGACAACATCGATGATCTGTACTACGATGCTCAGGAGCAGGAGGGGCCGTTGGTTGTTTCAACCAGTGGAACTTCCGAGGGACAAACGGTCGCTCCGGCTGTTTCAGCCAGTGGGACTGCTTCAGGATCCGCAGCCCCAGGTGCAGATATGAGTCATGATCAATTTTGGTCGCCAAGTCACGTTAGAGATGTCCAGTCGTTGTTTCACTTTAGCATTGAACCCGACGAAGATTGGGAAGTTTCATTGCAAGATTTGAAATCTCTTGGAGCACATGATGTGAGTGAAATCGTTTCACCACCCAGATTGACAGAGAAGTGCAGGAATTATGGACTACTGCCAGGATACGCAGTTGATTTGGAGACTGGATGGAACTTGTTGAATCCAGATCATGTGAAGAGTCTGGAGAGGATCTTGGATGAGGAGGATCCGTACCTGGTAACTGGAAGTCCGCCGTGTGAAGCGTTCTCACCGCTTCAAGCTCTAAACACAGGGAGAGTTGATCCAGCTGTTCGACAACAAAGGCTGGAAGAAGGCAGAAGGATGCTAAAGCAAGCATGCGAGTACTACAAGCAACAGTCAAGGAGGGGTAGGTACTTCCTACACGAACATCCAAAACCAGCAGCCAGTTGGAATGAAGAATGTGTCAAGGAAGTTCAGAACCTACCCGGGACATTCACAATTGAGGGACCAATGTGCAGATGGAAAATGGTGGCTAGAGACGCCAGTGGTGAATCTTATGTCAGGAAAAACACCAGATGGGTTACAAATAGCCCGGAGTTGGCTAAGATTCTGTCGGGCGTTTGCTCGAACAATGAAGGAACTGGAGAATGGCATAGACATGTCCATCTCGTTAATGGACGTGCCAAAATGGCACGGGTATACCCACCAGAACTGGTGAAAGGAATGCTAAAGGCCATCAAGCAACAAATGAAAGCAGATGGTGAATACCGAGAAGTGAATGCATTAGATGCAGGACCAAGCCCGGATGACGATCCACATCTTGAGGACTACGAAGATGAGTACGTACCGAAGTTTGAAAACAAAGGTGACGAACAGATCTTCTTTGATGAGATCACAGGAGTCCAGTTGGAAACGGAGGAGGTACTGAAAGCGAGACAAGAAGAACTTGCTTGGGTGAAGAAGCAGGAAGTCTACGTCAAGCGACCAATAAGCGAATGTCGGGCAGTTACAGGAAAAGCACCCATCACGTTGAAATGGATTGATCGCAACAAAGGCGATTCAACGAAGAAGAACTACCGTTCACGTTTAGTGGTTCGGGAAGTGAAGAAGAAACATGGTTCACTCCCAGGACACCAGCTGTTTTCGAACATGCCGCCATTGGAGGCGGTAAAGCTACTATGCTCAATGTTAGCCACAAGTGGCAGTAACGAGCAGCTGGCACTTTACGACATATCACGTGCACATTTCTATGGAAAGGCACAAAGAACGGTATACGTCACACTGCCACAAGGTGACGAAGAAGAAGGAATGTGCGCATTACTGCAGCGCACCATGTATGGCACGCAAGACGCCAGTCATGTCTGGCAGTCAGACTACAGCGAGTTGTTGAAGAAACACAATTTCGAATGTGGAAAAGCTTGGACATCAGTGTTCTGGCACAAGGAGAAGAACATCAAGCTGCTAGTACATGGAGACGACTTTTTAGTCCTGAGTGACAAGGCAGGACAAGAATACATGCAAAAGGTTTTGCAAGAGAGATATGAGTTCAGATGTGACGGACTCATCGGAAAAGGTGGAGGATCACATCTGACAGTCTTGAACCGAATTGTGACCTACGAACATGAAACAGGAAAAGTAACATACGAAGCTGATCCAAGACACGCAGAAATGATCATCAGACAATTGAACTTGGAAAATGCGAAGAGTGTGGTGACACCGTCGGAGAAGAAAAAGAGCAGTGAAGTGCTGGCATCGGTAGGTCTTCCACCGGTGACAGCAGAACAGACCACACTATACAGAAGTCTAGTGATGAGAGCACAGTTCCTAGCACAAGACCGTGCAGACATAGCAGAAACAGTGAAATCACTGACGAGAAAGATGAAAGCACCAAACGATGCAGACGTCAAGGACTTGAAACGATTAGGTAGATACCTGGTCGGAAAGCCAAGGGTCGTGTGCACCTACGAACCTCAGAGGACACCCAAGGTGATTAAAGTCTACACTGACAGTGATCATGCGGGTTGTTTGTTGACGAGGAAAAGCACAACAGGATTCGTTGTCATGATGGGACAACACTGCATCAAACATGGATCGAATCTCCAATCGACCATTGCTCTGAGCTCGGGAGAAAGCGAGTTTTATGCACTCGTACGAGCATCCGCAATTGGTTTGAGCATCAAAGCGCTCATGCAAGATTGGGGAACCGAAAGGGCATTAGAGATCTACAGCGACAGTAGCGCTGCACGCGGTACAGCGAGCAGGCGAGGTCTCGGAAAGCTAAGACACGTCCAGACCCGTTATCTATGGATCCAGGAACGTGTGGCTGAGAACCACCTGCGGATCTGCCCGATCGGTACAAAGAACAATCTAGCCGATCTATGTACGAAACCCATAGGACGCGAAACTTGTGAGAGACACATGAAGAGCATGTGTCAGGAGCATCGTCTAGGGAAAGCTGTTGGAGCAAAGAAGTTAGAATCAACAAAGGTGTAGCGAAGCTAGCACCTGCGTTGAAGGAGGGGTGTTGAAATTTACACCTCCACATAATTGTCACACAACCACTGTGTTGTACGTATGTTTTGGCTCAAGGGTAAAATAGCTGAGTGTGCTGTTTGCTGTGCATATTTTGTGAAAGTACATTGAGGAGAGTATGTTGAGTTCAGAGTATGGAAAATTACAGTATGGGATTTGTATCAAGAGAGTGGACTGGTGGTTTATTTTCAACAGATGGAAATCCATGGCTTTCCCAACATGATCAGCGGTGAAATTTTCCATGGATTTTGATCTTAATTTACTGCAGTGTAATAAGACAATTGAGTAAGTAAAGTACCCTCTGGTAAATTAACATAGAACCTGAAAATCACCAATTTTTAATGGAAACTAGTCTTCCAACCCCCATCTGCCAGGGTCTATGTTAATTTACCAGAGGGTATATGTTTGGACAGTGTTGGACAGTGTTGGACAGTGTTGGACATGAGTTTTTCTGGACTGGTGGTGCAGTTCCACTTATATAATTGGTGCAAGTACATAATGGCGCAAAGCCGCAAAGCCCATTGGCCCCAAAGAAGACGGTACGTTTGGGAATATCAACGATAATCCATTAGATGGTCTATGGTCAACTATCTAATTAGTTCTTAATTAGATGACTTAAGATATGGGAAGGGCTCAAAATGACATCCCTCCAAGAAAATGGTTTGCCCATTAGAAACGGTCAATTTTGGTCCATTGGTCCCAGAGCCAGGATTAGCCGTCGACTTTCACAGGGCTCACTGCTGGCTGTGTCCCCACAGCCCGAGTCGAGATCCGACCGGGACGTGGACGGTATGGTCGAACGATGGAAGGTGCGGGTGGCGCACGACTTCAAATTTGGGCCCAAGGACTTCGGTCGCTTGCCCTTCTGGGCCCATTTAATGCCTGCCACGCTGGCACAGTTTCACACCATTTTCTCCCTGATCGTCGTGAGCAACGGCTTAGTCTTCCTGCTGGGTCTGTGTGACTTTAAAGAGACTGGTCGAGTGGTTGGCTTGCTGTGGTGGCCGATCAGGGATGATCCTTGCCACTGCTGATGGCGTAGGACAACTTTTAAAAGGCTGCCGAAAAAAGCAGCATTCCTATGCCCCATGCGAAGTTTTTGACTTTGAAATTGACTTAGAAATGGGGACCCTGAGTCAGATGAGTCCGCATTCATGGAATTGACATGGGCCATGTGGGATGATTTTGTTCACAAATTTCAACCAGGCTTCCCAAATCTCTGATTCGACATACTGCCATCCATAGCAACACATGCTGCAGCTCTAGTATGGAGTACGGCCTTGGCAGTACAGATGACTTTTCGCTCGGAGCATCCACCGATGCTGCCTTGGAGCACTGTTTCCCTTGGTTTTTATGGGTTGGGACCCCCTTTTGGAGCTGAATAACAGCCAACCCCAGCCAAGAAGAAATGGGACATCAATGGATTTGAGGCTGATTTGCGGCTTAATCTTTTCTTAATCTTCTGGCTGGGGGTTCCAGCCCGGAAAAAATAGGTTTTACATAGGGGAAAACTTGGCCCTGGTGGGCCGAAAAGTGAGCGGCCAGGCTTTTCGGCCCGTGGAATGATGCCAAAGACCCAAATGTTGGAGTGATTTGTATGATGCAATGGGAATTTATATGGAACGTCTATAATTCATGGGGAGACAGTATGGCAATGTATGGCATATAATAGGATATACCAGCGCAACGATACGAAACAATTTCTTGGGTGTGTCTGAAAATGGAGGTATACCACCCAGCTTTTTGGCGATTTCTAAATGGGAACATCGTGAGAATCCCATGGGGATTTTCGCCCCGAATTTTCCCGAGAGTTGCATGATGCACCCAAACTTGGGAGTGAAACCGCACCTACAGTAGACTTGGGAAGAAGATTCATGTTTTTATTGTTGTTTTATTGGTGGTGTGATGATGATGATGATGATGATGATGATGATGATGATGACGACTATTATAATTATAATTATAAATATATAACTAATTAGTTAAATAATCAATATCTTTAATATTAAAACAATCTTTCAAGACTTCCGGTCTTCCGGTCTTGGAAAAAGCACAATCCGTGGAACCTCTCCATTCCTGGCAGAGATTCTCTTCGGGACGGTGGGATCCCGAGAATCCACATGCAGCGAGCGAACAAGCGTCCTAAGATGCTGGTGATGTTCGTCATCAGCTTTGTGAACGCCGTGGTGACCTACATCGAGGCGATGGGACTAGGTGATTAGGTAAGATCAGGGTGCATGGGTCCATTTCTCATGGGTCCATTTCTATCATTTTCTATGTAGTTTTATTGTTTTCTATAACCGTTTATACAATGGATTCTCTATGATTTATGAGACTTATGTTTTTTTCCTATGATTTCTGAGACTTTGTGACTTGTGACTGCAGGAAACTCCAGAATATATATATATATATAGTCCTATTGGCTTCCCAGAAGTTCTTGCAGGAAAAGAACGATGGCGGCAAAGACAAAGATGCCTTGGGCTGGTTTTTCAAGGTGCTGCTCAAAGCTGGGACTGGGCGGCTGTCAGCAAGTGCCATTGATGCCATCCCCAAAATCACCATATTTATGGGTCCCCAGGCATGGTAGGTTTGTGGCATTGGGTTGCCATGGATGATTCAAGTCAGGTTTCAGCTGCTTGTTTAGGTCCTAAACAAGTTTAGGTAGGAGCCGTCCAAAATCCTTTTGTCAACTCAGCCTGCACAAGTGACCGGAAGGTTTGGGTCGCTTTCGGAAAGCACATGAACATGCAATTTTTGCTGCAGACATCGAGTCTGTCAAAAACAACACTTCCGGGCGTCGTGAAGGATGTACACCTGAAAATCCAGGTGGTTTTTGAGGAGCACCGAACTCATGTGGTCACTGCAGACTTCACAGTATGTCACTCATGTTGTCAGACTGAGGCTGAAAGAAACACATCAAACCAGCTATTGACAAACAGACAAACAGATGTCCAATTTCAAGTTTCCATTGAAAAAACGTCCAGATAACTAGACATTGACCAGTTTCCATCACCAAAACCACCAGGAACGACTTGAATCTGCTCGGAAGTCCTGGTCCAGGACTGCCCTGGTTTTTTTGGATCCCGGTGGCGGTCGAGCCACTGGCCGCGGCTTCTGTGCTTCCCATGGCGGAAACAACGACGGGCAAAAAGGGCGAATGGCGGCGCGCCAGGCGCGGATCAGTCCGGAGTTGGCCGGTCGAGGGGGGTTCCACAAACATCATTTAGTGGTGATTTTTCTAGTGATTAATGGTGGTGAATATATAATGCTTCATGAATCTTCATGATATGTAGTTGTAATATATATATATAATATAGTGAATAAAACAAATTCAACAACCCAGGGGCCTAGATGAAGGTTTCTATTTCATGGATTTTCCATTGCCATGTTTGATGACAAAACTAGTAAACCATCTCCAAGACTGGTGGACTGGAGGGTTGAAATCTGGGTACTGCTGGGATGATATATGGATCCCACATTCTGATTCAACCACCAGGAAAAGGGATTTCAATGATGGAAGAAAGCCACCAATGCATTGGTTTCACCCAACATGCAGATGTCAAAGCAACATGGAGAATCTGGATGTTAATAAAGCCATGGTAATCTGGAGACAGCAATCCCTTCCCCGGAGTTTTATAGAGACAGCATCGAGGGTCGAACGTCCAGTGTACCATGACTAGATCACCAGGACCCACATCAAATCCAGGATTTGCAGCTCATGAAAACCCAGGAAAGGAAAGATCATTACCCTCTGGTAATTTAACGTAGCTATGGAAAATCACCATTTTTAATGGGTAAATCCACTATAAATGGCCATTTTCAATAGCTACTTTAAATTACCAGAGGGTATGCTATCCCAAGGAATGTCCAAACATGTCAGGTTGTTTTTTTTTACTATTCCATCCGCTAGCCGCTATCCAGATCGATGACATATGATAACTATAAACCGATTGTCCAGCAACAACTATATTCCAATAAGACCAACTATACAATTACCAACTAGAATTCAAATTGGTGCCCGATCGACGGCCTGCTTTTTGCGGCCATCTTCAGGAACAATTCACTCGTCGTTTCACTGCAGTGAAAGGTTTTTCTCGTCCTGAAATTTAAGGTTTGATCGTATCTTCGAACTTTATTTTTTCAAAGATATTTAAACCCATATTATGTCCTGAAAAAAATTGGGTTACTTAAAGATCATGGATTCGTGGATTCGTGGATCTGACTTATCCCACTCTTTGCTATATATTTTCTTCAGCATAGCAACAGCAAAAGTTTGGTTTTACGTGGCAGCAGAAACAGCAAGTAACGCAACCGCGTTGCCGCATTGCAACGTAGCAGCAGCAAAGCCTAGAGTCCGAGGGACTGGTATCACTAGTTTAAGGTTCGTTCAATGTATTACCATGCACCCAACATGGCTAATTTATTTCAACCAAGGTAGCTAACATAAACAATCTAGAAATCACCAGTTTGGTTGGTAAAACCATCAATTTCGTTAGTAAAACCTTCAATTTTCCCTTGTTTGTTTTGCTGGAAAATCCACCAGAAATCGCCAGGACTATGTGCCGCGTGAGTTGTTGGAGGCTTCAGCTGCGATCGCCAGCCTGGGCCGGCGCGTGTTATGGCGCGAGGGACTTGAAATGCTGGAGATCCAGGGGGAAAGCCGGGGCTGGTGCTGTTGGTTGCGGAGGAAAGCATGGAAAAAACTTGAAATGGAGACAAGTGGATGAAGAGGGAGAATTTTGGCTGAAGATATGACAAGACTTGAAAGACTTTTCGGATCTTTTTTGTGGAATCAAGGCGCGGAAAGGCATTGTTCAAAGTAATTCTAGGCTTCCCACCCACATTTTAGCAGATCATGTTGGCTTTTCATCTCATCGGGCATAGTTCGTACTTTCGCTTGGTCAGCCCTCTTTTGCTGCATTATATAACGTTTGTTTTGGCTTTTAAGTAATGGTATTATCCCCCAGTTTGCTTGGTGAACCCATTCATTTTGGTGAATCAATTCGATTTGTGAAACAGTCAGCCATTTAGCTTCAAAGATCATACATTTATACACATTTCAATTGCTCAAAAAAATCGATTTCTCGAGAACAAAACCAGGTTCAACCATGTTCAACCCACATACACCCACCATTTTGGCCGGTCTTTCCCCCCGTTTTCCTTTCCGCCGCCGTTCAATGCGTTGCGTTGTGCCCCGGCAGGACGCGGCGCTGGTGCACCGCGCGGTGCAGCCGGACCAGGTGGCGCGCAGCGCCGCCATGGCGGGAGTGAGCCGAGGGGCGGAGTGGAGTGGCTCAGCAATCATCCCTTGATCCCGGATGATTGGGGAATATATCATTAGATGGTATAGTGAATAGTGGAACTTATATCCCATGGAAAATATATAATTTGTATACTGTGTATTTGTATACTGTGTATTTGTATACTATATATTATAATATAATTGATCCCGGATGATTGGTGAGTTATTAGTGGTTATAACACCAATTGGGTATATAGCATTATATAGCTTAATTGGTTAATACTCCACCATGATTGGTTATATAGCATTATTAACTCACCACTTTTTTTGACCACCATTAAGCACCATTATCCACCAGACTTATTACTGACTAACAGCAACGCAAAACACAAACCGAACTTGACTTAGCCAAGCTCTACTGAGATTCCTTCAGTGGTATCAGGTTGGGTAAATATGGCTGATGAAAAACACGTACTGACAGGCTGGCAGTAGTGATGGTCACAACCCAAACCCATAGCTGATAGGCATTTATATTCAAGGTAGTAGTTTGATGTCCATTTTTGATATGCATTTTTGGTATGATGATATGCATTTTGGGGTATATGGGGCTGTGGCTGAAAGGAATCTCATAACACCAGACTATCATGAATATGTCATTGGATGGTAGTGTGTGGAACTATGTGGAACTTATATCCCATGGAACATTAATATAATTTGTATACTACATTATATATATATATTATAATATAATAGAATGCGGAAATAGATGGGACATATTGGGAAATATTTCTCGGAATTTATCATAATTGGATGACATAGTGGAACTTATATCATCCATGGTCTAATGAAATTTTTGCATGATTTGGGGGTCGTTTTAGGAAACCCAGTTGAGGAACATATAATAAGCCATGGATTAGGGGTTTCTTGCAATGGGGGATCCCCAAGTCGCCATAATTTTCAATAGAAACATATATGATGACATAATAATCATCAAATATGATATGATATATCATCACGTTGTGAACCAACCCCAGTAATAAAGTATCATCCCCATTATGAATCATTCCAATGATTCATGGTTGATGGTTACTGAGCTATGAAAAACCATGATTGACATAAACATTTGATGCAGAAAAGTTCTGATGAAACTTAGGGATGGGGAGGGTGCGGTACCGGGTGAATGCTACAATTACAAACAATAGTGAACATTTGTTCAAATGGTTTTATGATATTTCGTAGATTCAGTTTATCAAAGTTGGTTCCCCCAACTTTTGATGCATCAGCAACATGAACTCAGCAGTGAAAGTTTCCAAACAAATGGGAACGGGGAAGTTATCAGGGTGTGGATCTCTTGAAATATGTGGAGGGAACCTGTTAGGGAACCCGGAGCTTATATTAGGCGCCAATTTCCACCTGTGGAATCATGGTGGAGTCATTACCAACCACTCAATTTGATTTCGAACATCACCAGTTGGAGTTTGTGAAATTTTGGTTCATCAAATGAATCAAACGTATTTTTTCGTAATTTGTCTCATTCTTTGATTTCGGGTCAATATCATCCATGAACTCGATTAAAATCCCGGAATGTCACATTCAGCATATCACTGCGAACTGGTCGGAAAAAATCTGAGTCATTTGACTTCACCGAGGCTACGCCCCCTTGTTGTTGAGTTTCCTTTGGCGAGACTTGGTGGAGGTGCACCACTAGTCCGGTGAGGAACATTGGACATTTAAGCGGTCTGAAAAATGGTAGCTTATCTGCATGGGAAAACAAACTGATGAGTGGTGATTTTCATGGGGATTAATAGTGATTACTAGTGATTTTCATGAGGCCAAAACTGGATAGTCAACTAGTCAACAGAGTCAACACTCAATTGATTGCCCTGCAGAGGCAATTTTTTCGCTGTCCTGCAACCACCAGATTGGCAGACGGCAGATCACCCCAATCCTACAAAGATTTTGTTGCAATTCGTGGCTGGTCTGACATCAACCTGTTTCAGATCAGTATCTATGTCTGAAAAGATCGGAAAAGTCGTGGGTCAGGGTCAAATTCCAGACCCCAAAAAAACACATTTTGGTCATTGTTAGTACTGACGTAGTCAAGTAGGTTCGGCTATGTAGAAATGGATAAACTTGTTACTCTTCTCGATTTGTGCCCTTCCAGCTCCTCCCACAGCACGAACCTTCGGCCTTTCTGCCAAGTTGCGTTCTTGAGTCTCAAAGGGGCAGCTATGGACAGCTGCATGAATGGATATGCAAATTGGTGCAAATTGAAAGTTGACATGTCAATGCATCATGCTTATGACAAGTCATGGAAACAATGGGTGACATCAGCACTCCCCCATTGAAAATTCGTAAGGATTTTTCAATCCGTGGCGCAAACTACCCCTCTCGTTCTCGGCACGTTTGACAGAACGGGGTCAATTTTCCTTCTCTGATCCATGGGCATCGTTCATCTGAGCGTGCTGCGGTGCCAGTTACAGAAAGATAGAGTGAAGTCCCTGGTGGTGGCCTTCCCCTCGTTTGCAAGGCAACCCTTCTGCAAACCTGACACCATTTGAATGGTCGGGGCTGTCCGACTCGTGGACCTTGTAGATGCCTGCAGGATCGATCACTGTGGTATACCACACCATACGTTGTTCGAAGAACGTTGAATCGCAGTCCTTCTGCATCGTTCTCCTCCACTTCTTCGATGATCACTGGTGGTAGCGGAGTCTGTCGAATTTCTCTCCACATTTCTGCTTCTTCTTGGATGATTCTGATCAGCTCTTCTTCAATTCGAGCTTCCATGCTTCCAGCAGCCGGGCTCGGCCCACCCGAGGAGCTTGATGTCTCTCCATCGGGGACAGGGAGGCGGACTGGATTTCCTTGATCCAACCCCATCTCAA
Organism: Cladocopium goreaui; assembly: GCA_947184155.2. Classification (NCBI taxonomy): domain Eukaryota; class Dinophyceae; order Suessiales; family Symbiodiniaceae; genus Cladocopium; species Cladocopium goreaui. The sequence goes on from CAMXCT020000019.1 coordinate 176,080, forward strand.
CCCGTCGGGTGGTGTTTTCCTCTTCCACCCGGACCGAAGGAGGGAGGCGGACCAAGGGCTCAGATGAGCCGCTCGACCCCTGCTCACCCCCTGTGCCACGGACTGCTTCTCGGGCTCGTTGTTGAACCCCTGTTTGATCTCCTTGTGCAGGGAGACTTCGGTCGGCTCCTTCAGATTGATCTTTGATGACCTGGCGAAGCTTTCCTACTCCTACCTTCCACACAATCTGACCCAACAAGGTCAACAGGACAATGGCGATGGCGAAGAGAACCATCATTACTTTGAGTTCTTTCGCTCCATGTTCTTCCTCCTCATCTTCTTCTGATTTCCCAACAGAAATCATGGCAGCCAAAGTGATCAGCTTGACTGCAGTGGCGGCTTGAGATACTTTGAACGCATTTGATGCCTTCTCTTTTTGATCTTCTCCAACTTCCTTCTTCGTTTCTTTTTCTTCTTTTGATTCACCTGGTCTTTGTGCCATGCCCAGCAAACCCTTGAGCTTGTCAATGCGGTTGGAAGACAGCGCCTTTGTGCCCAAATCGGCATTCAGCTCCTCGCCTGGGACATGACCAACTGCCCAATCCCCGGAAAGGACTGCCTGCCGGGCATATGATGCCCTCATTCGAAGATGGCGTGTGCGCCAGCTCCCGCCCTCACTTGACAAGATGGACAAAGCTGACTGGCTGTCTGACCAGGCAATCTTTTTCACATCATCAAACAACTCATACAGGATGGTGGCCACTGATTCTCCTGCATTCATGGCCTCGATGATTTCGTTCAACTCTGCTTCAGCTGTGGATAAGGTGATTGAGGCTTGACGCCCCGAGCGCCACAGCAATGCAGAGTCGTTTACCATGACTGTGAAGCAGCCATGTGATTCTTCTCCTTCTGGTGCAAACGATGCATCTGACCAAACTTGTATGACCACCTCCTTCTCTTTTCCTTCTTCAAACTTCAAACCTTGATCCCATGTTCCCCTCAAATAGTCTCTTGTTTGTTCTGCTGCCTCCAAAACTTTGACTGTGGACTTTGTGACATGTGCCCCCATGCGTGAAATGGTGTACATGATGTCGGGACGTGTTCTCGTCACCAGCCACAGCAGCTCGCCAACTTCGCGTTGACATTGGCGAACTCGTTTGAGATCTGGAGGTTGTGAATCCTCCTCCATGATGGCAAGATCCCTTGAGATTGGAATCTTTCGAATCCTCTTTTCTTTTTCTTCTTTTCCTTGATCATATCTTTCAAGCAAGTCTTTGATGTAACCACTCTGAGTTACAAACCACTCAGAGCGCTCTCTCTCTTCAGACCAGATCTTTTCCACCTCCATGCCTAGAAAGCGTGTTGGCTTTTCTGACACCTCCTCTGGATTGGATGTCGTCCATGTTTCTTGAAACTTCGCAGTGATGGCTTCCACCAGATCGCCTTCTGCAGCGATGAAGACATCATCAACGTAAGTCATCACCAGTCCAAGGATTCTGCCATTGGACAAAGAAGCCAGCTCATCCTCTTCCTCCCCCATGACCTGCACAACTTTCCAAAGATTGGGTTCAGATCCCATTTGAAAGAGCTTGACCTCGATGTTCTTTCCTTCTTTTTTCGCCTTGATGACAAACTGGTGCATACGATGATCTCGATGCCTCCCCCACAATCTTGGTGACCTGCGAAAACCATAAATCGCTTTGACAGGGAGATAGACGGTGTTGGGTGCGAGATAGCCCTTCTCAATCATGATGTGTGGAGGACGAATCAACGAAAGGTTCTCTTCCTCGGTGAGTTCCAAATCAGCATTCAAAAATGCTGTTCTCACGTCAATGATTTGAGCCCTCCATTGAAACTTCCCGCAGCACCAAATGAGAATGCGAAAAGCTGTTGCATCAGCTCCTCCGCTGTAGTTCTCTTCTCCTTCTTTCTTTTCTTCAAAATTCCCGCACACAACCCATCTTGTTTTCTTTTTCCCCCCTTTTTCTCCTGCCTTCACCACATGGACCAACTTCGACGGTATATATTCTACCCGCCGTCCTTCTCTCTCTGCCTGTTGCTTCAGCTCCTCATGTTCTTCTGCTGTCAGCTCTTTGAGGGCCTGCTTGTCTTTTGTCAGCGACTGAACTTCGCTGTCCACAGATTCCAACCATTCCCCCCACTTTCTTGAAACCTCCTTGGGTGAAATGATCTTCGTTTGGAGTACTTCTTCTGACTCCTCCATCGCTGTTGCAATCTTCCGCAGCTTTGCAACAACCTGTATGATTCCAGATGCAACTTCTGGATCTTCATCCACGATTCCTCTCATCTCCTCCTCAATCACTGCATAGATCTGTTTCACCTCTTCTTTCTTTTTCTCTGTTTCTGAATCTTCGCCTTCTTGATCCAAAGTAGGATGAACCCTCCTCACCGCAGTCTTTCCTCTCAGCCTTCTTCTTGTGCTCCATGGATCCACTATGCGTCCTTCAAGCGCTATCCATGCGCCTTCTTCAACCGGCTCTGTGGTCTTCTCCATGATGAACTTGGTGACTCGTGGAGGTTCTCCCTGCTTTTGGACCCAGTGCCCATGATCCTCTGTCGAGGGGCACAGGTAGTGGACACGCTCGACCACTGGTTCGAAGGCTCCTCTTCTCCATGTTCTTTTCTTGACTCTGACTTCTTGGTAAAATGGGGGCCAGCTTGGTTGAATGCCCTTCCTCACACACCGGTTGAGCTCATCCACATAGCGCAGAGCCCAAGGCCAATGTGCTGAATCAAGGCCTGCTTGTCGTAGTGTCCTCCTAATTTGGGACTTGATGGCCTTCACTGCTACTTCGGCGCGTCCGTTTCCCTGTGGATCGTCTCCTGCTGTCTTGGTGACGTAGATGCCTCTGCTTCTAGCCCACCTTTTGAAAGCTCCTTCAAACTCATGGCCTCTGTCGCAGTGAATTCGGCCTATGTGGAAGCCGTCCGCCCGGAGCCGCAGCACAAACTCCATAGCTGTCGCGCTCACTTCTCGGGCCGTTTTGGTGATCATGGGTAGGGCTAACCTGAATACCCTCACCTCAGTTGTTTCTTCAAGGTCTTCTGGCCCTTTTTCTTCGGGTGGCGCCACGAGGCGGACTGGGTCTCCTCCACCCAACCCCAACTCAGCGGCAGCTTCACCCGGGAGCGGTGCAGCGAGGCGGACTGGGTCTCCTCCACCCAACCCCAACTCAGCCACATCATCGCTCCGCGGCGGGGCAGCGAGGCGGACTGGGTCTCCTCCACCCAACCCCAACTCAGCCGCCAACTCACCGCCTGGTGCCTGATTGTTGTCAGCACCCATTGGTGGCAAATCGCCAAAGATTCCATCCTCCAGGGCCTCTTCTTCTACATCTTCTTTGTCTTCGATCTTCGGCTCATCTCCTTCTAAGGGCTCTTGTGCCGGCTGCTTCAACTTCTCCAGACCTTTTGGCACCCTCCATGTCAATGCTCCCACCAAGAAGTACCTTGCCATTCCTCCTCCTTGGTCGTAGGCACCAATCAAAGGGCCTGCCGTGTCGATGGAGAGCACTCCTCCAATCACGTGGCGCGTCTTTCTGTGTGGCGCGCAGTGTTGATTTGTTTCTTGGCACACCCTGCAATCTCTTCTGTATGGGATGTGCCCACATGCTATGTGCTCCTGCCAAGAGAGCTGTTTGATCTTTGGATCCATCTTGTAGACCTGCTTCATCAACTCGGTCGCCAGCATCCTCATCAATGCTGGAGGCCATCTTGACAACTCCTTTGAGCTTTTCACTCTTTCTGGGTGACGTCGATCGCCAGTCTTGTACTCCTCCACCGTGAGCTTGAGGGAACCTCCAAAGGTCGTCGGCTTTGGTGACTTTCCTCCAAGACTTCCTTGTTCGAACGTCTCCTCAAACCATCCAAACTCCTTCTTCAGCTTGTGCCATTCCTTTGTATCCCAAAAGCTCACAACCTCTGGCTTGTAGCTCTTTGGACTGGCAGGTTGTTCCAAACTGAACAACGGATCTTTCGTTGCTCCTCTCGCTCTTGCTGCATATGTTGACACCATCTGCAGAAAGAGCATCCTCCACATCAGCAGGTCATCTCCTCTGACTTGTTCTCGTTCTTGATCTGTCAGATCCTTCTTTCCAAACTCTCCTCCACCCCACTGCCTCACTGGTCGCGGAGCTTCTGGATGTCCTTCAACTGGGATGTGCCTGAGCACACTTCTTGTTCGACAGTTCGGGCCTCCAATGATGGCTCGAATCTTCCCTTCTAATGCCGTCCTCATCAGCCCCCCATAGAGCTTGGACTTCAAAAGATTTTGTTCTTCTCCTCTTTCTACATCAACTTCTAACAACTGCCAACCTTCTCCTCCGACTTGATGCCAAGCTCGATGAAGTGTGAAGCCTTGATCAGGGCCCGCAAACAGATGAAGAAGATAGCCATCTCGCTTCATTCGTTTTCTCATCCTTTTGTTGCATGGTAGGTGATTCCATTCTCCAACTTCGCATTTGAGGCCTTCTTGAATCCAAGACGGCAAAGAAGACAGCACTGGGTGTTCTTTGATCAGCCTTTCCAACCATGCCTCTTCTTTGGTGAAATCGGATGCCACCTCGCCAATGCATAGCTTTTTGTCCTCAATCTCCTCAATGAGCTGAAGAGCCAACTGACGTGATACCTGTGGGCATCCTTCACTTTGTTTGATCGGCAGCTTGCCAATCTTTGGATGGATGACTGTGATTCCACCCTCTTCCCATGTAGCTTTGCAGCCCAGAACGCCAATCAGCAAGCCCATCGGAACGATCGGCTCAATGTCCAAATCAGGACTCACCAGTGTGCCTCCACGGGTGATCGCCAGTTGAGTCTTTCCACCATTGGCCAACGCCACTTCAACTTGACGGTAGCTGGTGGTCTCCTCCCCCGGCTTCAGTGGTCGTAGTGGATTTGTCGCGCCAGAGTCCAACAGTCCCTGCACTCCTCCACCTGCCAACCTTCTCAATCTCAATGTCTTCAGCCTCAACGCATTCAGCTGCTGCTGCAGCCGATCCATCACTTCTTCCTTTCCTTCTTCTTCTCTGCTTGTTGATGCTGTTGTTGTTGAGCTGCTGGATGTGGTGTTTGCGCTGGTAAGACTTTTCAACATCTTACTGGCTTCCTCCATCAACTCCTTGATGCTTGCCTCACTTCCTGCTACGCTTGAGCTTTCCACATCCTTCTGAACTCCTCCTTTTCCTTCGCCTTCTGTCTTCAGAACCCTCGCCCTTGTTGGACTTCCATCTGTAGAGCCTTTTGGACGACTGCAGTTTGGGGAGAAGTGATCAACTGCTCCACAAGTCCAGCACCTCTTCTTCTCATCCTTGAAGTCGTGCGAAAACCCGCACAGCTTTCCCTTCTTGCATCCTCCATCTGACATGTAAAACTTGCACCTCGGCCTGCCTTGACCTTCTTCTTGACCTCGTTCTTGACCCTTACCTTTTCCTTTGTCTTGCTTCTCTGTTTCCAGGGACTTCAGCTTTGGACCTTCAACTTTGGGAGCTCCTCCAGAACGTTTTTCGGTCAAAGCAACCTGGTCCAATTCGGCCAAGAGATGGGTGGCAAACCGGCTGACGGTCAGCTCAGTGGGAGATGTATCAACTCCAAGGCTTGATCTCGCCAGCTGTATGCGAAACTGCAAGTCTTTGTGGCTTTCTAAAACCTTTCTTGTCATCTTGTTCAAACCCTTGAGAAGTAATGCCGCATCTGGCACCACCGCCCCTATCTCCACTGTTCGTGTTTTCCACCTCAGCCACTTCCTCAATGCTGCTGGTGCTTCAACCAACTGGGATACTTCCGGTGGCTCCTCCAAGTTGCGCAAAAGCATCTGTTTCTCCATGACTCCCCCAGGACAGTAGGTGAGGAAGAGGTGTGTGAGGATGCTGAACACTCCAACTTTTCGTCCAGCCACCAATTCATCCCGCACCCCTTCTGGTACTGCCTGAAGAAGCATAGTTGACATCCTCCTTTCCAGTCTTTGCCACCGATCTTGAACCAGCTGAGGAGGGGGCTTGACTTCATGAGAGATTCGATCCAAAGGATTCATTGACATATGCTGCTGATACCAAGTCTCAACTGCCTTGGTCATTTCGCCCCACCATTCTTGGCTTGTGGTGGACATGTCAGCAGCAACTGGTTCGATCATCAACAACCAATCTCCTAGTTGTAGAGGTCCTTGTGCTGGATTGCATTGTTGAAGGGCTGGCAACTCCATGACACCAGTCCGAACCACTTCCACACCTCGGACCATTCCAGCCTCCTCTCGTGGCTCCAGCATCTTCTTTTGCATTTCCTTCATCGACTCCATCATCAGTGCCATGAAGCCAAGCGATCGCTCTGCAAAGCTTTCACTACTGCTTGACTCCTTCTGTCCTGTTCCTTCTTGGCCAGGATGGCGCTGTTCTTCACTTCCAAACCTCCATGGAAACATGACCGCTTCACTTTGGGGGTCTGCAGCCTCCTTGGAAAAGCTTCGGGCTTCTCTTTGGTGGTCTCCGGCCTCCTTATAAGAGCTTCGGGCTTCCCTTTGGGGGTCTGCAGCCTGACTTCGGGGAAACATCTCAGCCTCCTTTTGGGGGTCTGCAGCCTGACTTCGGGGGGTATCTCAGCCTCCTTTTGGGGGTCTCCAGCCTGCTTCAACTTTCGCGGATCCTCTTCTGGTGTCGAAAACTTCGGATCAGCTTCTTTCTGCTTCTCCTGAGCTTCCAACTTTTGCATCAGCCTACGATTCTCCTCAAACAGGAATTTCATGGACTGTCTCATTTCTTCTCTTTCTAGTTGATCTTGCATCAAACGCTCTTTCAACCTCTCCATTTCTTGATCTCTGTTCTCAGATGCTTCTCTAGCTCTGAGCTCCTCTTGTTCTAAAAACTGTGGACGCTGCAAAAATGGAGAAAATGCTGATCGAGGTTGTGTGTACAGCCATGGTGCTTGCGAAAACAATCCAGTGAAATGTTGAACCTGTTCAGGAGTGAAGAGTGGCTCAACTAACGACCCTACACTTCTATCTCTGTCCCCCTCCACTGCAGTTCCCAAACGCTCGCTCGGTGACACTTTCTGCTGAGAGCCACCTGCACTTTCCTTAGATCTGTCCTTGGTGTCTGCAGGGGTCTTGATGCCTGCTGACGCTTGGTCCTCCGATGGAACTTCTGGCGGATCCACTGGAGGCATTGTCGGTGGACGGACTGCTGACCCGGAAACTGGATGGGCACCGGATGGACTAGCTTTGGGGGTTCCTTGAGAATTCTCCAAACTACCATCTTCTATTGGTGGTGCACTTACACCTTCAGCTCCCTGATCCCTTCCACCTCCTACACTTTGTTGATCCTCAAGCGGAAGTTCACCTCTAACCTCTGCCTCTCTTTGCATGCGTTCTTGCGCTTGTTGCATCTCAGCCTCACCTTGGTTCAACTCTTCTCTAGTTGCTCTTCTTCTCCTTTGCATGTTTGCCATGTCTTTTCCCAATTCAAGCCGTTGGGCTCATAACCTACTGACGTAGTCAAGTAGGTTCGGCTATGTAGAAATGGATAAACTTGTTACTCTTCTCGATTTGTGCCCTTCCAGCTCCTCCCACAGCACGAACCTTCGGCCTTTCTGCCAAGTTGCGTTCTTGAGTCTCAAAGGGGCAGCTATGGACAGCTGCATGAATGGATATGCAAATTGGTGCAAATTGAAAGTTGACATGTCAATGCATCATGCTTATGACAAGTCATGGAAACAATGGGTGACATCAGCAGTTAGTATCTTCATATGATACACACATATCTACGTGCGAGCTCTTGATGCCTATCGACTTGCTGGTCTTAAATTTTGGTGAACACCATGTAGACCCACAGCATTTCGCAGGTGGACCCTTGCTAGCCTTCTACCCACTGGGTACTGCAAGAACTATTTGTAGATCACTTCCTTGGGGTGTTTTTTGCATGGTTTTTCATATCTTTTCTTCGTTTTCCTGGTATTTTTGTTAACTCCGAATGTTGCATAGATATTTGTTAACTTTCCTGGTATGTTTTCCATGTATTTTTGTTAACTCCGAAAGAATAGACTAGTCGGGTGTGTTTCTCGATGAAAAAAAAACATGGAAAGGGAAGATCCACCACTGTTCAACTCTTGGGGACCCAAATTTTCCCATCGGTGGTGACCATTTTTCCCACATTTTCACATACTAAAGGTGACCACAACTGGGGGGGGAAGAACATTACAGTTCGCGATGGAAAGATCCACCATGCTATCAATGGGTAATTCCACGAGAAATGGCCATTTTCAATAGCGAACTGTTAGTTTCGAAGCGACCCGAAATCTCCTGGAAGGTGGACATCAAGAGTTACAGCGCCAGCTGGATTGGTCTTCAGACCAAGGCGTTCTGGGAAAAGGGGCTCCATCTTCTGGAGGACGATGGAAGCCGTTTTTTGATGCCAAGGGATGCGATCTGGTAGGTCATCTGAATTTTGGTTGGTCATCAACGCCGGCCTTTTTTTTTAAACCACACTTGGGGTGGATTTTCTTCTAGAATGCTGGAATCTGGCAAAGAAAACACGTTAAACCTCCCAATGCTGTGCTGTAGTTGTGCCGTTTTTCTGTTGCTACGGCTCCAGAATGGGGTACCAATTGACTCACAAAATTCGTCTTTCTTCGTATTTCACTTTCCATTTTTTGATGGCTTTGAACTATTGAACTATTCTGGATTCCCAAAAAAGGGTACCCTCTGGTAAACTAACATAACTATGGAAAATCACCATTTTTGATGGGAAAATCCACTAGAAATGGTATCAACATTGTATCAACAATCCGATAGTGGATACTATTCAACCACCCACGATGACTCGCCAGAAATGGAACATTTTTGGACGCCCCGCTGAAGATTTTGTGGTAACAACCATGGTTTCCGGTGAAGATTTGTCAAGAAAACCAATCCATTGACATTGGGTTTAATGTATATATATATAACTACTGGTATATGGTATACTGTAATTCTTATATCTATCTACTGCATTCATATCACGATTTGACAATGAACTGGTGAAATCCCCATTTTTCCTGCAGCCCTTGCGCAGTCGAAGTCTCAGGAGCTTCGTTGGCGGGCGCGAAGCGAGGACATTGCAGCGGTGAATAGCTGGGAGCCTTAGCTGGGAGCGGCAATACACCATAACTATAAAACATCGGTTATTTATAGATGATTTACCTATATAATAGCAACTTTTCATTTCCAGGGCTATGTTAGTTCACCAGAGGGTACACCATCATGGGGCTTCAGCCTTTCTCACCCCATGGTTGGTGAGGTTATATAGGCCTTCCATGAAGCCGGGTCCCCATAGACTGGGTAGATTCAACCGTTGCCAATCTGGGACCGGCAAGAGATACGGATGTCCCTTCCCCCCAATCGTAAACACGCACCAGAAAGCCTGGTGGACCTGATTTGTTCATGGGAGTTTACAGGAGTCCTTTGTTCTTGAGGGTGTTGTTTCTGGGGATTGTTTTTTTTGCTTGGGTCACCCAAGTAGTGCGCATGTTACTAGCCATCAGTTTAGCCTGGCAAGGGAACATTCCTGTCAATTGCGGATGATTTTTCAATAGCAGGTAGGGAAATACTAAGTATTGAATTAGAATACTAGCGATGGAAACTCTAGTTTCATTTACCAATCTCAAGAGTGTTGCAGACATTTGCTTTTGGATATTGCTGTGTCTGTCTACCACAAAGGGAACCACGAATAGTTTTGTGACAGGTATTTGGTATAGTCAAGAAACATATCCTGACAGCCTCTATTTTAAGGTCCCCAAAATTGCAAGATCATGCCACCCCGTTTGCAGCTGTGCTGTAAATTTTGTCATACATACAGGGATTACAATCCTCCAATAGGGGTACAACAACTATACAATATATGAGCCATGGTCAATACTCACTATATGGTTGATGGTCATCCCATCCATAATAAGGATCCTTATAATGGTTATTATAAATCCCTATGAACCATTGGATGACTAGCCCCTATTAATGGTTATTAACCATGAGTATTGACCATAGCTCATATATGTGTATATATTATGTATACCCTCATTGGATTGGTTTAAGATTAATTAAAGCAAAAACATCCGGACCCCCCAATCAAATTGATGATCATCACCATGTTTTCATAGATGTTTCAACTTGGAACACCAATCTTTTCTGAATCCCATTAAACCATCATTAAACCATCATGAAACCACCATTAAACAACCATGAACCGATCATTCAACCACCGTAGATTTTCCGCAAAACCCATGGTCGTTCGGGCCTGGGAGGTTGCCTCAGCAGCTTCGAAAAGGCGGGGCTCTGGCGCGGTGCGCTGAGCTTGTTGCAGCTGGCCGAGGATTGGAGGTGCGCCGCGTTGCGGCGCTGGGGAGGTAGAGACTGGGGGTAGCCGTTATAACAAAAAAGTTGGCATAATGGCACCAACTGAATCCCTAGTAGATTTTCATAGATTTTCATAATCCTAACCTAACTTGACAACAAAAATCTGTGTGTTGCGGAATTGATTGATGTCTCAACTCTTAACAAATGGCGTTCCTTCCCCAATTATGATCAGGGCGGGTGATTTATAAACCAGAAGTGATGTCTTGGGATTTTTTCAGCAATCATGGCAATGTGATGGAATATCATGGGGATAATTTTCGGGACTACTTGGAATATAGTTGGTGTCCTCACCTGGCGATTGTTCACTGAAAAATCTCGATTTTTTTGGGGTTTCCTGAGTCCTGGGGGTACCCCAAGCTCGCTGGATGGTTTACAATAGAAAATCCTATGTTGAAATAGATGATTTAGGAGTAGCCCTATTCCCCCGTATCATCTCAAACTATTGAAATGCCCCACATTAACCAGATGGTTTACATCCTAGACTTGATGGTGAAAGCATCCATGGTTTCCTGGAATTTTTGCTTCCTCAAATCGAGTCATGGAATTTGGGGCACATGAAATGGTTGCCCAGCCAGCCAGGAATTTTCACAACCATGAGTCGTTTTTTCCAACTTCAAGAATGCTAACGGTTAGATTCACACAACTTCGTAGATGTCATTTTGAACCGGTAGTACCGTAGCTGTAATTTTTGATGCGGGTACCTGAACCTGTTTCCAGACCTTGGACAGTGCAGCCTCTGCCCAGAGGCTTCCATTGGACTTGATCAGCTACAATGTGCCTTGGTCGTTTAGTGTTAAAAAAAAGAGGTTTTTACCCCAAAACCCCTGAACTATCCATGATACCCTCTGGTAATTGTTCATATAACTATGAACATGGCCCTAAAAAATGGATTATCTACCTATATTCACCATTGTTTACCCACTAGTTACCCACTAAACATGGTCATTTCCAGCTTGCACAATGTAAGGTAATGTCATATAATTCTAATCCAATATACATTTTAGTCAAATAGAGAACATACACAATTAATGTTAAGTAGTTAAGTATCAACGGTAATTTTCATCCAGTAAAAAAAAACGGCATCCCCTCCTCCAAGGCAGCCTCTAGTGCCTGCGAGAAGGGTAACAAGTGGCTCCTGGCCTTGGAGATGCTGAGGATGGCGAAGGATCGGAAACTGGCGCCGGATTTTCCAGCATTTTCCCAGATGAAATATGGATGATATATGGATGATATATGGATGAACTATGGATGAAATATGGATGACATATGGATGAAATATGGATGAAATATGGATGAGTTTTCCAGAGATTTTAAGCGTAAAAAGCAATCCATTGAGTACAGCCGTGCCAGTTTTCCCATGACAAGTTTTCATGGGGAAAACTGGAACTGTCACGGGATAAGTGTTTTTGGATGTACACTAAACTGAACCATTTCCTGAACCCATATGAAACGGGATTCTAATGGGGATATGGCATGTGAAACGAATCTATGTCTAAATGAAGATATTATATATATATGTATATATATAGGATATGATTTGAATATAACTCACCAACCATATGACATTTGGCAGCAAAGCGTCACTAATGGTGATATAAATCAGCAATGATATTATGGCTTGTCCCAAAAAATCACAAAAATAGGGTGAATCACCCTATATAAGTGGCAATTTGAATGGGAAAATCCAATGATCATCCGTTGGGGTTTGGAACGGTTACCCGGGCACCATCCTTGGGTTCCAAAAATCCGTGGATGGCTCCGACTCCACCGATCTTACTGACTTTGGACCCAATAGATCCACCATAGACATTGGTAAATTGCCATGAATAAGGGTATCACTAAGGGTATCACCCATTGTTTTGGCAAATTTACTGGTAAATTACCTTTTTACCTTATACACTGGTGGTAAAATTCGCATAAGGCAATTCTCCGGAGGGTATTAGATATAGTTGTGAAACAATCTCCATTGTTCTTGGCATCCAGGCCGGTTCACCAATTCATGTGGCCTGCTGCCTTCTGTCCCGATTTCCCAATCTTTCGACTTTTTTTTTTGGCAGTTCCTTCAATCCTCATTTTCGCTGGCTAAAATTCCGTTTTCTTGCCAGTTTCAACATCCAAGTGCTTGCTATGCTTCAAGCAGCGACGTTTTCCCTTGGTTAAAATGGTTTACCTTTACGATTGCTTTGGGGATTTCATGGATACAAACGTAAATCCGATGAATTGAATAAACAATTTTATAAAACATATCAACGGTCAACCATCCTTGTTTAGATGTATATCTAACTATATATATATTCATATATATTCATATCGGTATATATGTTGGTAAATGGACTTACTCATCAAAGGTTGATAATATTCCAACATATTCCAAGATATTCCAACTATATTACGTGCGATCTCTCGGTGAATCTTTATATATATTGCTTAAGTCCTGAAATTCACTCGCCAAGAACATGTTCAAAAAGGTTAATTGCCCATGTGGGCTGGGGTCAAAAAGCTATAACTTCCCACACATTTTTTGAACCAACTAAGATTTGGACGATCGATTTTATAATTTATCTATTTGGATATATTTGGATATATTTGGATATATTTGGATAACGATATCCATTTTTTGCACCCGTTTTGATGTGAAGCGAACCGGGTGTTCGCGAACCGCAGTTCGCTGTTAGCGCTCTTCCAGGCCTCGCTGCAAGTGGACGTGGTGAGCTTCGCCGCCAGCATCAGCGCAGCGGAGCCGGGCGAATCGTTATGGTAACATTTCACAGAAAACGATGGTGAGAAAAAAAGATACAGTATCAAATTTACGGGTGATGCATCATCGTTCATAAGCATCATAGTCTTATTTTTCGGTAAGTATCATGTTAGCGAATGTAAATTCAAAGCAAGTTGATTGTTGATATTTATATGCCAACTAATATTCTTAGACAACTCAATGGTAAATGTCACACTTGGATTCGGCAAACATCGTGCCTAAGTGAATTGTGATACCAAAAAACTGAGGAATGGTCCATGCAAATTCATGCCGGAGCGACATGTCGTGAGTTTGTATTTTCTTTGCTGATTTTGATGTCCACCTCCGGGTCCCAAACATCCTACATGTAGGAGAAGTGCGGACAGTGGTGTGCGGCCTTGGCACTACTTTCATCAATGCCCCTCGGTTTCAATGTCCCGGTGGGATTCGGCCCTCCGAAGTCCATGTCTTTGGTGGGCGAATAGCAACGCAGATTGCTTCAATGGTGGAAATGCGATTGTTTTGGTTGGTGACATCGTCAGTTTTGCGGGCGAACTTGCTAAATTCCAAATGTTCTTGTTGGTTAAACATCCAGATTTATGATGAAGTTTTGAATTTCCCCAGTTTTTTGTTGGCAACAACATCCAGATTTATGGCTGAACACCGCCATTTCTCTTGGTTGAACTCCAAATTTTTCCTGGGTTCCCCCAGATATTTTTTGTGGCCGCGTGGCCGCCACCAGGTTCGACGGCCACCTCGAAACCTCTGTGGTGGCGCACAACGCGGCCAGCTCTGCGTGCGAGAAGGGCTACCGGTGGCCCTGGGCGCTGCAGGTCTTGGATGAGCTACGAGGAAAGCAACAGGTGCAGGGCATTTTTTCATGGGAAATTCATGGGAAAATGATGAACACCAGGGGATTTTTCATGGGAAAATGCGGGCTCAGGGGATTTTTCATGGGAAAATCCATGGGAAAAATGGAGACTAAACCAAGCATGAATGATATCTGTGCCATAGCAATGATATAGACACTTTCAATGAATAGGATATTGCATGGGGACATATCATATCGGATATTTCACAAGTGATATAGCTAACTAACTCGATATGGCGAAGTTGGGGGTGATGCTTTGGGACTTTCTGGCCCAAAATCCCCACCTTTTGGTGCTTCGACCCACCCTTTCCGTGGCGCCACCCGGCTCCGGCACCGGCGCGGCCGTAGGAAGCCACGGTGGTGTCCTTCGCCGCCTGCAGCAGCGCGGTGGAGAAGGCAAAGCGCTGGGACTTGGCGCTGCAGCTACAGCTGGAGCTGCAGGTGACGGTGACGGTGCTGCTGGGGGGGTGAATGAAAACCATGTGGATTTTTATAGTCACATAGCCTAACATAGGTGGGAAATGTTCGGAAATCTGGGGTTGATTGGTTCAGGTTGGGATTGGGGTTACAGTAAGGATGATTACTGTGAGATGATTTGTAGGTTTTCCCGAAAATGGACCATTTGGGGGGAAATCAAATGATCCTTGCTTCATTTTGGTTCAGACGACAATATTTTTGAAGACACTTTGCTAAAAAAAACCCACCAACTAATATGGGGATTTCCAAGAGAAAGCGCAGATCGAACCTCACCATGGAGCCTCAAATCAGGTTCGGGACCCGAAAAATGATTCAGAACAAACTGGGACCCAGGTGAAAGCATCATGGGATTCTTAGGGGCTTGAACACCCGAGAAATCAGAGATTTCCTTGTCGACTCATCATTCGAACCTTAACATGGAACCAGAGGGAGCGTACACAACCAGAAATCCATCCAGTTACCCTTACCACAGTCCCGGCTGTTGCCATTCTGCTGGTCGGCATTGCATTTTGCCTGGCAATTGTTGGTTCACCACGGGTCAAAGGATCTGTTGCCTCATGTCAAAACAATGTTGTACCTCATGGAAACAGTCATCCAATCATAGATCTTGATGCTTCAAATCATATCAATCAATGACATTTTTTCAGCATGGATGACTTAAATATACTTAAATGATGACATGTTAGTCTTGTTAGTTCGAAGAACATCATCTACCCAGAGGCTTCACATACAGAATGTGTGTTCCCCTTTTCCATCCTTTTACCCATCCTTTCGTTGTCCTCCGGGCGTGTCCCAAGCTTTGAAGGTTCTGGGTCTTGAAAGCAACCTGGTCTTCCACGGATCGTTGGTGTCGGCCTGCGAAAAGGAGCGCCGTGGCCCTTTGTGGCCAAGCGGGTTGGAGGCGGTGGGGTGGGGAAAAAAAGCACATGGAACAAGTACCCTTTAGTAATTCAACACAATGTATATATATATATATATACATATCGAAAAAGGTTGTTTATAGTTGATTTACATTTAAACATGGTGATTTTCCATGGCTATATATTGGTTTACCTGAGGGTATATGAAGTGGGTCCAAATATGGATTCATCATGATGAATCACCAAGAAACATGAGCATTTAATGGGGAAATGATGACCAACCCGAGAAAACTAGAGATGATGAAAGACCTGTGATGGCTGAAACGTCATCATACTGTTGACTTCTTGTTCATTTTGGGTGGTTTTTGGCATGCACCATTTTTTGCGCAACTATTTGTTCAATGTATTTTGGCCGCTGATGCACCTGTGGCTTATGGCCACTCCAGAACAACAGCGGCTGTGAGAGAACTCGGAACAAAACAACGAACAACGGATCGGCACCGATGCTGGCCATGCTACGATTCATGAGAGAATTACAAGGCAAATCAACATCTAGTAGAGAATCAGTCCTACGTTTTACACATGGGGACGGATCAAAAATCAAAGACCTGGGGAACTAGAGATTTTGGTTGAGTATTATTCCAAAATAAGATGATGGAGTAAATCAAAATAAGATGATAGTCCATTTTGATTATTACTCCATCTTATTGGGGTAGCCAATGACTTCACCAGAATTGGCCTCCAGGATCAGAGATGGCGAGAGGCCTTAGGTCTACTGCAGGCGCGGGGGTGTTGGCATTGCCAATAAACATGTTGTCCGCAACCTTAACGTTCGCCCAGACTCATCATTGTGACATAAAAGAGACAATTCTGTGTTGGTGGGAAGTTCGAATCCAAACAAGGCCAAGGGGGAAAATTAGGCCACGGTGGCATGTGAAAGATACCTTGAATACAGTTATATATCTTCATGGGGAAACAATATCACCTGATCATCATGAGGGATCAAAATCCGCCACCCCCTATGACCAATATGCTAAACGGGCTAACAACATCAACTTTATCTTCAGGAGGGATCAACATTCGCCACCTCCTCAGAACAATATGTTGGTTGGGGAAATAACATCAACTTTATCTTCATGAGGGATCAAAATTAGCCACCCCCTCTGAACAATACGTTGATTGCGGGACATCAACTCCGGGCAAACGTCCAGGTTGCAGCGAACATGTTCAAAGATGTTGAAAGTGTTGGGCGGCTGGTGATTTACCAGTTTCATGGATTCATGGAGTGAAAAACACCAGGTCTGTCAATAATTTTTGGCGCAAACGACCTTGCTTAGTTCACACCTGTGCATGGGATGCCCCCCAATTATGTCGCAGGACACGCAGGACACCTGGAAATTTTGGGGGAAAACATCATCCAGATTTGACCCCGGGGTGAACCTCTTGATCATTGGTCAACTCAATCCAAAACGCCCAAAACAAGAACATATCTATATAATTCATTATATTTCCCCTTGTCTTTGCTTTTGTTCTATACTTATACTTATACTGGTTGGTGGTTTGGAACATATCTATATTATCTATATTAATAGTATATGACCAACCAATGGTATGTTATTTTTTTCCACAAAAATTGGCTCAACCACCAACCAGTTATACTTTTTCACATCATGACTCCGTGGTTCCCAGGAGTTCCAGGCCCTGGTTTTCCGAACTCTCCAGGACCGGCCTGGCTGGTCGCGCACCGACGTGGACCTCGGTGAACCTTTGAAGCGCTCGATGGACGAGCAGCACGCCATCGGCTTCGCAGCCGCGGCGACCTGGTGATCGGAACGCACATTTATTGGTCATTGATTGGGGATATTACCCATGGGATCATGTTACATTTATAATTTATAGTTTATAGGATGTTTTTATAGGTAATATATATATATATATATATATATATGTAATTTTTATGATTCTGATGATCCACTTATCATTCACCAATTTGTCAACATTTGTGTCCTGGTTATAGGTGATTTTGATTGGGGATTCTGATAACCAGGCATCGCAGGGATCATGTGGTAAACCCAATGAAGAACCCATAGCATTTTTTGGACGCTTCAGACATGACATGTGAACATACAAGCCATTTTTTTGTGATATTGGGGGATAGATTGCTGTTCTAACTTTTTTTTAAAAAATTACCATGTGAATGGCGATAGCTATGTTATTTTTATTAAGTGGTTAGTGGGTATTCGTGATGACTGTAAATATGGGATCCATGAATAATCATACAGATATGATTTTTGCGTTATCCATTGCCATTTTCAAAGCCATCATTGTTGTAGTGATTATACAATTTTTCTGGGTTTGTTTGTGCAGTTTGAAACTGGGCTACTGTCAACTAGGGGCGGGGACCAATGTTTCTGATTACTATTTTGGTGATCCTCTTAATTGAGCAACCCAGGGTTTATCAATCAGAGGTTGACATGAACCACCATAAAATCTCATGAGAGAGAGCATTAGTTAGTGGGTTAACGGACGTTTTTTTTGGGCCATTCTGATCCAGAGAAATGTATTCAACAATCATGGCTTTCGAGTACTTCAAAAATTTTGAGTACCTTCAACTGGGAGCCACTCCAATCACCATCTTGGCTGGTTAAATCAACAGCTTTGTTCGTGAAAAATCATCATGGCTAAACCTCGGTCACACCACCACTGGGGCTGCTGAAATGTAGATCTTTGTTGCCTGAAGCCGTGGGGAAAGCCTGGCACAACCTGGTCTCCCGAGACCAGCGCCTGCGAGAAAGCCAAGTGTTGGCGAAGTGCGCTGGAGCTGGCAACTTGGAAAGTTGTGGAGGTCGAGATGTGGGTATGGGTCAATACCTATTAATACCATTTTTAGTGGGATGAACATCCATTTACTAGCTATTTTGGGGTTCACTAGGTACCAGGGTTTTGACCCATCCCCATGTTTCTCCATAGACCATGGGGATTTGCGCATGGGATAGTTTGACATGGGTTACTAGTGACTAAAAAATCGATATTCTGGTTGGTGGTTTGGAACATTTTTTTATTTTTCCATATATTGGGAATAATCCCAACTGACGAACTCATATTTTTCAGAGGGGTAGGCTCAACCACCAACCAGATTTGTAATCTTGTTAATGATGGGGATTTATCATAAACCATGGGGATTCGCACTAAAATACTTGCCCCATTTATAAAACAAAGACTCCCCTAGAAACCATGGAGGAAAGTAGAGGATTTACAGGTCCCTATTGGGACCAATAGAATGGGGGGGGGCTAAGTGGGATCAACGGGGAGTATCTAAGGGACATGTTCATAGTGATGGGATATTAAGCAACAATTTCATGGTGGTCGTATAATAGAATGGGGAGTTATTCATGCTTGGATTCGCGGGATATGAATGGGAGATAAACCAACAATATATATGTCTATATATATAATATGGTGATATCTATTGGAATACAATTGTAAAGCCAAAATAAACCAAGGAGTATCATTTCCGATGGGGATTTACTGGGCAAATAAAAAAACAAGCCAAGGCTGAATAAGCCAAGGCTTACCCAACAGATTCTCCAGAACATCTACCACAATTATATACTGTTCTTTTTTTCCCTAATAATAATTGATAATTTAGTGCGAATTAATATCTCGCCAGGGCATACGTACTACCCAGCTATGGGGATTTAAGGACAGAAATCGGAAGGTCAACACAGAATTACAAGCAAGATGAACAAGCGGGAAGATCAACAGCGATGTAATACTGTTTTTTTGGATGAACACCCATTAATTCCATACGTATATATATATATATTTACATACACACAACAATACACCTGATATATACATCATATACACATAATATGCATCATCTACATTTGCATTATATATATATATCATCTACCCTCCAGTAAATTAACATAGACCCTGGCAGTCATCGGGGTTGGAAGATGAGTTTCCATTAAACATGGGTTATTAAAAATGGGTCAACAAGTGAATTTACCAGAGGGTAACCCCTAACCATCTAGTTAAACCAGTATAAGCCATAGATATTCCCATAAATTATAGATATTCCATCAACATTCCCATGAATATCGATATTTCCCATCATTCACCCATTGTTAACCCATCAAAAGAAAACACTATATAGTCATAATCACTATTAATCATTAATAACCACCATCAATCACTATAAATCATATAAATATTCCCATCATAAACCATAGATATTCCCATAAACCATAGATATTCCATCAATATTCCCATCATAAACCACTATGAACCACTATGAACCACTATGAATATCGATATTTCCCATCCGTTCCAGGTCCATCAGATGCATCGTTTGCACTTCGAGCCCTACATCTTTTCGCTCAACGCCGCCCTGTCGGCGCTGGAGAAGGTGGGCGCCTGGCGCCCGGCGCTGCGGCTGCTGCGGCGCTTCGAGGAATGGCGCGTGACGGCCACGGAGACCACGTGTAGCGCAGTGGTGAGTGTACCTTGGAGGGATGGGTTGGGATTGATATATATGATATATATATATATGATATATATATATATATATGATATATATATGATATATATATATATATATACACATAATATATATATATACACATGTACATTGTAGAATATGTATGTAATCAATATATCCAATATAATATGTACCGTGTTCCGTGTTGCTGGCCCCCCCCCCAGAGACTGCCCATTCACATGCTATTTGCAGCACTTTGAAGCCCCAACTCCTGTGTACTACATACTACATACCATAAAGCTATATGTGCTATTTACACCATATACTGCACCATATACACTATATATTGCTCACTATGTACTATTTATGCCTCGCATAGCATATATATATATGCTATATACACACACATATATATATATATATATACGGCAAATGCCTGGGTTTTGCCCGGACCCGCAATGACGACGGGCGACGCATCATCATCATCATCATCATCATCAACATCATGATCATCAACATCATCATCATCATCATCATCAACATCATCAAACCCTTATTGACGATCTTCAATGAATGTAGAAGTTTAACGGGGGTGGGAGAATTAAACCCTCATCGAAGATCTTCAATGAATGTAGAAGTTTAACGGGGGTGGGAGAATTAAACCCTTATTGGAGATCTTCAATGAATGTAGAAGTTTAACGGGGGTGGGAGAATTAAACCCTTATTGAAGATCTTCAATGAATGTAGAAGTTTAACGGGGGTGGGAGAATTAAACCCTTATTGAAGATCTTCAATGAATGTAGAAGTTTAACGGGGGTGGGAGAATTAAACCCTTATTGAAGATCTTCAATGAATGTAGAAGTTTAACGGGGGTGGGAGAATTAAACCCTTATTGAAGATCTTCAATGAATGTAGAAGTTTAACGGGGGTGGGAGAATTAAACCCTTATTGGAGATCTTCAATGAAGAAGTTTAACGGGGGTGGGAGAATTAAACCCTTATTGAAGATCTTCAATGAATGTAGAAGTTTAACGGGGGTGGGAGAATTAAACCCTTATTGAAGATCTTCAATGAATGTAGAAGTTTAACGGGGGTGGGAGAATTAAACCCTTATTGAAGATCTTCAATGAATGTAGAAGTTTAACGGGGGTGGGAGAATTAACCCTTATTGAAGATCTTCAATGAATGTAAAGTTTAACGGGGGTGGGAGTTTAATATTCCCTAATACCGTTTTTGTTTTTCGCATAGGAATTTCGGGTGTTTGACATTTTTTTTTTAAAATATAGTCCCTAGTACCTTTGTTGTTTACCCCATAGGAATTTAAGGTTTAACGGGGGTGGGAGTTTAATATTCCCTAATATCTTTGTTGATCTTCCTAATTGAATGTTAAGTTTCACGATTTGAGAGTTTAAAATTTCCTAGTACCTTTGTTGTTTTTTTCCATAGGAATTTCAAATGTTATGCCGTTTTTGTTTTTCCCATAGGAATTTCGGGTGTTTTGACCTTGTTTGTTTAATAGTCCCTAGTACCTTTGTTATTTTCCCCATAGGAATTGCGGTAATTTGCAACATCATTTGTTTGTGAATGGGAAACCTCTACGCTGCAACGCCTGGGCAAAACCCAGGCGTTGCGCGTATATATATATATATTTACACATACATACTATATAGTACAGTATATACATTATTTACATTATTTACAGTACATACTATATTAAATATAGTATGTATACGGTAAGTATTTACAGCATGTATACTATATGTAAATATAACATATTGCATCTACTATATATACTATACACACGTATAACTTTGTTCTCTATATACTATATATTGTAACATATTGTAACACACTATATATTCTATACTATACAACCGCCTGCCCTCCTCCACCCCACCACAGGCCACACCACAGGGGGGGATACTGACAAAGAAGACAGAAGCAAGCCCGCGTCCACAGGTGGAGTGGAAGAGTTCAATACATACCATACGCTAGAAACACCATGACCATCCCCTGGCAGTATGACGTGGGTGGCCCGGTGCTATGGCATGAGTGTTGGGCATTAGAGCACATTGAAGGCGACGAGTACGTCGTTGTCAGTCCTGATCGCGACCTGTTTGTTGAGGAACTGTCAGTGTTGAAACAGGATTGCTGCAGATGAACGTTGGCTACAGTCACCTCAGTGACCTCAGCGCCATATTTGCGGCCTGCAAAACTTTCTGCTGCCAACCACTTCAAGACTCCTTCAGAATGGGGCCCCCCAACCGCTATGGCTTGCAAAGCCGGGGCCAACGCTCCCACCCCACCTTCAAGAAGCCCACCACTTGCCAAACATGTCCAGGACTTGGGCAACAATACACAGTTTCTTGGTCCCATACCACGTGGTCATTTCTTTGGGCCTGTTGAAGCAGCAGTGTCGCGGTCAATGGGTTATACTTCTTGCTGATTGCGTGGCTTAAAGTCATTGGGTTGCCCACAAATGGTAGATGACGTGGCTGAAATTCAGTGGATTCCATGGGGCACTTCCAACCCGCTTTGTCCTTGCACTTGGCTCTGTGTGAGGGCACATGAAAACGTAATTGGAAGGCGCCCATTTTTTGGTTTGGAACAGGACGGTTCCTAGCTGTATTACCAACGGATTCACAATCATCTGTCCACGCTCGTCCCAAGCTCAGATGTCATGTTAACTCTCAACTCTTATGTCTGTCTTGTTTGCCTTCGCAGATTTGTTTCAGAATCGTGTGATAAAAAGGCGGTTCATGAATCGCAACGCACGACAAGACGCCTGCTGGTTCTCTCTTGTCGGTGCGCCTTTGTCCCTTTTGAACTTTCCATTGCCTTGGAGGCCTCAGTGCCAAAGTCGCGCGGCCGCTGTCCTTCCCAACCCTGCTGCATGTCCTGGTCAATCTTGTATACAGATATTCGTGTGTAAACCTACGAAGCCGGTTCGGTTCAACAGAATTTGCTCCAGTTCGGTTCTTGCATGGTTCGTTAATTTTTCCGGTTCGGTTAAGCGGCTGCCGGTCAGCCGGTTCCCAGTTCGGTTTGCCGGCCCTCCTGATATTTACAAATCACACGCGCACACACACACATATATATATATATATTATTTTTATATGTAGATATATGACATGTAAGTATATGTGTATTTACATTTAGATAACTCAATGATATTGAAGAGAAAATGATCTGTTTGCTGCGATGAACACATGGTAAAATTTGATGGAATTCAGCAATGGCGATGAATCAAGTGCAAATGATGGGGTATCATTGGTGCACATATAATTTTGTGGGTATACAGTGGGGATACAATGGGAACTTTGACTTTAAAGATGAATGGGTTGGATGGCACTTTTCCAAGTGAGCCGTGATAAATTAACTTGTGTTAGTTCTAAAACGTTCCGGAACTTTTTTTTTGGCCGGGTCTGGTGGCCGAGATGTGGATTGGGTGGTTGGGTTTTTAACTCCTGTATTGGTGAGAGTATTGAAAATTAGTGTCAGAAACCATTCGAAATCAATGTTTTTCATGGGTTGGGTGGAATCTCCAAGCAAACGTGGAAAAATAAACATGAGAAATTGGCATATTCCATTTCCCCATGTTTCATCAACGGGGGGTATTGATCAGCAAGGGCTAGGCACGGAATCAGCAATTGATCTGTGCTGTGATGATTGTGACGACATTTCATCAGCAATCTTGATCAAAATGGGGATTGGGGGAAGAAGTTGGACCCCAACGGAAAGATTGGAGATTCTCACCGAATACCAATACATATATATATATACACACACACACCTTCCAGTAAACTAAAATAGATGTGGAAATTCCACCATGAAAGGTAAATCATGTCCGAACGGAACGGGTTAATGGTTTTCCCCATTGGTTTTCCACTTCTTTCTGTATGTTTATCCATTTAACAACTATTAAACCACGATTAAAGCCCGTTAAACCACCAGTAAACCATGGTAAACCATGGAATTTCCACCATTAATAGAAATACCCTATGGTTTCCCGATAAGTTTTGGACGTGTTTTCCATTTCGATGGCGACCCAGGCCTGCGAAAAGGCGCGGCAGCTTTCTCCCCAACTGTTGCTGCTGCGCCGGGCAACTTTACAACTGCAGGGTGGGGAGCTGCCGCAGCTGCCAGAGCCAGGAGCCACTTGGCCACCTTTCCATTGAGAATGATGAGATGCAGATGGCATTGAGAATGATGAGATGCAGATGGCATTTCTGGTGATAAGCCATCTTTATGGTTGAATGAACTATGATTGATGTATGGTTAACAAATTTTGCTGGTTCAATCATTCATCCACATACTGGTGAAGTTGTTGGTTGATGATTGTTGTGATTAATGGGGATTTAACCATTCAAAATATTGAGATAGAGAATGCGTAAATGATGGTTGATGATACCGTCGTTGGTTGATGATAGTCATTGAGTAGGGGTTTTAAACCCTGAACATATGGGGATATACGTGGACATAACTGATAAATGATGGTTGGTTGATGATTACTTCGGGGAATGTATCATTTTTTGGGGGGCATATCACAATCCATGAAGGGGGAATCCAGTTATTAACCAGTATAATAGAATCACAATTTGGATCTAATTGAAGACTGATCATGTGACTGGGACTTGGGGACTTGGGGACTTGGGATGTCTCAGATGTCCCGGATGGTACAATAGCTGGATGGTTTCATGGAAAATCCCAGACAAAAATGGATGTTACCCTCTGGTAAACTAACATAGCTATGGAAAATGGCAAATTTCTAGTTGAAATACCTATTAAAAATTGTGATTTTCTATGGCTATGTTAAATTAACAGCTTTACCTCGTGGTTCCCATGCCGCCGCCTTCTAGCGGTGCCGCACGTGCCGACAGGTCATCGCCTACAACGCGGTGCTCGTCACCTGCCGGGCGGTGCAAAGCTGGCGCTTGGCATTGGAACTTCTGGACGAGATGGTGCGGCTGAGATTGGTGGGTAGTGGGTAACTCACAGTGGCACATTTATAGTGAGTTTTCCCATAAAAAATGGTGATTTTCCATAGTTATGTTAGTTTACCAGAGGGTAGTAGTTAGTATTAGTCTGTGAAACAATACCCAAGTATATCCAATTATCGAAGGAAGTTTAGAAGTCAAACTTCCGACAATATGGACAGATGAAAAGCAGAGATGGGAAGAGTCAGAGAGAAGAGAAGAGTAGAAGAGAGAAGATCAGAGAAGAGAAAGAGTAAGAAAAAAGAAGATGCAGATGCGCGAAAAGATAGGAAAGTCGCGAAACACTGTGTTTTTTCCAATGATTTGTGGCTCCGGAGGGTCAAAAAGTAGGCTCGCTAAAGCGGCGGGTGCGGAGCCATCTGGCCAGATGAGAGATGAAAAATTGCACGCCGTTGTGGCGCGAAGCACATTTCGAAGTCAAAATGTACAAAGCACACCAGCTCCGGACTACTTTTGGAAGTTGAGATGTCGAAAAAGTGCACGCCGTCGTGGCGCCAAGCACGTTTCGAAGTCAACATGTACAAAACACACCAGCTTCGGACCACTTTTGGAAGTTGAGATGTCGAAAAAGTGCATGCCGTTGTGGCGCGAAGCGCATGTGAAAAAACACCAGGGGTTCGGACCACTTTTGGAAGTTGAGATGTCGAAAAAGTGCACACCGTTGTGGCGCGAAGCACATTTCGAAGTCAACATGCTAGAAACACCAGGGGTTCGGACCACTTTTGGAGGTTCAGATGTCGTTTCGCGTGGCAGGCGCAAGGGATTGTGCACCTTCTCAAAAGTGAGCAAAACGTGAGGGTTTCATAGCATTTGCAAAAACGATGGCAGGCGTGGGACATTTGAAGAGGATCATGTCGCGTGGCAGGCGCAGTACACAAGACATGTTCATCAGAGATGTTAGGAGGTCAGGGCGCTGATTTCCTGAGAAGGGTTGCACTTTGGAGCATCAGATCTGTAGGTTTGCTACGATGATTTTGCGTGACAGGTGCAGCACTTCGTATGACCTGACATCAATTTTTCGTGGCAGGCGCAGTACTTTAGACAGGTGGAGTGGAAAAATCGCAAGACGCATTGGTACGAGGCCGTCAGCGCTGCACTCAACTTTCCATTTTTGAAGGAAGTCTCGCAGAATTGCTTTGTTTTTGATGTACCTACCTACCTATCGATCTATCGATCTACCGATCTATCGATCTATCGATCTATCTATTCTATTCTATTCTATTCTATTCTATTCTATTCTATTCTATTCGATTCGATTCGATTCGATTCGATTCGATTCGATTCGATTCGATTCGATTCGAATCGATTCGATTCGATTCGATTCGATTCGATTCGATCGATCGATCTACCTATCTCTCTCTCTCTCTCTCATCTGTCTACCTAGCTATCTACCTATCCATCTGTCTATCTATCCATCCATCTATTCTATTCTGTTCTGTTCTGTTCTGTTCTATTCTATTTATCTATCTATCTATCTATCTATCTATTTATCTATCTATCTATCTATCTATCCATCCATCCATCCATCCATCCATCTATCTATCTATCTGTCTGTCTGTCTGTCTGTCTGTCTATCTGTCTCTCTATCTATCCTTCTGTCCGTCTGTCTGTCTATCTATCTAGCTATCTAGCTATCAATCTATCTCATCTGTCTATCTAGCTATGTAGCTATCTATCTCCCCATCTACCTATCCATCTATCTATCTATCTCTCTCTCTCTCTGTCTGTCTGTCTGTCTATCTATCTACCTGTCTGTCTGCAAGCTTGAAAACGAAACTATTCTGCGAGACGTCCTCAGGTTTTGAACTTGACCACCTCAAAAACGAAGCAATTCTATGAGACTTCCTCAATGTTTGAACTTGACAACGTCAAAAAGGAAGCAATTCTGCGAGATGTCTTCAGTTTTCAAAGTTGACAACATCAAAACGAAACAATTCTACGAGACTTCCGCAATTTTTGAACTTAACAACGTCAAAAACGAAACAATTCTGCGAGACTTCTTCTTTTTTTGAACTTGACAACATCCAAAACGAAGCAATTCTGCGAGACTTCTTCAATTTTTGAACTTGACAAAGTAGGTAGATAGTCAGAGAAAGAGAGAGAAAGAGAGGAGACCTCAAGCACCTTTCGGTCCATCAGTGGCTTCGCTCTGCCATCCGTGATTTACAACAACCAAACCCTCCTATAGGTTTCCTATTTTTGAAATTTCCGCCACCGCCTTGTGCGGTACTACCGGTAATAGTGATAGTTTCACCAACTATTCTTTTTCTGAATTAACTGTTGGTTAAACTGTTTGTTATCTCACTAACAACAGTTATTTCACAAAAAGTTAGTTTATCAAACCAACAATTTGACAATAGTTCGGTATTAACCAACATAGTTAATGATATTCCCATTGATCACAAGGAGAATGGGACAACAATGGGATAATGATGGTATCTATAATGGGATCTTAAATTGGATACTACTGAGGAATTACTAGATGGGGGGTTCACATTGTTTTACAAACAATTTCAACCATATGATGGATTTTTTTTGATCCCCAATGACCAGTACATATTTTTCAGATGGGTGGTTCAACCACCAACCAGAAAGTATCAGTGTACATACCCATCATATTGGAACAATATGAAACTGTACAGTTACTTGGAAAATTAATGCGGTTTACAATACTTATATCCATTAGGAACATCGGGGATCATGATGATCTGTTGTGGGAATTTCCTTTTAACCAACCGGTGCCAAAGATGCGGACGGATGGGATGGGATGAGGTTTTTTGAGCCGATATACAACTCCCATTTTTGTGGTGGGTTTTAAATCCCATGCACCCCCATTACACTCCGTGCGGATGATATTTTCATGAATATCCCATTCATATCCCATCATATATCCATCGTATTTCCCATCGATTTCCCTTGGAAATCCCATGAAACCATGGTATTTCCCATCGATTTCCCATCGATTTCCCTTGGAAATCCCCATGGTTTCCACCAGCAGAAACTTCCGCGCCAGGTGGAGCTTCGCTTGGCCGTGAACCCCGTGTCCCTGGAGCCGGTGGTCGATGTGCTGGAGCCGCTCTGACCATGATTTTGCCATGGGATTTCCGGGGGAAATGGACGGGAAAATCTATGGGAAATACCATGTGGATGGGATTTTTCATGGGATTTAGTGGTCAAAAGGATTTGCGACATGGTGATGAATTAGATGATATACCAATTTACCTATAGTTGAGATACCAATTGATCCATAATTGACGCATTTTATATTGGTTGACGTGTTTTTTTGTTGCGAAATATATTCTTGAATGTCTTTGACACTTGAACAGCCTTTCAGAAGGATTGATAAGCAATGGGAGATTGGGGTCCCTTATTTGCAGACAAACCCAGATGTTCTCCGAACTACTACCAGTTGATGGTGATGCCAGGATTACTGTAAATCCATTCTCATCATTCTGCAGGCAATAAGACATGGTGATATTGTGCCCACTTCACTGCTCTCTTGTGCTTTGCTGAAACCCCAACTGGTTGGTGGTTTGGAACATGGCTTTTATGACTTTCAATATATTGGGAATAATTATTTTTCCATATATTGGGAATAATAGCCCCAACTGACGAACTCATATTTTTCAGAGGTGTAGGTCAACCACCAATCAGATTATTAACCATCATTAACCATCATTAACCATCATTAACCATCATTAACCATCATTAACCATCATTAATCACCATTAATCACCATTAATCACCATCATTAGGTTCCTAAAGGCCCTAAGTTGTGTCCCTGACACCTGACACCTGACATCAAATCAGGTCGCAAAGGTCGCAAGCGCAGTTCCTGCCGAGGCGCCTGATGTATCGCAACTGCCGGGTGATCGCCATGGGTGATAGCAATTGAACATAGGTGTATCATTGGTATATCATTGTGATACATCGATATATATATATATATGACCTCATGGATTTTCAATATTAGTAGTAAAAATACTGGCCGATGTATATTTGCATTTTTTTTGTTTTGTTGTGTTTTTTCCCCCAATCTCTTCTGTTTCAGGCTGCTTGGCCGCAGCGATGCGCTGGGCTTGACCGCTGCGCGTCTGGTGGCGAAAACGGTCGCCGGGGTAGGAACTGGATGAGCGAACAGGGCTTATTAAGAATAGTAAGGTCCTATAGTTACTAGGTTAGTTATGGTGAACTATAGTTATGGTATGTGATGGTTAGCTAAAAGTTAACTACAGTTAACTATAGCTAAGTATAGTATGTCACAATAAAAGCCATAGTTAGTTAGAGTCAACCATTCCCGGTGGCCATGATAACAACATATAACAACTATAACTATGGCTGACAACAAAGAACAAAATCCTTGCGGGTTCCCCGTGACTAGGATGGCACACCGGAGTCAAAACTGCCAATGAAAAAACAATCCTTGATCGCCTTCATCCTTGGTTGATTCAAAACCTCTAAAACTGTCAATGTATATATGTATATATATATAAAGAGATATACATAATGTAGTTATAATATGTATATATATATATATATACATAATATAGGTATAATATATAGAAATATTGAAACCAACCCTTGGATTATGACAAGCTCTGACACAAACCGCCACGCCAGGGCCTCCTGCTTGGTGGCGTCAGCTCCTGGCAACGGATTGGCCGCATCCAGAAGGCGGGTTTCGCAACGTGTTTCGGGGATGGGACGGGGATGGCATGATTTCTATAGAAATGGGGGGAAACCACGTGAAAACCATGGGAAACCTGGAATGATTGAAGATTTTTTTGAAGACTCCTTTCGATGGTTTTTTTTTTTCAATTACTGATCCTTTCATAATTGTATTGCATAGCACTATCAAGATCTTTCGACTTGTTGGATTTATGATTCTTATACTATGAACTTATATAATCACACTCAACAAACAAGTAAAATTCGACAAGATCCTGTTAAATTGCAAGAAACACTGATTTCGGACTGATTATGATTAAATGACATTGTCGGATCTGGAATATTGTATGATTTGCATAGGCAACATTTTATCAGTTATGTTATGATTAAATTAGAGTCCCACTTTCTAGTCTCTTCTCATAGATTTTTAGGATGGATATTTTATCGACTCATGTCTATTCTAATGAGCGATCACAATTATTAGACATTTGGAGGTTTCCCAGAATGGGGCACCCCCAGCTATCATCCATTTTAATAGGATTTTCCATTATAAACCATCCAATTGTTTGAATTCTGCCTGGAGAGAATCATATCCCAGCACTGGACGATTGAGGTGAAGAAGAAAGAAAGAGATGCAGAAATCGATCAGGTCGCGGCATGGTGATGATTTTTTTTTTAGCGAAAAACATGGGATATTCATGGGATATGGAGCTATTCATGGAATCTTTTGATGGAAGACCCGGGAATTAAACGTGGCTGGAAAAGCCCGAACCAAACTTGAGGTTTTAAGAGGAACCTCAGCTCTAAATGATGGAATTGTCCATTTCCGTGTTTGATTGCCAGAGGGTATGTCTCTATCGATTGGTACAGTAGATTGGTGACATATCATCATTTTGTGACCCTCGCATGCGCACTCACTGCTTTTGATGGGCATTTCTTTGCCAGTTATTCGTATTTTCCGTGGCATTTGCATTGGTGATATGCTCCCAGACAGGCAGTTCCACTAATTTTTGACTTCACTATGGATTTCTGTTCATCCTCCTTGTTGATTGTCTTTTCACAAAACAAAGATTCATGATTTCGGTTGCTTCAATCCAATAAAACTTCTCACTCACCGTAAACTCAATTTCTTGATGATTTATATCCTCTAGTTTGTCATCATTATTCATTAGTATAGTAGCAATAAATGGGATTCATATCCCATTAACTAGCCCAATTATATTCACCATGTATTCAAACCCCATATGTATTCCATGATCATCTATATATTTCTATAGTCAGTTCTATAGTATATTAGATATTTATAATTTATATCCCATTAGATACCTCATTGAATCCCCGTTGGGATATACTACAGAAATATCTAATATACCCATTAGAAATACTATAGAAATACCATTAGAAATACTATAGAAATACCCATTAGATAACCCATTAGAATATATATATATATCCCTGTTTATTAGATAGCACTTATAGATTCCATGATCATCCCATTAGATGCCCCATTGAATTTCCATTAAACCCCATCAAAATCCATTAAAACCCATTAGGAGTATTTGTATTTCTATCAGTATGTTAGATATTTATATCCCATTAGATATCCCATTAAAATTCCATTAACACCCATTAAATTCCATTAAAACCCATTAGGAGTATTTATATTTCTATCAGTATGTTAGATGTTTATATCCCATTAGATACCCCATTAAACTAAAATTCCATTAACACCCATTAAAACCCATTAAATTCCATTAAAACCCATTAGGAGTATTTATATTTCTATCAGTATGTTAGATATTTATATCCCATTAGATACCACATTAAAATTCCCTATTGATATATTGAATGGGATATGGCTACCTAATATTCCAATTTTTAATGGACTATTAAAATTCCTAGAGACCATTAGACACCCCATTGAATCCATTATATTCACCATTAAAATCCTAGCTAGATACTCTATCATAATTCCCATGATATAAATCATAGCTAGATACTCTATAAAATACAATCAAAATTCCATTAAATGGACATTCTATATATATCCTATAAATCCCCTTTAGATCCCATTCAAATCCCATTAATGCTCCATTAAAATCCCATTAGGAGTATTTATATTTCTATCAGCATGTTAGATATTTATATCCCATTAGATACCCCATTAAAATTCCATTAAAACCCATTAGGAGTATTAAAAATCCCATTAAATCCCCATTGTCTCACTAGATACTCTATAATAATTCCCATGATATAATGGGATATATTTAGTATAATTTATATCTATTTATAGTAATTTATAGATATATCTCTTAGATACCATCCCTATTTTCAATGGATTGGTTTAAAGGAAAATCTTAACCGGAAACCATAGATTTTCCCATTAAATATGGGGCTTTCCGGTTAAAATTTCCCCTAATCCAATCCATTGAGATTTAATGTTAGATACAATGGGATATATTCACTATTATATTCACCTAGAGACCATTTATCCACCATGAAAATCCCAGGATAATCACCATTATGGGATATATTCCCTGGGATAATCTCAGCCAGATACAATCCCTTAATACAATGGGATATATCCACCATGAAAATCATCATCATACCCTCTGGTAAACTAACATAGCTATGGACAATCACCATTTTCAATGGGAAAATCCATTATAAATCACCATTTTCAATAGCTATGTTAAATTACCAGAGGGTATATCTAATATATGATATGGTTATTTAACATAGTTATGGTATAGATGGTTAGTGAAATATATATTAATTTACCCAGATATATCCACCATGAAAATCCCAGGATAATCTCACTTTCCCTTTCGCCTTCAGGTCATCGAAGCCCTGGAGTCTCAGCCAGACGGCACGCCGCAGATCTTCGAGCGCGTGGGGGAGCAGGGCAAGCGGGGCCGGCCCAGCACCGTTGCGGAAACAACGAAGAAAAACAACGGGAGAGCCTCTGGTAAACATACAAAAACTATGAAACATCACCATATATCACCATGCTATGGGTAAATCAACTATTTCGACTGGGCCAAATTTTCAAGAGTTGTGTAACAAATTACCGGAGGGTTATCGGGGGTTGGGTTGGGTGGGGAGGATGATGGAAATCTGGGTGAAATCTTGGATTTTCGAGATCCATCATGTTTGGATTCCCATATTCCCATATTTTTTGGGTCAGGCACCATATCTTTTGACCATAGTACTAATATGACTCATATGACTTCTGAAGGCCCAAAAAAAAGCCTATTTTTTTTTGGTATAGATGTCGGTAAGTTTGTTGCGGGCTTGCGATGAAGTTTCGGGTGACGACTTAGGCACTTTTACAGTTACCATTCTGAGGTTTCGGAGGTCAAGGTCTTGGGTTTTTTTAGCCGGGATGGATCAATAGCATTACTTAATAACTCTTAATATATGGGTTATACCATGTTTTTATGGGTAATACCATGGGTACCATGGGTAATACTACACCACTTTATTGTTGTTTTTGGGACATCCATCTGCCCATGGAATGTGGATGTGAGAACTTCTCGAGGAACACCTGATCCTCGGCCCAGGATCCTGACTCCGGGCGAGTTGGAGGAGCAGAAGTTGCTGGAAGACAAGAGCAAGGACCGGTGAACGGAGGGGCGATGACTTTCCAAACAGATCCAGCTGGAGAGATTGAGATCAGATTGTGGAGTTTTGAGCTGACCAGATCAGATCATATCATGAGTTGTTCTTTGTCCAAAAAATGAGGATTATCATGGATTCTCATCAAGAATGAGGGATTATCAATGATTATCATCAAAAACGAGGGATTATCATGGATTCTCATCTATTTGGCATTCAAGATTGCAAACACCCATCAGATCCACAGACCCAAATCCAGGATCGGCTCCTGAAGAGCTGAGAGGCGCGACGCGAAGCGCTTAGCGAAGCGCGGCTCAGGAGAGGATTCTACGATCGTCAGTATAGCATTAGTTGTTTATACTATACCCATAGGATCCATGTATGCTATATATGGGAACATTTACCATCAATACACCCCCAATGTTAGCACATATACCATACATGGATCCTATGGGATATGTATCTATATGTCATTAATGATGATGTATATTATGTGAGAGCTTGGGATCATTGTGATTCCATCAATTTCATCATTAGTTGTTTATGCTAATGTTTTTCCACTATACTTTTATGTAAAGATCATGGGAGAATGGGGGGAACGAATCTTGGAAGGGATGCTGGTCTTTAAATGTTGGGAAAATCACCAAAAATCTTGGCTGCCTTGATCATAACTCTCGCGGGAGTTCATATCGAGCTAAGCACTTAAGGTATGTTGGTATGTTGGTATAACATGGTACAAGATCTGCGTTGTGTAGTTTTCACCGCCATATGATGTTTCGACATGTTTTGACCAGATTTCGAGTCTGGCATCTTGGTTCCTAGGTGGAAAACAGCAGCAACTTAGCTGCATGATTCCCCTCATATTATTTGTAAACATCTTGGATTTCCTACAAATTTGTCCCTGAAAATATGTTCGGTGGAATCTTTTGACCGAGGCCGAATCAGACCATTGACGCTCTTTTCCGGGGCCCGGTCTCTCGACCCGCCGAAGTCCGACCCGCTGGAGACCAGCTGTGCCAAAGGTCTTTCCAAATCTGGGAGAATCCCAGACACCAATAGACACCAGCCATCAACCCATCTATTTCTTTCGGAAAAAAAAAACACCAAACATTCGTGCGGCCGAGGGCTGGGGGGGTCTGTGGCAAGGTTGATCATCAGCCCCGTTGAAACGGTGCCCGAACCAAAGACTAGCTACCTTCGAATAAGTCCGGGGTTGACATTGCAACCAGCTTCCTGATTCATGCTTACTATCTCTATAATAGCCTTTGGCAATTTGATGCAGCTATAGAAAATCACCGTTTTTGAATCAGTAACTCATCACTTAAATATTCCACAAACGGACCATCTATACCATAGCTATGTTAAACAACCATATCATATATTAGATATACTCTCTGGTTATTTAACATAGCCATGGAACATGGCCCATTTATAGATGTTTTTTGATGATTTACTGTACCTATTAAAAATTGTGATTCTCCATAGCTGCGTTAGATAACCAGAGGGTACATTACAATACAATAGAGCAGATCGCATTATATCCATCCGCCTGTGGCCATTTTCACCTTCAGCCACCGGGAAAATTCCGGGTCCCGCTTCGTGGAAGACAGCGCAACGCGCGGCCCGCACCTGGTGTCACAAGGCCAGCAGCTGGTTTCCAACAAAGCAACCATCAAAAAGTGTGACTTAACCAAGAAAAATGGTGGTATAATGGAGACAGCATGGGATATGATGTTAATCTGTATTATATTATCAGCAAAGACGGGGATATATATATATGCGTATATATATATATATCATGGGGATACAACTGGATGTCTCATGGGATATTCATGGAATATAAGTGCGGATGTAATAGGATAGGACTCAAGATAGTGTGGTCCTACTAAATTGGGCAATGGCCTTTTTGTTGGTAAGACCCCCAATAGCCCCATGATATTCGCTGGTTTATATAGGAGCTCCCATAATGAAAATCCCCAATGAATTGGGTAGTAGCCACCGGGTCAACCGTGATCAGCCGTGTGGTTTTCAACTGTTCAGGGAGAGTACCCGGTAGGACTCTCATGATGTTCTGATTGAAACTGACGTGTCTAAAAAATGCACAATCACTTTTTATAGAAACCTCGAACGATTTCACAGCTGTTTTTATATCTGGGAGAATCATAATACGGCCTTGAACGGCCTTGAAATATGAAGTCAGGTCATAATTCCGCTATAAAATTTCGGGCAGCACTGCCATGCCCCAATGTTTGTCGGCATGATCGAACATGATCTAACCAGATGGCCCTTTGCTGTGAATCTGCTGTCCACATGGCCCTTTTGCCATGTTGGAATTGACAGTTTTCAATCAATGTCATGGTTTGATGGAGGTTATGGAGGTTGAGGGACTTGATATGACTTGATCCCTTTGTGTCAAGTGACTGTGGGGCGTAGCCGCCACGTGACATATCTTCACTGGTCAGGGTCTCTTGGGATACACACAGGGCAATGGAGTAGATAGAATACGTGAAACAAAACTGACTATAAAATGGTGATATCAGATATCTTTGAAAATCCATGAACATCCTATAGAAATTTCAGGATGATTCAATGTACATATGAGTTTTTGCCCCGCGAGCTTTCCATTTCATTTGCTGGGAACCCACTATATTCAATCATTCCATCCACCATTTACCCTCTAATCGAACATGGCTTGCTGTAAAATCCACCAGCAATAGTTTGTTGATTTTCCCAGCTAGACACCTCCATTTATGGTGGATTTCCCGAGATTTTTCCATGTACACATTTTCCATATATTTCCCATGCTTTCCCATTATCCATTGGCTTTCCATAATTTGTCAGTGAGTTTTCTCACCCCTGGAAAGCTCCCAGCTGCCGTCCAGGGCAACATGACTGACCGATTCTATCCCGTGGGAATGGAGGTGCAGATTTTCAGAACATGTGAAGATTCATTTTTGGTGGTATCTCATCTCCGATGTTGGAAAGCCATCTTTTATGATGGCCCAAAAATCATGAGTTTTCATTTTCGTTTTCGGTCAGGATTTGTTCCACAGAGAAACTCATTGCAAGGAATGATTGGGTGAGGTTTTTACCTTGAACAAATCAATCGTTATTGGAGGAATGATTGGGATCAACCATTATGCTGACTTTCTACCTTTCTGGTCGTCGGATGGTCCAAATTTATCTGAAAAAATCTTGGGCGGACGGTCATCAAAAAATGACCACCGACCCATGGGTCCCATGGTCCTATAGATGTGATTTTCTCCAGAAAACATCTAAACCGCTCCCCAGAAAAATTGGGATTGGATAGGAGGTCCCCAATTTTTTCTCTGAAATCGATCCCAGCAAAATAGGCTTCGAAATAGTTCGAAAAACGGTCCACTTTGGGATCCAACGATGCAGCATTTCCCAGGGATTTTTCCCAGGGATTTTTCCCCCAGGCCGATGCCGACAATTGGAAGACCACCTATGAGGCGCAAAAGGGGGTTTTGTGACAATGTGGATATGCAAGACATGATGGTTAAAACATCTTAAATACATAATGATCTTCCAGAATTGTGGAATCCAAATTATACCAAAGCTGATGATTTTACATACTACATGGTGATTTGTTTCGATGTTTCCGGCAATCATGGTTCTTTGATGTTCTTTGACAATCGGGATTCGACAGAATCCAACCAGAGAGGTGTTCAGGGAACCTGTCATCCACACACCCACTGGTTTCTTGAGAGCAGGTTATCCCTGTTCAACCATTGAGCACGGCAACATTTCACCATATTTCACTATCAACCATCGCAGCGGTAGGGTTAGGGCCATGTTTTTCATGGCCGGAATAGGTAATTGATATTGTTCCCAGGTACAGTAGGGATGAGTTCATATACTGCCAGTTAATTGTAAGTTATAAGTTCATACGGTCAATTATTCTCAGTTCATATTAGTATTACATGCCAGTTACAATCAATTAACATTAACAAATAGGGACATAGAATACTGATTTAATCTGATTTATGGTTCTTTGTTAACAAATAGGGACAGGGAATATCATAGAATACTGATTTATGATTCTTTTTGTTCCCAACTACAGTAGGGACATATACCCTCTGGTAATTTAACATAGCTATTGAAAATAGCAATTTATAGTTGATTTACCCATTAAAAACGGTGATTTTCAATAGTTATGTTAGTTTACCAGAGGGTAACAATGCACCCCAACTATCAATATTTTGCTCGGCACAGCGCTGATTTTTTCCATGGCAGGTGATGAATGAGATGAGATCCTTTGCCCGCAGCCCTTACCCACCAGGCGAGTGGCTGACGCCCTTGGGGGAAGGGGGTTTTGGGGGTCAATGGATGGGAAATATAGTGGTTAATAGATGGTTAATAGATGGTTAATAGATGGTTAATATGGGAATATCTATGGTTAATGGTGATTAATTGTGAACGAATGGCGATTCATGGTGGTTAAATTAATGGCTAATAGTGAATTTTCATGGTGATTACCCTCTGGTTATTTCACATAGCTATGGAAAATGTCCATACAAATAGATGAACATGATGATTTACCGAATTCAAAAATGTTGATTTTCCATGGCTACATTAAATAACCAGAGGGTACTATGCATGGTTCATAAAACATAAGAACCATGCCCAAATGGTATGGTTTCTGTTTTTTTTTCACTTAACAACTACCCGCAGCTGATTTTTTTCCGCTGAACGGCGCAGTGCAGTTCCGGAGATATTCGGCTCGCTGCAGCAACTTTTTTGCCACGAAATCTGCGGGTCATCTCTGCCAATTTTCAAGTTTCCACGAATTCACTTTTGCAATTTCTTCATCCATTTTGTGTCACTTTTCCATCACTTGTTCTTTCCCATCTCCCAAGCCGATCGGCAAGCTGTGGAATCTCTATTCCCCTTGTATCTAGTTTTAGACTAGTAGGACTATGGCTCATTCCCCAGGAATATTCCCGAAAAAATATCGTTTTATATCATTGGTTCTGTCCTAGCAATGATGGTGCAATTCCAGTTGATCCCCTCTAGAAGGTTGGGGATTCCCAATGATACCCTCTGGTTATGTCGAAATAGCTATTGAACATGGTTATTTATAGTTGATTTACCTATAAAAAAAGGGTGATTTTCGATAGCGAACTGTTAGTTTACCAGTACATCCCAAGTAATCACCACTAATCCCTACAATTCTTAGCTATTCTCTCTATTCTTCACTCTTCATCCCATCACAATCCCGTCATCATCCCAGTATTTTTCCATCCAAAAACCCATCGGTTCAGGCACAGCGATCCACCAGCCGGGCTCCAGGGATCACTTTGGCTTTAGCGCGCCTGGGCCCATTGCCGCCAGGCCAGGTTTTCACAGCCTTTGGGTTTTGGACCTTGAAAATGGTTTGGCTTCAACGAAACGGACGAAACGTTTGGAGTTTTGGGAACTGAACATCTGGAGTCTCCCGGGGAAACATTCCAAGAATCTGGAGATATCTGGAGTTTTGGGAGGCACATTTTTTTGAAGAAACGGAGTGTTGTTAAACAAAAAGACCTTCTCAAACGTGGGCACAATGAATTTTCGAACTCATGAAGAACCCCAGAAAACTTCAGGAACCCTGGATCTCGCCTGGCAGGGGGGAAGCTAGTGAATGAAGCAAGACACCTTTGGTTTTGTTCAATAATGGCGTGTGTATGTGTATATATATATTATAATACATTATGATATATTATAATATATTATATATATATATATATCACATATACCTTTCATAGCACATTTGAATCCATGTAAAGGGCACGTTTTGATGGGGAGAATGACGATCAACAGAATGGTTCACAACACATGTGCGGACGGATTTTTTTAGCCTATCAAGCCCCGAAAGAGATGGGCCAACACTAAGTCACTAAGTTCAACACAAAGTTCAGCACAAAGCTCAGCACTAAACATGACCCTCCGGCAATCAAACGTGGCTTGGAATATGGGTTTGTCTGAAAATGTTGGGTTAATATTCCCAATGAAATAGCCATTTAAAAACGGGATTGTCTGATCAGCAAAACCATTGGGTACAATGGGGTACACAACATTTTCAGACAAACATGGTGGATCTTTCCATAGTTTTCCCATTAAAAATGGTGATTTTCCATAGTTTTCCCATTGAACATGGTGATTTTCCATAGTTTTTTATAGGTTTACCAGGCCGGGTAATCACCCATTCAGTTCGATGATTGACCTTCGTGGCTTTGGGGATTTGACATAGCAGGCTCGCCAACGCAGATCTAGCCCGAGAGCCTGGTGCGATTCGCTGGTGATTTCTGGTGATCAAACATGGTTTGCTGAAAAAAAAAACGCTGATAGATCATTTTCCCAGCTAGAAACCTCCATTTATAGTTGCTTGTTCCTACATTTATCCATATACTTCCCATATACTTATAGACTTACCATATATTTCCCATGGGTTTTCCATAATTTTCCCATTGGTTTTCCATTGCTATGGCTATGATGATACCGCAGGCGATTGGTACGATTGGTACCAACACCCATCAGGTGGCAACAAAATTACCAGAGGCTAGTCCAGATTGTTGGTGATTTTCCCATGAACAATAATGGTTAATGACTGTTATCAATAATGGTTATGAACCATTGTTAACAGTCAAACTAACCATTCTTAACAGTCAAACTAACCATTATTAACCATTATTGACCACTTGTAAACCATTAGCAATGACCACTATGGGGAGAAGGATGCCTACTCCCTTTTTCGGGGCGTTTGGTTTTTTTTTGGTCGAGGCCTTGACCGAAGACACTGACATCCCCAATCCCCGCGAGCATATGGCGATCACACGTATCCAGGCGCCACAGAAGTCATGATGATCCCCTAAAAATGGCCGATTTTGCTGCGGCCCGGAGGAAGGGTGGCCATTGGTGGCCCCAACTTGCAGAAATTGATCAACAGTAGATAGGGATCTGACCAGGGATCTAACTGACCGTGATCTCAGACATTATCTTAACCAACTCATGATGAAGCCACTGGGTTTTTGGATGTCACCAACAGCCCGACGGTGGAATATGTGGAATCCAGGAGCCTGACGACCGAAAGGTCTTCGAAAAACACGACGTGGACGAGATGTTGAGGAGCTGTTTTTGACGAGGTCTTTTAGGCGGCCAAAAACAGGTGGAACAAAATGTGGAAGAAAGAGATCCTTGGATAATCTTGGATATCTTGGATATTTGTTGGTGGAACAATCTATTTCTGCAAGAAACACATGCTGGTCAAAATCTAGCTTTTATCTGGTCAGGATCCAATTCTTTTGCTCATAGACACAGTAACCATCATTTTTTGATTGACAAACATGACACAGTGCTGGCAAAAAATCTTGGTCAAAGATTCACCTTGGACTGGTCATACTCAACGTTTTGTTGGTCAAAGGAATACTTTTGGTACTTCAAAGACATTCTTTCTTGTCATCAGAAACACAATTTTAAAGAAATCCAGAGAAACTGGTCCCTTTAAACAAGGCCATCAACCACCAATGAAGCGCTTTTTCGGCGATCCAAAACCGAACACTCGAGTCAACCCTTCAGTAATCCTCAAAAGTCATCCTCCTTAAAAAATCAACAAGATATCCTTAAAGTTATGGATCAAAAAACCAGCGTTTTTTTTTTGTGAACCTTTTCCAATTTTTCCATATTTTTTCCATATTTTTTCTCCATTTATCCACATTTTTCCATATAAATTTCCCATGGCTTAAACGGTTAAGAAACCCTTCGTCCACGTCCAGGACCTACGACTCGCCGGTGGCCAAGGCTACGTTGTCGCCCAAGGCCACTTCGATGGCGAAGGCCATTGCTTCATGGGATATGACGTGGGATTATCCGGCCTGGTAAACATACAAAAAGCTATTGAAAAATGCCATGTATAGTGGATTTTCCCATGAAAAATGGTGATTTTTCCATAGCTAAATTACCAGATGGATTATTATAATGTCAACCCTGGATTCATAAACCCCAAACGATTGTTTAATTGGGAGGGTACCATTAAAAAAGTATCATATGAAATGACTATTGGAAAAATACCCCATTATAATTGTTGGTTTATTTTAATACTTGAAAGAGCTGGAGTTTACCATAGCCATTCTTTCATATTAGTGTACAAACATGTGGACCTTCCCTTCGGTGAATGATGGGAATATCATGGGGTTATGGGATTGGAGATGGTTGAACCATGGATGGATGTTGAACCATGAAAAACATGGTGATTTGACGGGATTAGAATGGCTTAATGGCCATTTATA
Source organism: Cladocopium goreaui (assembly GCA_947184155.2). Taxonomy (NCBI): domain Eukaryota; class Dinophyceae; order Suessiales; family Symbiodiniaceae; genus Cladocopium; species Cladocopium goreaui. The sequence goes on from CAMXCT020000019.1 coordinate 217,453, forward strand.
GTGGATTTTCCCATTAAAAAATGTGATTTTCCATAGTTATGTTAAATTACCAGAGGGTAGAATGGCTTAATGTCAATAACGGAATTAACATATGTTATACAGTAATCCTTAATGGGATTAGAGTGGGCTGACGACTCTTCATAATTCTGAAAAAAGCGGGTCAATCATGGTGAAAAAAATGGCCAACAATGGGATTAACATGTTCACCATTGAACATAATGATTTGATGGGATTATTTCATGGTTGAATACAGTAGTCCTGTTAGTAGTGGTACTACCATCCGCTATTCATGGTATGTAATCTTGTATCGATGATTTTTACGGTAAAATTAATCAATTTCCATTCAGAGAATCTCATAGAACTATGTGGAGTAATGGGATTACAATGGGTCAATAACTGTTAAAAGCCACGGGTAAAAATAGCTGTTCATGGTGGTTTGATGGAAGTAATCCATATGGGGGACCATACATATCATCATCAATGGATTGGTTGAAGGGAAAGTCTTAACCGGAAACCATAGATTTTCCCATTAAATATGGGGCTTTCCGGTTAAAATTTTCCCTTAAACCAATCCATTGACATCACCTATCAGATGGCAATGGAACTCCCAACTCTTGCTGGGAAACACACGACGTCACGAGCCCCTTGCGCCCTTGCGCATGGCAGGGTCATTTTCCAGCACCCGGCACGGTGGTGGTGAAATTTTCATGGCAGGGTCATGGATATCCATTGCCATCATCCATGGATTTATACATGCGAAAATCTATAAGTGGTAATAATGAATAAATGGTATAATGGATAATGAATAAATGGTACAATGGATAATCTATAAATGGTATAATGGATAATGACTCCATTTAATTTGATATAATGGATAATCTATAAATGGTGCCAGCTGAAAGTACTGGATGATCACACTATCGATATAGCGTATGAAAATTAAGAACACTGGTACTATCATCTACTATATATTCTTATCACCCGTTTGTCATCCGACACTGCCAATGTCAACTTTTCAAAATACACTTCACTGCAAACTAACGATCCTCCATTTATCATCCACTTATCAACAACCTACATAGCAACCTACATAAATGATAATCACCTATATCAGTCACCTATGAACAAATGTTTTCACCAAACACATATATTTATAATTTCTTATACATGTTAGAACACCTACACTCTTCAACTGTTAAAACAGCTACACATGTTAATCATTTCACATTTGTAGTCATTGTTGGTATGAATGTTGATCATTTATGCTAATCCATTTGGTATTTATTTGTACATGATTGTAATTGTAACCTACAACTGGATTGTAAATGATGATTAACACACATGTTTTTAAACTAGTGGATATCACTGGTTAACTAGTGAATGATCATCACTGGTTCTCCCTGCTGATAAACGTTAGAAAAAAACAACAATCACTGATCACAGTTTCTTTATTTATAAGTGATGATAGCTGTGAAATACTGTGAATGATCATTACATTCCCATGATATCCTCAGTTTTGTTGGTTAACCAACTATTATCCAACCATGATCACTCAATAGCTATAGTTAGATTCCCCATAAACCATAGTTCAATGGTCATTTCAGGAACCTAAATTGGAGGTACCTACCATATATAAGGCCTATGTAAGGCCTATGTAAGGGAATATCCCCACAAAATATCGCCTTATATGGTACAGTACCTCCATTTTAGGATCCTGAAATTACAATTGAATAGTTCACAACTCCCACCAAGTCGCGCCCCTCGCGTCGCGCCTTGCGCGCCTTGCCTTGCGTCGCGCCAGACCTTCTCGCTGCCCACCATTTCGCGTCGCAGCGAGGCGCCGCCCAAGCTCTCCGAGGCGCGCTCGACGCTCAACGATAATTGGAAACAACGATGTTTTTTTTTTGGGGGGTACCATTTAAGTATTGGATTATAACATATTATAACTATTGGAGGAGTACCCCCCTAATAAAAAAAACAGGGTTTATTCATCCGGGGTTGACATTATATATATATAGTGTGTATATATATATATATATGATCTATATTTCCAAATGGTAATACAAGCAATTTTTTGACAGTTGAACTTCAACTCGCACCTGGCCAAACTTTAGATGTAAGCAGAAGGAATTTCATCAAACTCGCTCAATTCACTAAGTCAAAATCCCATTGTTGCAAATGTGATGACTCAAATTCGCCTCATTCGTTTCTGGAGCCAGTCCCCAATGATTGCAGAGACCAGAATCAATCATTGTTCAAAACCATTTGCTGGTATTGCACTGGACCAACCTTTGAACAGCAACATAGACCATGAAAACATGCACCATCAATTTCAGCATCTTGAAACCCACAGAAAGTTTGGATCATCCCCAAAAATACCCTCTGGTAATTTAACATAGCTATTGAAAATGGCCATATATAGTGGATTTTCCCATTGAAAATGGTGATTTTCCATAGTTATGTTAATTTACCAGAGGGTAGGCGTCTTGCTCTGGGGCTCTTGCGCTGATCTCTCCCTGCCAGCGCAACCCCTTGATCAACAAACTGGAAGACTCGCATTTTTCGTACTTTGTCGGGAGCCCCAGGTGTAACGTGACCGGACAACCGGCCTACATGTTGTATCCCTAAATAAGACACCGCCATTTTTGTTACTCAAATCTTTTTTTAAAAGTATGTTTTGTATGTAATTAATGGAGATATTACAGATTCTTGATTGTTGGTGAATTTCCTTTGTTGTTGGTTGACATCCACGTGTTTGTTGGTGAACGTCTCATTTTGATTTCTTAAATTTCCATTCTTGTTTCTTGAAATCCCAGTTTTGTTGCTTGGAAAAACCAGATTGTGTCGGTTGAAATAACATGTTTGTTGACTTCAATGACAGTTTTGTTGGTCAAAGTCACAACTTCGCTGGTTAAGATCAGACTTGTTTTGTGAGTTACCACCTTTTTGTTTGGTTTTAAGCTTCGAACCGACCGACGCTTCCCGGTTGAACCGAAAAAACCTAAGGTGCCGAAGAACCTGCAGCGAGAGCATAGGCCGATCTGCGTTTTTGGGGAGGATGGCAAGGTGAAGTCCGGAGAAGAAAAAGAGGGACTACGACCATGACTATGATGATGACTATGGTGATAATGACTGATAATGACTATGGTGATGACTATGATGATGATGACGATGACGGTGATGATGATGATGATGGTGATGATGATGATGATGAGGATGATGATGATGATGATGATGAGGGAGGTTGACATTGATCATTCACCAACCGACCAACCGACCCAACCTGCAGGTGGTACGTCTCCTTCCGCCCTTTTTCTGCAACGCAGGGACCGCTTGAACATGTCCGGCCTCAGCAAATTGAAGAAGGCGAACATGATCTCCTTCCCCTTTTCAGGCGGCGCTGCTGGATGCTGCCATGGGAAGGATGGGTTGATGTGGCTGATGCGGCTGATGCTAATCAAAGGCTTTAAGAGGGTGGATTTTTTTCCCATTTTTTTTGATGATTTTTGATGAACGTATCATTTTCTGAACCAAGTGCAGTAGTGTTTTTTTGAATTTTGGAAAAGGTCTCGTATTCTACGGTTTGTGACCAACATCTTTTCAAGGCACCATGGTGCTTGCTCCGTTTGTGATGACTCGCTGGGAATCCAACCCCGTAGTAGAAACTCGATTTGTAGATGATTTTTCCAGTAAACACCTCGTTCAATTACAAGGGATTTCCATGGATTTCCCATTGCCATCTTTGACTGCCGGGTACGAGCTGCGAAGTGCCTGAATTGATGATTGTATTGTACACCCCACTCTGTTAATTACGTTCATTTTAACATATAACATATATGTATGGAACATCATCATTTTTTAAAAGGCAAACTATCGAACTAAGGGGGCCATTTTGACCGTGGCAAAGTGTGAAGGATAGCATGGCCTCAATGGATCTCATCTCACCGATGTCTGAGTCATGTTGGACCGACGCTTTTTGCTTCCGAGTATCAACCCTCCAATTTTGGGAGGACTACCATGGACTACTCATTTTTGAGCAACACTCATATTAATTAGTGTGTTTGGAAATTTTAGGTATCCCCAATGATCTCCAGAATGGTTTTGTTTTTTTGGCCATGAAAGACCGGGAAATTTGGAATCTCAGGCGAAGGCACTGGCTTCCGTAGCCAAGGTGGGGGCCCAGCCTAAAAAAGGCCTCGTTGTGAAACACAATCGGTGGGTTTCGGTGGCTTTGGTGAGTTTTCCCCATGGGTTTTCCCCAACATTGGGCCAATTGGGGGAGGGGTTCCTGTAAAAATTCCCAAAAGCAACAAGATTTTGGTGTAGTAGAGAAGTTGAGAACATGTGGTGAGGATATCATTCCAAAGCAGGGGTAAATCCTTAATTCGACTGGATTCCACTCTCCAAAAAAAACATGGTTTTGGCCTGAGAATGCCCGCAGAATAAGCCCTGTTCCATGGAAATGGCAGGGCGATCCCTTGCAGATATGTCAAAAAGTCCCGGTGGCGGTGACATGCCGTTGATCTCTCTGAGGTTCTTTGAATAACTGGTTCCCCAGCGGCAGCTACAGCAACGTGCCTACATCGTTTGGGCCTCAGATCTGAGATCTTCCCAGAGATCTTCCCATCCGTAATCACATCCACCAGTCATGTGAAACCTGAGTCACCTTGCTATTTTCGTTCATACATGCTTGACCTAAGAAGTTTTTCTTCCAATAGTTCAATAGTCATGTTTGTTGACATGGTAGCAAACAAATTCAGCGAGCTCTGTGAATTAAAAAACTGGGAGACTTTGGTCATTTCTGCTAGTTGATCAACCCAATTGACCCGTTCCTCCCCATGATCTGGTTGTCGGGAAAAACCTGGATGGGGCAGAACTCGGGCGTAGTAGGATGGTTTCGTGTGACTTGTTGATCATACATCAACCCAGGGCAAGTGATAATTATTTGTGTGATATTTGTGGCTCTAGATACACAATCTTAATATGTCTTAATATGTCTTAATGTCTTACTTGGTTTAACATCATTTCTGAAAAAGAAAAAACCCACCGAAACACTCCGAAAGAATGGTTTGGTCAGCTCCACATCCAACGATCGCGGCGGACGTTGGACAGGTATCGCATTGACTACAGCCGCCCAGGAGGCTGGTAGCTGTAGATTCTGAAATCCAATAGATGCAGAAATGCGGGAATCCGATTCTAAGATATAATAGAATGATAATATGATGATAATATGATGATAAAATAGTGATTGATTTATATGTTTTTTCTGTCTTTTTGTGGCTATGTGTATATTATTTAAATTACTGTATATGTAACAGTATATGTTGGATATCCTGCATGGAAGCTATTAAGTAATAATCAGCCATAAGATCCTGGAACTGGAAATTCTTGCCTATCGTTTTCGGCCCATAGATATTATGTATAAGATTGTATAAGTATGTGCGATAGGTTATATGATATATAAGTACGTGATAGTACGTGTACAGCAAACTTTCAGGTTAGGAAGCAACTTGCCAAAAAGGTAATTTTGAGGTTATGCCCGATTTGTCAGAAAGGTTCTTAGATAGGTTTTAAACTGGATGGTGGTTTCAAACATTTTGTATTTTCCACAATATATACTTCGTCGTCATCCTTCCCATTGACGAACTCATGTTATTGCACCACCAACCAGGTTATTATGAACCATCATTAACCATATAATAACCATATATTAACATATATTAACCATATAATAACCATTATTAACCATATATTAACCATATAATAACCATATATTAATGACTATTAATCACCAGCACAGTCGTTTCACAAGTACAGTAGATCTTCCCACGTCAGATCTTCCCGTCGAGGTGATTTCACCCAGCATGGATTGATTTCAGTTCGGTTGGGCCCCGGTTTCAGATCATCCTGGAGAAGTGGTAAACAACCGTACTAAACACCACATGTACTGTATATAACATGTATATATATATATATTAGAATGATGTATATATATATATATACCATCCTGATATAGATACATATACGATTATATATATATACATGTATGATATTATATAATTACATAAATAAATATATATATATAATATCTATTATATCATAGTATATTGTATTGTATTTCACTGTATTATGTTATATTATATTGTATTGTATTATGTGATGCTATGTGATGTCATGTTATTTGTAGTTCATGTTATGTGATGTGTTATGTTATGTTATGTTATGTGATGTGTTATGATATGTTATGTTATGTTATGTGATGTGTTATGTTATGTTATGTTATGTGATGTGTTATGTTATGTTATGTTATGTGATGTCATGTTATGTTATGTCATGTCATGTTATGTTGTGTTGTAGAGGGTATACCAGTTATACAAAGCGATTTTTACTGCGAATATTCACCACTTACACATCAGCGGGACAAAAATTACATCAGCTGGAGCCCAATTTGGCACAGAGAGCGGCAGGTTTCTTCCGTGCCAGCTCTCCTTTTTTGCAGGTGGGGCTGTTACTGGGGGGTTGGTTGATGTTGGTGGAGCAAATGGAGAATTTTGGGGAGCCATATGTTGAAAATTTGGAAATGGCTTGGAAGAAATTGGCTAATTTTTTGGGCGCTGATCCCAATTTGTTTGCTTTTGAAGGGGATTATATATATATATACATTATATATATATATATTATATGACATATAATATAATATATTATATATATATATATTTATTTAATCTAATCTAATCTAATCCAATCAAATCCAATCAAATCTAAATCTAATCTATCTCTCTATCTATCCATCCATCCATCTATCCATCCATCGGTGGAAGTTACCAATCAAACGTCTGGATTCAGCGATGGGATCAGCGATGGGATTTTGCAGAGTTCCCCATGGGAAATTGGCCCAGAAGATTCATTCCACCATCTGTACCCTCTGGTAATTTAACGTAGCTATTGAAAATGGCCATTAATAGTGGATTTTCCCATTGAAAATGATGATTTTCCATAGCTATGTTAAATTACCAGAGGGTATATTCCAATTGATTGCCTTGCACAACTCTGAGAACACATGGATTTGCTTGACAATTCCGGACAATTCCCAAACACCTGTGAAAACCATTCAAATTGAAGGGATCATTGATTGTTGATGTATGCTAATGTTCCAAAACTAATAAAACACATCAAAATTAGATATACTCCACTATTGAAAACTAACATAGCTATTGAACATGGCCCTTTATAGTGGATTTACCCATTGATAGCATGGTCATTTTCCATAGTTATGTGACAGTTTACCAGAGGGTATGTTATATTGATATATTTTCCATAGTTAATCACCATAAACCAACCATAAACCATAGATTAATCACCATAAACCATGAGTTTGATGTTTTTTGACCAATGAAGAGATCATGATTTCCCCTGGCTAAGAGCCAGGCCCGGCAGACGGGTGGCTTCGGCGTCTCCGGCATGTCCGCTGCCGAGGAAGACTTGAAATAGGCGGGATGTCGCGGCGAGGAGGGCGGGGTACCCTCTGGTAAACTGTTAGATTCTTACATAACTATGGAAAATCATCATTTTTCATGGGTAAATCAACATAAATCAACTATTTCTATGATTTTCTATGGCCATGTTCAATTACCAGAGGGTAGGTGAGGTTTCCTGAGGATTTCGGCACAGCATTGGGATTTCAGTCACACGACTTGGGGGATTTTGCCGAGAATTTCTTTCGGGGATTTGACCAAATCAATGACGGATATGGGATTTGGAAGAAGGCCAAAAAAACAATTCCTGGGAGATGATATACCACGGGAGAAAAAATGGGAGAACACAGTGGATGGCTAGTGAAAATAGTACAACTAAACACTACAACTTAACCTAAGAAACTATACATTTTTTTTGCAGGATATCTAAGGTTTCGCGATGTGACGGTGAGACCTTTGCAGAGTTTTTTTGTCTGAACGACCTTCGTTTATTTTTTTTTTTCTGGGAATAGGACCAGCAATTGTGATTGTGAGGAATGACTATATTGACATATGGCAGTGTGTCAAAACCTTGTACCCCTGGTGAACATCAAAATAGCTGGTAAATGGATGTTCATCCCCCTAAAAATGGTAAAAATGGTATTAATAGGTATTGATCCATACCCACATGAAGCCTGACATGGTGGTTCTATGAGGGTGAACTGGCCCATCTACAGCAATGAACCCAGAAACATGGCTGGGGATTTTCCACCAGATGGGCTTTCCATAGAGATTTCTACAGATTTACCATCTGGTTATGACATTCACAGTTTGCCATGGAAAGATCCACCATGCTATTTTCAGAACGGTGTTTGCCATCTATTTCGATAAATTGGGCCATGGAAAAACCATGGCGAACTGTTAGTCATAACCAGATGGTATCCCGAAAAGTTGGGACATGGTTTTTCGGTGATCAAATCCTGGGTTGTCCCAGTCGAGGTCCTGGCTCTGGCACCGTCTGCAGGTGGACGTTGTGAGATGTCGTGAGGCTAGTGGTTTTTCTGGTTTGGGTCCGTCCAACTCGTCTCACCGGAGGGGTAAGTCTGTCCCTAAATCCCACGGATTCTCATGTTTATATATATATATATATTCACATATATATATATATAAATAGTGTATTTATCAAATGTTATCATCACATTCTTATATATCATCATATGTTCCTCATGAAATTCTATGACATTAAGTGATATTTTCTGGGTTTCCCCCCCTGCAGACATACCCAGATCGGCTGAATTTTCGGCCGCGCTTTGTGACTCTTGGAGTAGCTCCAGGATGCGGTTTGTGCCTTGCGAGGCTGCGCGAGGTTCGATGACGTTGGGCGACATGTGTTGGTCAATTGTCAATGTCTCGAGCCGATGATGAACATTATGACATGATTCGTTTGGTCATTTTGGTCAATAACTGGCTTATACCTAGCAGTTTTATGCATTTTTCGCTTGGGAAATTGGGACATTCCCCATTTATTCACCATCCTATCTTGGTCCATTTATGGCCCATTGGTTTCGGCATTTAACCGGCAGAGAAATCGCTGCAAGGCCAAAGTTGTTTGAACATCATATATAGAAAGGTGTGACATCTGGAAATATGCAGTGTATATATATATATATTATGTAAAATTTTTAAATATCATCGAACTAACATCCTGGAAATCCTGGAAAATACTCTTCTCGGCATCTTTCTGGGGGGTTGCTAGCCACAGCGCCAGCGAAGCGAGTTTCCAACGATCATCGCGCAGCCTCGCCCTTGCTGAGAAGGAGGTACTGTGATTTTCTGGCGCAGCATGTCCATTGAATGGGTGTTCCAATTGATGGCCCACAAAAAAAAATAATTTTAAGTGAACTTCAGTATAAACGAAGGGGGATAAATTGGGGCTACGTCACATTGTTGACGCCATTTTGTGGGTAACATTCACCACCACATTGGTGCCGCCGGGGCCTGTCTGTCGCCCCAAAAGTTTCAAGCACAGTTCCGCCGTGGCTCAGCCAACGAGTCTCACCATCGAGAAAACATATTCAGCCGAGACGTTTTCACCGCGAACGCGGTTGGCGCAAAACGACAAGGGAACTTGGCGCCTGGGGGGGGGTCATGATTGAGGTGGTGGGGGGTTGAAACAGTTGGGGTGCGATTGGGGTGCGATCATAAGGCATTTTCATGTATTTTTCCAACGAAATATCATTGTCTCGATATGGCGTGAATCTCCGACCAAAAAAAGGTGAGAGTTTTGCGCATGAACTCTGATATTTGATCATTTCATCTACCCTCTGGTTATGACTAACAATGTAACATAGCCAGTTATGACTAACAGTTCGCCATGGAAAGATCCACCATGCTATTAATGGCCATGGTTATTTAACAGTTTGCCATGGAAAATCCCAACCATAAATGGAGGTTTCTAGCTGGGAAAACCATCTATTTCGATAAATGGCCCATGGAAAAACCATGGCGAACTGTTGGTCAAATCCCATCCCATCCTTGGAGTCGGTCGATGCCTTTGCCTGGCCACTGGATGTTGATAGGGAAGATGTCCTGGTCGTCTTACTGTTTTTGTTGTGCTTTCTAGATCTTTCTAGCGTTGGATTCGTGAAGGTGTGAAGAAGATCCATGGTTTGTGACCTTTTTCATCCTTTTTCGCATTTCAAGAGTTTTAAACATCTCTGGAGCACCAAATTTCATGCTCCAAGGGTGAATCCCGGCCTGACACTGGCTGTTTGAAACTGGGGTATAGAAACTGGCCATTTTCATGGGAGCACTGATCATAAATCTGGAAAAAACCCATGGAAATCTGGTTGCAATTTTCCCCTGAAAATCACAGCAAACCGTCTCAATAGCATACTTATAATATCTTATAATAGCATACTTACTACACTATTAGTCTATATATACATATATATATATATATATATAAACACCCTAAACATCCAGAACTTTCCAGGCTCCAAGTGCTGCCCGGTCCACGCTGAGATCGCCGGCGCGTCTGGGCGCGTCCTTGTCTCAACATGGTGGCCATGAAGAAAAGCGTCGCCGCGATGAAGTCCAAGAAGGTCATAGTGAAGGGCGCCTTGGAAAGGTTGGAAAACCACTTTGGGCTAGGGAAATGGATGGAAAAATGGTGATTGAATTGATTGAATGGTGTTTTTTTTATTGGGTAACCACTCTTTATGGCTATTGCACATGGAATATTCATAGACATCCCCGTAATGAACCGCAATGAATTGATGGGATTTTGGCCGTCACTAGTTTATACCCTCTGGTAAACCTATAGAAAAATTATGGAAAATCACCATTTTTAATGGGAAAACTATGGAAAATCACCATTTTTAATGGGAAAACTCACTATTTCTATGGCCATTTTCAATAGCTATCTTGACATAACCAGAGGGTAGTAGGATTTTCCATAATATATGGGATAATCCTTCCCATTGACGAACTCATATTTTTCAGAGGGGTAGGGTTGAAACCACCAACCAGTATTTATTTGGGTGTACCCGAATCACTGGATATGTCAAGATTTGACTGGCACAGAAAATCAGTGTGGGCACCCGAGAAGGACAAAGCCAGGCACTCCATGAAGTGTCCATAAACCATGGGCAAGCCAGCATCCTGGCGAAGCAAATGATCGTAAGGAACCACCTCGAAACGACCTTTATCTGGGAAATAGCTCAACATGACCATTTCAGGATGAAGAATTGCTGTACTTTACACAGATATGTACTAGTCACCACTTTATATATATATATAATATATTTATACATAATATATTATATATATAATATATATATATATACACATACACTATACCAATTAATGTACTAATATTGTATCCTAGCCTAACCTAACATAGATGTGGAACATCACCCAGGCTGTTCCCCTTGTTGGTTTCCCAGGCCGCAATTCGGAGATCAGTCCATTGACCGGAAAGCCCAAACGGGTTCGGCAAGACCGAGGTGGGACCCACGGGACCCTGCGCATGACGGGTGGGTTGTAGATGGACCCAAAAAATGTGGCAACAACTGGAGGAAAAGCCATGATAAAAGATTGATAAATGCTATATATATCACCATTTTTTGGGGATCATGTGAAATAGATGGAACAGCCATAAATATGATGAAACCACATTTTTTTGAGGTGATCATGTGAAATAGAAATGGAAGCTGTTGGAAGTCGGCCTAGTTTTGTGAGCTGTGAAGACCCGGATAGCATAAGCAACAGCCATTTCCACAATGTACTGGGTACCCTGGGTACAGGAAGACTGTAGACCCAGCAATCTCATTTTTCACGGAACTTAGTTTTAAGATGTTTTCAGTTGGTTCGAGGAAACATGAAACAATCTTGGGAAATAGGATAAACTCATGATATCTTCATGGCACATTGCATCAAACACGTGTTTTTTTTTACCAAGCCTGGGCCGTATTTTGGGGAGCGGTCCACGGCATAGATCCTCAAAATTTGATGGTTCCATGCTGTAGATGGGTTTAAAATATAGTTCAAAAATTGGATCCAACATATCTATACCCAGACTTGGATTTTTTTTGTGATACGAAAGGCCAATTTTGCCGGAAGTACCCCCGTCCCGATCAGCCATTTCGCCACCCAGTTATCAGCCAGTTGCTTGTCAGGACGCGAGGCAGCAAAGCTGGCGGCCAAGATGAGCAAGGACAGTGATGACAGTGACAATGACAGCGATGATCACAATTGATGGGGATGCAGAATTGATATCCAGCAGTGATCCAGCAGTGATTCGGGCGAGTAGCATGTGAAATAGACTGAAGTGGTGGATACTTTTGCATCAGCAAGCATTCAAGGAGTCTCAGACGTGTAACACTGAGACTAGCCTGAAGGCACATGGAGTTGGTTACGATCATCATTTCACTTGAAAGTAGCTGGAGATGCAACCCTTTCCAGGCCGAAATCGACGGACTTTCGCATGATTTCGCCACAGAAATGTGGATCTAAATGGTGTGGGATTCAGACTTAATCCATTCCGTTGCGAAAAGCTGGGAGAGGGCTGTGGGGATGGCAAACATGACCTTTTTTCAGACATTACCCTCCGGTGTCGTCAAAAGTGGCAAGGGACAATTCTCCAGAAGTGGAGGTTTCTAGATGGTACAATCACTTGTCGATGGGACAATTTCCAGCAAGCCATGTTGGGTTACTGGTACATCAAATTGTAATATATGGTAATACATTGTACATTTTTCGTTGCAATGTTCCCAAAATCACTCAAAATCACTGAAGCTAAGAATTTCATCGTCTCCCTAGGAGACCTGGCTGAAGTACCAAACGGAGGCCTACAAAAACGCCTGGCCCAAGCCCAGCTACATGGCGGAGCCACGGGAATCCGTCTACGTGCGCGACGGCGGTGAGGGCTCCTTGGCATCGGTCCTGGAACTGAATTGAGCTGAATTGATATCCATGATGGTTAATGATGGTTAATGATGGTTAATGAGGGTTAATGATGGTTAATGATGGTTAATAATAATGGTATATATATATATATATATGGTATAATATATATATATTATATCTGGTTGGTGGTTTGGAACAATATCCTAGAATGTGGGTAAAACAATGCCATAAATGGTATTTGTAATGGTTATATAACGATATCACTAATGATATCTAATTATTATACTAATTTGGTTGGTGGTTTGGAACATGGCTTTTATGACTTTCCATTCAGTTGGGAATAACCATCCCAACTGACGAACTCATATTTTTTTAGGGGGGTTGAAACCACCAACCAGCTATAATGTGGGTAAAACAATGCCATCTGCACCATTCCCCAGTCATCAGCATTTTTATAGGTGGTATATACATATATATATATATATTACTAATGACAACGACCCCTTTCGGGGGAAGGTCCCCAGGGGTCCGGAACATGTGACATTGAAATCCATGGTTTCGGAAAATTATCATTCGAAATTTGGTGGTTCCCAGTGTTAACCTTTGAATGAGCTTGGATCCTGCCCGACCTGGTTTCGGCATGACCAACAGTGGCTCCAGTTGCAGCCATGATGTTAAGATTGTTAAGTTCATACAGTTCATACATAGATACAATTGATATGATAATTCTGAATTGATATGTTTTCTTGATTCTCACAATCTCACACCAATGTCAATAGAATCTTGATTCAAGGATACCTTCTTGAACCCCAACTGCTTAGTTGCTGGCTTCACACTGGAAACCATTGGTTGGTGACGTGGGTAAACTGATAAGCCGATCTTCCCGTAAAGAGGTTTTTGGGTTTTTGGATGATACGCGTAGTGCTTCGCATCTCAGAGTGTGATGTGTGAGGGGCATCTCACATGGCGGTGCCAATGTGAGGGGTGTCTCAAGCCATGGCATGGCAATCTTGGCGGAACGATCGGTGTCGCGGGTCTGTGATCTGGTGCTTTAGCAGATCAAAATTTTCTGAATCAAAACAAGGAGGGTACCTTGGCTTAGTAGTGTTAGGTTCTCTTACATCAAACTTGTTAATTCCACTTCACTTAGACTTAGACCTTATAGTCTATACTCTATACTATACTACTATACTACACCTCTATCATTTTACCAATTCTAAAACCGTGGCAGTTGATAATTGGGACGAACAGACTACAGAGTCAGAATGCTTTGAGTATTCTGAATTCTGACTGTCTGAGTCTATATTCTACTTGACGATTATTCACCTACACTTACATACAACCAGCTTACAACTTACAAACGCACTTTGACCGTGACCCTTCCAACTTACAACTTGCAACCTTTGCAATCTGATCAGATTCCAGGTTCCAGGTAAAAGGTACGTTTGGGAATTGGAACAAAGATATTGGCATGCAATTCAACGATTTGAATTTAAAATGCCGAATCTCGATTCTTGAATAAAATTCAAATCCCGTTCATCAACTGAGGCGGGACGCCTTTGTGCACTTGACAATTTTCAGGTGTGGTGGCAAGGACACAGAGCACGAGGTATTGGTTCAGGGACAGATTTCACCGAATGTTCCGTGCAAAGTCAGTTTCCAAGGGAGAAGGCAGATGAGTAAGATGACGCCTGTTGACGCAAAGGTTTTTCAGGAAAACGTGGTGCCACGGTTTTGAGTTTCAAGCATGAGTTATGGCGTTTTGATTTCTGAATTTTGTTTTGTGTTTTCCAGTTCCATTTTTCCCCACCTGCCGGTGAGGGTTGTTAGATTTTATCACAGTTGTTCTCCTCCTCCTCGTCCGCCTTCTCCTCCTCCTCTTCCTCCTCCTCCTTCTCCTCCTTCTCCTTCTTGTCCTCCAGCTTCTCCTCCACCACCTCTGCATCCACTTCGATGTCCACTTCCGCCTTGCCAACTCTTCGCCAACTTCCGCGCGCAGTGGGCACTGCTGGACCACCGCTGGACCTCAACCTGGGACCTTCCGAGCTCAGTGGGCACTGCTGGACCTCAACCTGGGGCCTTCCGAGCTCAGTGGGCACCGCTGGACGATGCCAGAAGATATGCCAGATAGAACGCCAGAAGATTTGCCAGTAACAAAACGTATAAATGTCATGGTGGGGATCACTCGAAGTAAAGTAATTTTTAATATCCTCAACATTCTCAATTCTCAACTTTAACAAGTCAATTTCAACTATCAACCTTTGAAGTTTCAATTTGCAAGTTTAGTTTCCCGCTATCCACATGCTTTCCCGATACTTCTGGCCCCGCACTGCAAGGAAAATCTTTTTCTTCTCACTGATGAGAGGGACCGCCGATCATTGAAGTCACTGCAGCGGGAATACCGGGTGGATTGGGACGAAAATGCGCGGGTGATCGCTTTGGAAACCGAGACTGACTTCTCAGCTAGATCAACATTCAAGAGAAGCCACTAGGAACAGTGGTAAGCTAGTCAACTGATTTGCTGTTCCCTTTTCACTTTTCACTATTCACTGTTCCTCTTTCCAACAAATATTATTGTTCCCGTTCCTCCCTTAAATTTAATCATGTGATTGGATTGGATTGTATGTTTAGGTTTCAAGTTTCAAGATGCAGTCTTAGTTTATCTAGCTATACTTTGACCTGTTGAAAATGTTGACTAGTTGAAAATTGAAACATTCCTCGCCACCTATACAACGATGGATAACTACAATGAAGGATAACTACATTCCTCGCCTCCTCACTTAACCCTGCCCGGTCGGTCTAGGCAAGACTTCTCAGTCTCAATCTTTGTCATCGACAGCTGGTGGTGACGCAAGCAGCAGCGCAGTTGTGTCTCCGTATGCGGATGGGGCCAGTGGCAAGTCTGCTGTTGACCTTATGTTCCATACATTGTTATTTCAAATCGAGAGGCAGAATTGGCAAGGGGCAAAGGAAACAACACTGAGATTGCAAGAGTGTTTGACAGTCACATCTGGTAGAGAATCAAGAGCAAAAGGGGGTTGGCAATACTCTCCAAACTTTGTCATTGACAGTGTCTTGTTTGCGGACTTGCTTCGACATCTGCAAGAGAAATCTGACGTCATGACGCAAGCTGTGCATTTGATACTTTGCTTAATTCAATTTAAAGTTAAATGTTCATAGTTGTTGCCCCTCAGTTTTTTAATGGCACATGGTGACTTCAGCTTCAATAACAACCTTGACTCCAGCTTGAACATCATGCTACACCCTGGCACATGGCCGCAAAAACACATTGATCAATGAACAGCATTAGTGTTTTGTTTATGTTGTTCATGTTTCTCTCTGTTTTTTATTTCTTTTGTTCTGCTGTGCTTCCTCCAAAATCTAGTTTTCTTCTTGAGCGTTGGGGTTCTAAGTTCTAAGTTCTAAGGGGAATGAGACTGGTACTGGATGATGATTTGAGCAGCCATCTCACTGGTCAAGTCACTTTCGCATTAGCTTGATTCAGTTTTCTCAGTTTTTGTTTCGTTAGGATTGAACGGATGACAGAATTGTGGAATGTGGAATGTGGAATCATGCAGTTTGTATTTTGTAGCTAGGATCATGATGTCCTCTCATTCATTGTCACCTGACTTTTATAATCCTACAACTTAGACTCTCTTCCATACTATGGTTGTGTCTTTTTCGAACTAGGGATCTTATGTGAATGTAGTATCGAAGGTTGAAGTTTCAAGTTTCAAGATGGGCCAGTCAGCCCTGATCCCTGGCCCTATCAACTTTCTTCTCTGCTTAAGGTGATGACCCTGCCACAAAGGATGACTCTGTATACTTTTCGGATCAAATCTGATTACTGCTCAATGCTGTAACTTGCCGAGGGAGGTTGGTAGGAAGCAACGGTGGGTCCACCTGGGAACTAATGAATTGATGGGGGTTACGGGTTAAATTACTCATATTAAAACAAAACATGTAACACCGAATGGGCCTGGGAGGGTGTAACTCTGGAAATTATTTTACTACCCGCACTCATAAGCTATGATGGCTTTGGTCGGACGAACGAAGTCACAGTCCCTGATACTACAAACTTCTAAGCCCACGTAAGACTTTAGACTCTAAGACTCTAAGACTCTAGAGACTCTAAGATTCTATGTTTAACTTAAGCCTTAAGACCTTCAAGATACCACGGGTTTTCAATAACAAGTAGCTATCAGCAAGCAACTAACACCCAATGATCAGCTAAGCTATAGTAATAAATTATAACTGATATTTGGTGACAATTTGGTGTATGATGAATGATGATTAGAATCAAGACTTCCCCTGACTTCCTTGCCAAGTGATACAAGCTGAGTTTGGTTTTGTTTGGTTTGTGTTGGTCCTAGTATTGGTCATTCTTCTTGTCAGGTGGTCGCGTGAGTTTATCTACAGACATGACGCCACGTGGGCTTTGCACCTCCGGGCAGATTCCAGTCCGCAATTTAGCCGGGACTACCTGATCATCGAATGTGATTTTGTGGATTTGGACGACGTGTATCCACTGAACCCAGAGACGGTCCTACAGCAGTTGACATTCAAAACCCGTGTTCTACCAATTCAGGTTCTTGGACGTAAAGCTACCTCAACTGCATACAAGTTCAGGGCAGTCATGCGGAGCCTGCATTTGGAGATTGGTGACACTGCTTTGGCAAGGTCACGTGCGGTTTCGTTTTTGAATGACATGGGGGTTGAGTCAAAGCTAGCTGTCCTTCCGGACATGGATGGGGAGGACAACCATGACACCCCTGGACGGAGGGCATTTCCAAACACTCTCCCACTTCACGACATTGACCACTCTCTGCACCATACCATGGAGGAATTGAAGGAATGTTGGATTCCGGAACTTTTCGACCTGTTTGACAAACAGCTCAACACCCTTGCAAAATACTTCAGCAAATCTGACAACCTGGAGAGGTTTCGCAAGCACTTCATTTTCGATAATGATAAGATAGAAGGGGACCTGAGGAAAAGAAGTATTGGCAAAATGTTTGAGACACCTTGCCCAACCTTCATCAAGCATCGCTGGGAATATCGTTATGAAGTTCTTACTTGGATGGTACACCGTTCTCAGTTCCTTATATGGTTGCTGGAGCCTTCTTCTTTGCGTGGTAGAGATGACCAGGGAGATGGATTTGGGGATGATTATACCTTTTCTGATGCTGAGATTCGTTGCTTGGAAGTTCTGACAACAGACCATGGCGCTGCTACTTTTTGGGCCCTTGCATACTCACAACGCCTTCTTTGTCAGTGGGGTCACCAAGTTTCCAGTTGGCTTCATGGCTGTCATTGTCATCCAACAGAGGAGGACCATTAGCTTTGGTTTTAACTTGAGCTCAGTTTTAGATTGAGTAATACAAGTACAAGTTCACATCACATTGCATTGACTTGACACCTAGGGACCTCGAATCTCAATCCCAAAGGAATGATATTTTCAAAGTTTAGCTTTCCAACGTTCAATTATTTTTTTCCCGCCCATTGTCCGGATTGAATGTTGGAGGACAGAAAGCGGCTCAAACAAGAGACCGGCAGTACCCAGTGCAAATGGTCCGGCAGGCGTTTGATTGAATTCGCAGTCCATGGTTCCAAACCATTCGTTGATCAATTGCGGGGACTGTCCATTGACATGGATTCTGCTGGTTTGAAGGCTTTGGAGAAACTTCGTCAGCTTGGTCGGCACGTGGATGTTTCCAACATACTGAATGGATTTGCCACTGCCAAGAACGTATTGGAATCTAGGTTTACACAGTACACCAGTTTTCTACACAAGCCCCCATGGAGTTTTGTGGCACTTCTGGAATACCTGTTGCCAAGCACCAGCATGGCGGAAACTACCAAGAGAAGCAGGGTGTTAACAGGGAAATTGCTGAGGTTGCACGACCTCAATCAGATTGGCAATCTTGGGGATGTTGGACGCGAATTTTTCGCAAAACATAGAACAGCACTTTCAAGATGGGCAAAGGGGCATGACCATTTCATGCAACAACAGTTATTTCGACAACTGGTTGCCTGGGCATCATCTCTTCTTGTGATGAAACGTCTGGAGGCAAAACACCATCTTGTCCATGTAACTCAGCTGGGCTGGGTAGAACTTTTCTGGTCAGTTGTCAGTGCACTCATTACTAGACAACATGTTTTGTTTTGTTTGTTTGATTTTTTGTTCCCAAGCAGTTGTTCCCAAGAGCCAAACATCAAATCAATCAAAAGTCAAAACCGTTAAACCACATCCGTTTTCAGTTTTGAGGTCCGGGTTGCTGTGTCCCGCTCCCTCAGCGTTGCCCATATGAGCGCCAATTTGCGAAGGGCCCTACATGATGATTTGACACAAGTATCATTCAGAAACAATGTGGGACGCTACCTGCAGTCATTTGGAGACCTTGTGGAAGAAACATGGCATACGTTTCGGGAACTTCAGTCATACACTACTGGTCACAACCTCGATGTCATGTTTGCTGACAGAACCAGGGATGCTGAATTGATTCAATCATCCGCCCCGGAATCTGCACCGACCACAAAACAATGGAGAGAACAGCTGGCCCACCTCATGAGCCTTACAACAAAGGGTGGTATTTATGCCATTCCAACTGTGGCCCAACCAGATCCCAATCAGACTACTTGGATGTGCTTTCAACTTCTTGGTTTCAATCCTGGGAACAAAAAGTATATGGAGCGGTTGACACAGTGGTCAGTGGATGATTGGAAGGGGACACTATCCTGTGCAGTTTTGGGGAGCTTCAGTGTGAGTGATGATTCTTCACAACACGATGGTTCCGGTCCATGTCCTACTCTGCCAGATGCGTTCTCTTTCAAATCAGCGACAACTGTCGTACAGCCTGTCAACTTACAAGAGTTGTTTGAGAATGACAGCATTGACAGTTTGTACCAGTTTACATCCACAGATCACATCACCGAGTTTGACAAAGAGTCTGTGATGGACATGTTGGGGGACCCAATTTCTGGTGACGCCATTGACAGCAGCCTTGTGATTTTTGACAAGGTTTGGAAAGCGTTCATGTTTATTTTTTTTGTGTTTCACATAGTTCCCAAGGCACCAAACATTGCATGACATTGCCCAAAGTCCTGTTGTCATTTCGAAGTTTTCAAAGCCTCAAAGCTGTGTTCACTGTTGCTTTGGGGTGTTCCATGCAACTAAGGGAACAAATTTGCGAACTTGGAGAAGCAGGTGCCAAAAAAGGACGACCCCTTGTCTTGACCCCTGCTCAGATGATAGCTGCTGAGTGGATGGAGAAGTATGAGCTGGCTTCTGTCAATGGGAAAGGGCGGTTGGTCATCAATTCCGCTGCGTTGATTTTCAGCACCCGTTTGTCATCCCCCAAAAAAGTACAGGACCCAGTAGACCCTTTGTGTCGAAGCTTGTGGTCTTTACGGAGATCTCTGGTAACTGCTGGTTGGTCGAAGGGTGAATCTGGCAAACATGCGTCAGTGGCGCAGAGATGTTTCAATTTCAAAAGTGAGCACCATGCGTACTACACAATCCTTCTCAAACGAGCCCTGGTTTTCATAGTGTGTTGTAAGTTGCAAGTTAGTTGTAATGATGTGTTTGTTGTTGTAAGTTGTAATGTTGTGTTTGTTGTAATGTTGTGTGTGTTGTAATGATGTGTTTGTTGCTGTTGCTGTTGCTGTTACTGTTGCTGTTGGTGTTGTTGTTGTTGTTGTGGTTGTTGTTGTTGTCGTTGGTTGTTGTTGTTGTTGTTGTTGTTGTTGTTGTGGTTGTTGTTGTGGTTGTTGTTGTTGTGGTTGTTGTTGTGCTTGTTGTTGTTGTTGTTGCTGTTGTTGTTGGTGTTGTTGTGGTGATTCTTCTGCAAGTCATTTTGAAAATAGAGTGATTTTTTTGTGATTGGTTTTCCTGCTTAATCAGTTTGTTTGGGGAAGGCCACTGAAGATAATAAATATTTGTTTTCGAAAGCCATTTGCAGTTCAAGGACATACACAGGCAGAGGAATATGAGTGCAACGGGTACTTCAGTCATTCTTGCCAAAACGGAGGCTACTACAAGGCCATTCTAGCTGCTATGGAATGCTGCCCAGAATCAATTCAGGATGTGCCAAAGGGTATGAACAGCAAAGGGTTCGATGCCTTGTGTTCTTTCTTCAGAGGACTGTTTTGGAAAACCCATGGGGAACCAACTGCCAACAGGTATGTCGGTGAAATATCGGTTTTGAAATTTGATGTTTGAAGTTCGAAGTAAAAGAATCTGAATTCAGAAGTTATTAATGTTTCCTGTTTTTTCAAACCCGTTAATGTTCATCCAGCTCGGTCCCGTTTCAAGTTTCCAGAATCTTATCCGATCCAAAATCCAGCCCCCAAGGTCCCAGAGAGTCCTGGTCTCAACTTCAAGTTTCCCCCCTCCAGGAGCCATTCCGGACGATCCAAGGGCAGATGAGGAGTCAGAGTTCTTTGGGACTTTGAGGAAGAGAAAAAAGAAACAGCAACCAACACAAAGACGTAAAGCTGCGAGAAAACCCAAAACACCAGCAAATGACCCCAAACCAGTGGTGGTTGTTAATCTTGAAACTGACGACGAGGGCAACAATTCTGCTAGCGCCGGTTCTCAAAGTTCTGAAGTTGAACAGGCTCATGTTGAAACACAAAAGACACTTGGTTCGGTTCGGACTAGTTCAGACATCCACGGGGTTGTGTGTGTGTGCACACTCCTTTTTCTGTACAAGGTTCTTTTGATTGGTTAAGTTAAGATTAGTCAAATGTTAATGCTTTTTTGTTGGTGGAGATTTAGCAAAATCAGGCGTGATTCAAGCTTGACCATCCCATGAATCACATCGACTGCTTCAACGTTTTTTGACCTGTTTCCCAGTTATTGGTCACTGTCTATAGTGGTCCCGTTCCCACTTTCCCAGTCAGCTTGTGATAAGGACCTGCGAGAATGAAGCTACTCCAGCATCTGACCAGCTTCTGAAAGATACAATCTTGGAAGGGGGTTGGATCGCCAGTGACTGTGAATCGCTTTTTGGGGATGATGAGAATGAGAATAGAAACAATTTACCACCGGATCCTGAACCTGAACTTGAAAGTCCGCCTGCCCCTTTGGATGAGCCACACCCTCCGAACAATGAGGATGCCGTTCCAGAGGAGCACGTGCCAGAGGCTGAAGAAAGGGTGGATGATGTCAGTCCACCTATTTTGAAGCCTCATGTCAACTCAGAGGGCCATAGAAACATATGCTCTATCTTGTTGCCTCAGCTGTTTTGGGTGATGAAAGATCCTCGCTTTGCTGGTCGTAGCCCACGTGATCAAGTTAGAGAGGCCTGTGACAGACACATGGCCACTGTACAAGTATATATTTTGGTTGGACAGCGTTTTCTTCGGTCACAAGGGATCCCACTTCAATTCCAACCCTGTCTACTTAAATTTGAATTCTTTTACGCTGAGCTGAGGAGTTGCTCAAGATGGTCAGAAGTTCTGGGGGGCTTGGCAATCCTACACCAGAAAGAGGACTGCAGAAGACCAGGTCACCTGAGTGTATATGGCAAGATTGGTTGTCAGAATCACGATTCCCAAGTCGGGTCACAATAAAACAAATCAAACATCTATTTGTTATCTCTTATACGTTTAAGGGCCCACCAATAGATACGATTCGATTCGAATTCGATCAGTTTGTTTTATATTCCTCAAAAATCAAAAATGATAAAATCAATTCCCACCTATTTTGTGACCACTATATTTGACCTCCTATAACAATGATCAAGTTAATATCTTTAATAATGACCAGGTAAATATATCTCGCTGCTCCGGGCTTACACTTCCCCCAATAAGACTGTTTCCCAGCTCGAGGCATTGGACTGGTACTATGACAAGCTCAAACAGTACGTGTAGTGGCGCCCCAACATCCGAATCGGAGCATGTCTGGATGATTCTGGAACCTTGAGGGAAAAACCTTTGAAAAAGCTATCTCACTCCTCACACGTCACATGACAAACGTCATGATGCCAGCCCAAGATGAGGTTGATTTGAGTGAAAGAAGCATTGTGATGATTGGGGCTGGATGTTTGTCACATCTAGAGTTTACCACTGCCCAGTGCCTTTACATATTTCAGCAACACACATCGACACTCACATTGGATCATATGAAAACTGCTTTCATTGAAGCATGAACCTGGGGTTATCAAAAGTTGATGTATGATTTTGAATGTCTTATTTGACTGTTGTAAACCCGGAATCTAAAGTTCTTCAAACTCAGAGCATGCCCGAGTCTTGTTTTCATGATGGTGATGATTTCGAAGACGATGAAGACGAATATGAAGATGAACATGATGACTATGACGATGCTAGTGGTGATGATGATTATTGATGATGTGTGAGGATGATTGATGAATAATTACTCATGATGATGGATGACGGATGATGATTAATAATGATGACGGATGATGGATGATGATTAATAATGATGACGGATGATGGATGATTGGTGATGATGGACAATGATGGATGGTGATTTTGACGATGATGGTGTTGATGATGATGATGATGATCATGATGATGATGGTGTTGATGATGGTGTTGATGATGTTCATGATGACGATGATGACGACCATGATGAACGTTGGGTTTGCCACTGGGTGTTCATTGTGTCATGACGCTATGCTGGATGGTTCCCTTTGGCTCTGTGTTTTCACTGCATAGATCAAGATTTGGTCAGAGGCCTGAACTTTTTTGAAAACACATTACAGAAAGGGATAACAATGGTTAATAGTAAATACATAAATAAATGAATACATAAATCAATCAATAAATAAATAAATAAATATATATATATATAATACTTATACTATATATAGTTGTATCTGGGTTAGGGGTAACAAAGGTTCATAATATACTTGTATCTGGGTTCGTGTTTTCTTCACTGGATCAGCGTAGCGGGATGGACATTGATGTGGATTTCAGCGATGACGAACCGAGCCGTCCTTTAGTTTCCATGCCACCGCGTTGTAAGGACTGGCAGTATTTTTTTGAATGTTGGGTTGAGTTACTGGCTGTATTCAATCAATCAATTCAATCTTTCAAATTTGGATGAGTTTTCCAAGCACCCCTGACAATCCCTGCCATCCAGGACCGGGTACAACAGCCTGCAAACGAGGAGAAAGACTGCAAGTTGAAGGTGGGAAATATTTCAGTCCTTACGTTGCAGCTCATGACTAACTCCTTTCCTACTTTGGTCCTGTGCGTATTGTATATGTTAGAACCAAATTAAGAAGTGGATGATGTAATCCCTGTGGGTTCTTCTTCTTCTTCATCATCATCATCATCATCATCATCTTCATCGTCGTCACCAGCAACACCACCAGCATCACCATCATCATCATCATCATCATCACCATCATCATCATCAGATTCATCATCATCATCATCATCACCATCACCATCCTCATCCTCATCGTCATCGTCATCGTCATCGTCATCGTCAGCAGCATCACCAGCACCAAAATCAGAATCAGCACCACCATCATCAGTGTCATCATTACCTTGATCATCGCCACTGCACACATGGAATTTTCCACACCGCTGTTGAGGATCGCTCATCAAAGAAAGACCATAGAAAGAAGGACAGCTGATTACATTTCCACATCGAACAGGAAGAAACCAACTATATGTTGGGTAGCTTATGGGCGACAGAGTGACAGATATGGGTCAAATCTTCAATACGCAAGTGACAAATTACAATATGTTACAAGCTCGTTATAATCGTTATCTCGTTGTTTTTTGCATCTTTATTGACACCACTTCTGGCCAAAAAATCAAAAAATGACAATGTAAAGAAAATGTTCCGCTTCGTGCTCAGGAGTCACAGGGCCGCAGAAAGAGACCCAAGGACGTATGGAAGCCCTGTTGGAATTCCTGGGACGGGACATGGATTATACCGTTTTAACACCAAGAAACGAAACAGTATGTACTACTACAGTCTGTTGGAAGGTTATTGTTATGATCATATATAAAACAATGACTAGTAAGGCTTATGAAAATATCCAATGATGTTGTGTAAACCAATGACGGCCCTGGACATTGTCAGTATTTTGAAACCCCATTCTCCGCTCACTTGATTACCATGAAATGGAGTCACATGATTGATAACATTGTCATGGAGTAAAGCAATACTACCCAACATGTCTCCATATACAATACCCAAATCATGTTATTTAATGGAGTTGAACCATTAGCCCCATGATATTGAAATTTGTCCCACAGCCATAGCTCAAAAACCATAAAGGCATAAAGGATGGATCATTGTTCCGCGCTCATACAGATTGAGGACCCTTGTCATTGTAAGATACTAAAGCCGAAATATTTAATATAGCATATAAATAAATAAATAAATATATATATATATATATATATTATAAATAAAAGTGTATGTCTTACACCGCTGCCACGACCAGACTGCCGTAGCCAAAGTCCCAAGTGCAGGACGCTTCAAGATCGCAAAGCAAAGAAAATGAGCCGAAGGCTGATTGTGATATAGCTTTGTGATCAGTGGGAAACAGAGTGGATACATGTCATCATATATCTAAAAAAAATCCATGAATGAGAAGCAACGTCATCTACTATTGACTGACTTTTCATCTAAACCACATAAAAATCCAAAAATTGCTTTCTTAGCGCCGCAGCTCTTCAGGGTGGTTCCCATCATGCTTGCCCTTGGGGCTACCACCTGGGTTTTACTATTTCCTTGATGTTTTTTACAGCTCCAAGTTTCCAAGTTCCAACGTATTGAGTATTGAGTACTTATCTCAAACATAAAAAGAATCAATGAAAAACCTCAGAAACCTCATAAAACCACAGCTTGGGCTTCCATGCACTCAAGCTGCCCTGACAAAGGTGAAAAAGCGACCAAGCTCCTCTGCAAAGAAAAGACCAAGTTCGGCAGCCCCAAGAGGAGCAAAACGAAAGGGCCAGCCTGACCCGAAACCAGTGGATCTCCATATGAAAAAACTGGATATTTTCAAGTGGGCGCACCGCATCTGCTCTGCCCTTGTAAAGTCTGGATATGACAAGTGTCCGTTTAAAGTGCTGAACGTCTATACAGAGTTCTCCGGGTCTTCATGTGCCGAAAGCTGTGTGGAATCCATCGTCAACAACATCATGGGCCAGTGTTTTGAACTACACTTCAAATCGACCGCGGATATCAAGACTACTTGTCGCAAAGTTTGCATGTCAACCCGTGGGAACCTTAGGGGTTAAACAGAATAATTGAGCATCATATGCAACAGTGTTATTTGGCATCAAGTGTTTTTTGCAGGATGAAGCAGTAACTTCTTTTTCAATTTGACCTGGGCACACTAAGATCCAACAGCCTGCTGTTTCGGTGACATCCTCGATCTTCTACCTCATGAGACCCGTAGCTTACTAAACAGACCTGAAACAGAACAGGTGGGGTTTGGGTCTGGGTTGTTTCCATATTCAAACCGTATTTTCCATTATGATGTGAACTGGCTACATTTTTTTATTTTTGTTGACATGATGTTGATTCAAATATTGATCATGGTTTCTTTCCTGGTTCGGTTTACCACGGTGCCCTGTGTGCTTCCGGAGGTTACTTTGTCAGGTGAAAGCTTCAAAGCAGCCGGCATCAAAGACTTGGACAAATTGTTCACAAAGGATGGACATTTGAAAAAGGCAGTTGGGCAGGCCTCTAAAGGATGGAAGTTAGAAAGAGTCAAGAATTCTACTACTGAAGACCCTTCCAAAGCCTTTCTGGATGCGAAACACCGCCTTGGACAATTGATGCTTGAAAGCGACACCTCCATTGACAATTTCGTCTTTTCCCGAAGGACTCCGTGTAAGTGTTTGGAATCAATAGCTGCAACTGTTGGAAGTGATACACTACTACAATGTAAGTTCTCAAATGGATCATCATTTTCGTTGATAGATTTTGAATTAATTAACAGTTATTAATTGTATGTAATAACAAAATTTCCTTTGAACCTGGTCATCAATAAATCACAATGTTATAAATAAGTCCAGTCCACCACTTCATTTTTGATACCAACAAGTTTTTTGTCAATAATTTCACATGTTAACAGTTCGCCAGTGATTTCAAAAACTTCCTCAGTGATTTCAGAAAACTTTGTCAATAATTTCAAAAGTTCGTCAATGACTACAAAAGTTCGTCAATGATCCCACAAGTTCGTCAATGATTACAAAAGTTTGTCAATGATTGCAAAAGTTCGGCAATGATCCCAAAAGTTCGTCAATGATCCCAAAAGTTCGTCAATGATTACAAAAGTTCGTCAATGATCCTCAATGATTACAAAAGTTCGTCAATGATTGCAAAAGTTCGTCAATGATCCCAAAAGTTCGTCAATGATCCCAAAAGTTCGTCAATGATCCCAAAAGTTCGTCAATGATCCCAAAAGTTCGTCAATGATTAGAAAAGTTCGTCAATGATCCCAAAAGTTCGTCAATGATTACAAAAGGTCGTCAATGATCCCAAAAGTTCGTCAATGATTACAAAAGTTCGTCAATGATCACAAAAGTTCGTCAATGATCCCAAAAGTTCGTCAATGATCACAAAAGTTCGTCAATGATCCCAAAAGTTCGTCAATTTCCCCAAAAGTTCGTCAATGATCCCAAAAGTTCGTCAATGATCCCAAAAGTTCGTCAATGATCCCAAAAGTTCGTCAATTTCCCAAAAGTTCGTCAATTTTCACCAAAGTTCGTCAATTTTCCCAAAAGTTCGTCAATTTCCCAAAAGTTCGTCAATTTTCACCAAAGTTCGTCAATTTCCACCAAAGTTCGTCAATTTTCACCAAAGTTCGTCAATTTCCCCAAAAGTTCGTCAATTTCCCAAAAGTTCGTCAATTTTCACCAAAGTTCGTCAATTTCCACCAAAGTTCGTCAATTTCCCCAAAGTTCGTCAATTTCCGTTCGTCAATTTTCACCAAAAAGTTCGTCAATAAATGCAAAAACCCAGGGAAAAGTTCGTCAATATTGACGAACTTTTTGGAAAATTGACGAACATTGACGAACATTGACGAACTTTTCCGGAAATTGACGAACTTTGGGGAAATTGACGAACTTTGGTGGAAATTGACGAACTTTGGTGAAAATTGACGAACTTTTGGGAAATTGACGAACTTTTGGGGAAATTGACGAACTTTTGGGGAAATTGACGAACTTTGGTGAAAATTGACGAACTTTGGTGAAAATTGACGAACTTTTGGGAAATTGACGAACTTTTGGGGAAATTGACGAACTTTGGTGAAAATTGACGAACTTTGGTGGAAATTGACGAACTTTGGTGAAAATTGACGAACTTTTGGGAAATTGACGAACTTTTGGGAAAATTGACGAACTTTTGGGATCATTGATGAACTTTTGTAATCATTGACGAACTTTTGGGGAAATTGACGAACTTTTGGGATCATTGACGAACTTTTGTGATCATTGACGAACTTTTGTAATCATTGACGAACTTTTGGGATCATTGACGAACTTTTGGGATCATTGACGAACTTTTGCAATCATTGACAAACTTTTGTAATCATTGACGAACTTTTGGGATCATTGACGAACTTTTGGGATCATTGACGAACTTTTGTGATCATTGACGAACTTTTGGGATCGTTGACGAACTTTTGGGATCGTTGACGAACTTTTGGGATCATTGATGAACTTTTGCAATCATTGACGAACTTTTGTAATCATTGACGAACTTTTGGGATCATTGACGAACTTTTGCAATTATTGACGAACGTTGGTAATCATTGACGAACTTGTGGGATCATTGACGAACTTTTGCAATCATTGACGAACTTTTGCAATCATTGACGAACTTTTGACATTTGCGGCAAGCTTTGGGGGTGACGAACGTTCGACAATCAATGACGATCTTTTGGTAGAATTGACAAGCTTATAAAGTTCCATGGAGGTCTTCGCGAAGGGCTCAGATTCTTGGCGTTTTTCTTCCCGAAAATCTTTTCCAGAGACCTCATGGAACCTTATAGACACAAGCTTTTGGAAACATTGACAAACTTTTGGATACATGTAACACATCCTGGCTTGGTATTACTCAGAAAACATTTTGGGCAATCAGTACCATTTGTTATTCTTGACTTACTTTGTCAAAGCCTAAAACTTTAATCCTTTTTCCTTGGGTCTGCAGGCGCGCGTACCACTAAGTACCAAAAAGAACATTGTGGAAAACACTCATTGGGGAATTGATTTTGGGTGTTTTTTTTTGATATGTCATTGGTACTGTTTGTAAGACTACATGTGTCAAGGGGATGGTGGCAGTAATATCATAATTGATTTTGTGAATATAGCATGGTATATGATACATGTTTCAGTACTTACTAGTTGCTAGTTACTAGTTACTAGTGGCTAGCTAGGAACTCGCAAGCCCATCATAAACATGGACACATTCCAAAGCACAGGCCAGCACACCCACAGGGGTATGCATAAGGACTCTCCTGGAAGTAGGGCCAAAAAGATATGCCCGTTTTTTCGAAAAATTATGGGGGTCTTTTTCTTCCAGGACCCAGGACACAGACACCCATATTCTGTATAGATGTGATACCTATATTGTGACCAACTTGGTTTAGAGGATTTACTGATTGGCAAAATCTAAGGATATAATAAGAATTCATAGGAGTAAGAAAATTCTTTGATTACAGGAAATCCATGGCCGAGCTCGTCCCATTGATTTTGACTCAGAGTAATTCGCTGAGAAGGGTGAACTGGTGTTACGCCCACCAACAGTTTTGCCTACGTGGACCTGCCCTTCCAAGTGACACTGATGATGAGCTGAACCTGTTACTCCTGGGAAGTCCTTGCACGGTCACCTGTTTGAATTCACAGAAATCCTGATCAATCACTAGACCCTTCTAACCCCTGGGGAATACATGGTATGGAAATCAAAATCGTTATCAATAGACAAAGAAAACACATACAATCTTACATATTCACAATGATAAGGGGGACAAGACCAAATCAGCAATGGGAGCTCTTGGAATTGTTGGGATCAATAATGGAAAACCATATAGTGACTAGAAAATTCCACATCAACAATGAGAACCCTTACAATGGTCAGGGATATAGAACCCCCTATCAGTAACGTGCACAATATATATGGGTTTTGTTTCAGAATATGGGCATCAGATGTTTTAATACTTGAAAACCTTGAAAACCAAACATATGACACCACCTATAGAAGAGATTCCAATATTGATTCGGATAACAAAACAAAATGAACTGAACCACCATCAGCAGGGGAATCAGGTGTACACAAACAAATCCGGGGGAGATATGAATTCTTAGCATGAATGGTTGGGGAAAATGGTGCAAATAAGTCCCAATGATTTTTGTTACAAATTTCAACCCAAGGGGAAATGTTAGCAAAGCCTGCCAAAGAATGAACAGCTCAGGACTACTCAACATGGGGTGATCGACTGGGAGAATGCGGTAAGACTACTCCGGCATTCCTCACCATGCGCCGTGGTCGCAACTCTGAGGTATGACAAAATAATGGTATTGTTTGTGTAAACAGCACACATTGGCTGACAACCGGAACCAGGAATTATACATTAACTTTTGTTAACCTTTTATTCTTGGGTCCTCTACCTGTATTGCCATGTGATCCTTTGTTCAACTCATATATACAGACGTACATACAGACATACATACAATGTATATATCTCTATTTGAACGCATGAGGCTACATATGATGTGCATCCATGATGGCAATGCTTCGCTGAGGATTCAATGGATCAAGGAATGCCTGTTTGACATCGTAGTACACGAAAATGTCAAAGAATTTCCCCATGAGAAGATGCTGGCATATCTAGGACCGGGTTGTGTTTTTTGTTTGTTTGTTTGTTTTTATGTTTGTCTCTTCTCAAAGTAGTAGTTCTAGTTGTTAGCTGTTATTGTAGCTGTTGTTTGTTTTAATCTAAAGAAGGAACGAACACCCAAACATCCTGTCAGGTGATGAGTTCACTTTGCTTATGAATGCAATGCTGGATCCAACATATTGTGCCTTTCCTGTAGCGAGACTCCGCAAATATTTGCTGATTTCCAGAACATCCAAAGGTGTGAGGAGCTTTTGATTGCATTTGGTGGATTTTGATTTCATATCACATATCCTTCTTGAAATATTTTTTTTTGTATAATGTACTGTGCACCGATATATTTGACAATACCGCCCCAAAAACATTGTTGAATTGTTGACTTT
The DNA here is from genome assembly GCA_947184155.2 of Cladocopium goreaui. NCBI lineage: Eukaryota > Dinophyceae > Suessiales > Symbiodiniaceae > Cladocopium > Cladocopium goreaui. Next base: position 248,542 of record CAMXCT020000019.1, read on the forward strand.
GATGGGCCAGCGACCCCTGTATTGCTTACTTGAGATTCCACTATCAGGATGGCTGGGGACCCTGACACAATCTTGGCATCACTCCAGCTCTCCAGTCAATCACTCGGTGTGGAATCTTTTGAAGATCTTCTACCAGACTTGCCACCTGATGAGACACTCACCGGAGGCTATGCGAAACGAAACTAGCTCTGTTTTTTTATATCACCAATACATGTTTTTATTTTGAATGTCAGCGTGACAGGCGGACAGCCACACTCAGCAAATATTTGTTTCTCTTGTCGGTCCTTCACAAAGAATGCCTGACCTTTGTTGTGTGGCCTAGGAAGAGCAGATTACGAAGTGCTTCACCCGAATGCGGTGGCTTGGGACCTGAACCAAGATCCACGTTACCGTTGCAAAAAATCTGGGCCAATTCTGTCAACTTTGACTACGGGGTGCAGTCATTTTTGGTTGAAGGCTTCCAAAAGATGCCTCACAGGGCTTGAACTGATGGCCCTGCATTCCATTCCGATTTGTGAGTCTTTGGCAAAAGCCATGGGATCAACACAAGTTGATGTAAGCCAATTGTCAAACACCGCGCGCTGTTTCCTAGCTGGTAATTCGATGCACTGCGCTAGCGTGGGTACAGTTGTAGCAATTGCTATGCTTTGTACGAGTATCGCCAGGTGAGCATGAGGTACATGCAACGCGTGCTGTCAAAATCAGGACTAGTGCGTGTGCGCGCGTGTGTGTAAGTGCAACATGTCAAGCACCAACCTTGAGAACCCTGTGGTAGAAATATCAGGAAACTCAACCACAGAGTCAAAACTCAGAAATAGTACAAGTGAACTCTTGAGTCAAAAGCTGTCAAAACAAACTAATCATTTTGTAAAAGAAGCTGTTTTGGCTTGAAGGGTACGCGCTCAAAAAAAAACAAACACTCACTTACCTGACTTGTCTACCCACCGCACTCGTGTGTCCAGAGTCTATAGCCTCCGGGTTATCACTCATGTCTGGACATGAAGAAGATGGTGGCGAAGGAGATAACCAGTTGAAAGTTGAGCTACTCAGATGTTGAAGTACAATTTTTCATGATTACCACTTCTCAGTTCGCTTTTCAGATTTTTCTGTTGGTTTTGGTTCCGTTTCTGGGATGACCAAACGACATCAAATGACCCTGTATAGTTCAACTTTCACCCATATGCTCAGGTGTATGGATTGTGAAGCCTTTTTTGGGATGTCCGGCGTGGTGAAGTATGGTGCAAAATACAAATGCCGTCCATGCCATTGCTCCTACCGTTTTGTGAGGGACAACAACCCGCGGTGGAACCAAATGAGCGGGGAGCAACGTAGGAAGGCAATTGTGGCTAATCGATCAGAAAACCAACGTGGAAAAGCCAGGAAATTGACAGCAGAACACAAGGCGTTTCGGGTTTCTGGGAACGGTGTGGAATTGGATGTATACGGACTTGAATTTCAAACTCACCAACTCTTACTTTGTAGTTTTGAGGTAATAGCAACAGTCTAGAGCCTACAGTATGTATATGTGCATATGTATTTCCTTAGTATGACAACCTAAAGATTAAAACATGTAAGCATGATGTGTCTTGTTTCCTGTGGCGCGTTACTTCCTCTATTCCTCCGAATCCTGCCAGGTTAGCCATGACAAGTACACTGACGACAACATGACCATCCCATATCTCACAGAAGCAAGGTCAGAAGCGTTTTTGTGTGTTCTTCCCCTTGCGTTTTTGACCGAATCCTCAACTGTTTTAAGCGATAGCCCAAGACCGCTTTTCCACCACAGGCGTTTTGAATTACGTTTCGAAATTTGAAGGGGTCCACATTTTTAAATTTGAGTTCTGGTTGGGAAGCTGGACTTATAACCAGGTTCGTGAAGAAGTACAAAAAGTGGTATGGTGCGGATCAACAAGCTGCACAGCAGAAGTGGGACGAACATGTTGCAGATCGCAAAGTTGATCGCTACTATCAAGATGGCGTTTTGTTCCTTGCTGCTCCAAGTACAGGTACAGCCCACTCCACCACTGGCTCTAGGGTTGGCAACGAAAGAGGTTTTTCTGACACCCAGAAGAACCATGTTGGCGATGTGGATGCGATTCGTGAGGTAAGAAACCGTTACTGGGCCAAACAATGAAACAATGTCTGCCAGATAGTATTTAGTATTTTACAATTCACTGTGATGATGATGATGATGATCATGATGGTGATGATGATGTAGGCTTTGACATGTATCAACCAACCAATGTATCCCATCCTGGTCCTGACAAAGAAAAAACGGTAATGAGTATGAGGGAGGGGATTGACTATATTAGTTATATATATATTATATATATAATATATTTTTAATGGTTGGGCTGTGTGTGTGTTCCCCCTTCCAAGCAACGACTTGCAAATCATTCCCAACGCACTATGTAAATACAAGTGCTTGTTTCTATTTTGTTGTTCTTCTCTCTCATTTCTACGTCATGTCCTCCCAATTCCTCTGGACCAACTGAGATCTGATGGGATCAACTTTGGACAAAGAAGTCGACATCGGCGCTGGCGCCCAAGGACAACACTTGGGAAACAACAGTTGACACTTGACACAAGAGTGTAATGCATACTCCAACTCTTATGCTTGCACTTCACCACTCACACTTTACACGAGACACATGCCCACTATATACAAGCTTCAAAAGGCTTCATAGTTCATACAAACATGAGTTTTTCTGATGTAGCAGAGTGAACTCCGATCCAGGAGCCCGCCCATTTGGGAATCAAGGGCCACCAAAGATTACTGCCCCGAAAAGGGCAGCACGATCAGCAGGTTCCAAAGCTGCTCCCAAAAGTGGCACAAGCAGGCAGTCGCGAGCTCAAGATGACTCTGAGGCTGAGGAAGAACCTGAAAATAAACCGAGTAAGGGAGATGGGAAACCTGAGCCCAAACGAAAGAAAGCAAAGACAGACCCCAGAGTGGCAGCCAAACTTGCAGAGCTGGAAGTTGAGAAAGATGTGATCCTGACATCTGACAAGTGGTCTGAAAGAGTCAAGAACCTGAACATAGAGGCCACTCACTCAATTGAAGTAGCCAAGTCATACCCTGAGACAAAGGGGTTCCCTGGCGAGACATCAACGATTTTTAGTCTTCTGTTGAGTACTGGGTTGGCCATTTCAATACAACAAATCCCAACTTGCGGTCAATAATTTGAATTCTGCTTACTCAACCAAAAAAACTTCCACATACATTTTCTTACATATTTTTCTGTTAGATACACAGTGATCAAGATTCGACCAAACCAAATTTGATAGATGATGACTGGATGGATGGGCTAACCCTTTTTGCAAACATGTGGCATTCTACTCCGCCTTTTTAAGTGTCAGAATAAATCCCGCCTGACCTGACAACTAAGGTTGCGAGAGATGGTGTCATCGCTCTTGCAGAACTTCGCTGCAACAGGCCCAAAGATGGATCTTTCCCCAGAGTCGCGAAAAAAGACTTGTCTTGGAGGAGTGGGTGAACTACCTGAGCCTTCGCCCAACAGTAAAAGCAAACGTAAGGAAGCACTTGATGAGCCAACAAAGAAAGGACTCAAAGCTTACGAGCGGCTGATGGTCTCCCACGAAGGGGCGGTGAAGAAAGCTATCGCCGAGCTTGACAAAGCAACAGAGCAGTTCATGCAGAATCATGAAATGAAAGCTGAGCAGAAGAAAAGAAATGATGCACGCCTCCAAAGAAAGAAGGAACGTAATGAAGAAGTTGCAGCAGAGAGCAGAAGGACCGTTTAGTTTGGTCCCTCTGAATGTTTACCTTATATGGCTCCAACTAGAGACTCCCACTGACGTTCCACATACCCGCAGCCACATTGCCACATACCACATTTAATAGATTATTTATTTCATTCAACTTAGACAGAACTAAAACTGTAAGACACATGTGACACATGCTATCCTTTTCTGTCACTGATGCAGTCATTTCCAACACTTTAAACTTGACTTTTAACTTAAAACCCTCGCAGGAAGAGTGCGGATGATGCAGCCGAAGAGTCCTCTTCATCTGAAAGTGCCAAGATCACCAAGGAGACTAAGAAGAAGAAGAACAAAAAGGCAAAAAAGGGAAAGGGATCATCATCTTCTTCTTCATCGTCCAGCTCAGGTTCGTCTAAGTCTTCTGGTTCACATGAAAAGAAGAAAGAGGACAAAAAAGAAGACACCGCTGGAGACAAGCCTGGCACTGAGAATGCAGGTAGTGATGCGGAGGGCACGGACCCGGAGATGGACTGGCCGTTTTGCAAGCTCAACTTTGAAGAAGTGGGGATGTGGAGTGAGAACCTGTGCAAGCTTGATTTGAAAGAGGATAGGGAGCCTAAAAATGTAACATGTTGGAAAATTATGGCAATATGCAGTGTGGTCATCGTCCATGTCACAGTTTTCTGTTAGGGTTTGAGTTTGGGTATTTTGATTCGATTTGGTTCCCTATCTCAATCAACTTCTTGGTTGTACTGGTTGTTGATTCTCGACCAATGCACAAGAGTCTTGCCGTCTTTGTTTCAACCATCAGGATTCTTTGGGGACTTGTAGAAGGTTTGGGAATTTTGCTATTGACGGAGATCATTTCATGTATGATCCTCCTGAAGGGGAGTTGGAATATGATCTGAAAGAGTTCAACAAAGTCGCCACAACGTTTGAGAAGGACATCAAAGAGAGTTTGGCGGGTGAAACTTTGAATTTCGTTTACCAGGTCAACAACCATGACATCGCAAGCCCTGAGTCCGTCTCCGACCCCAGGGTCAAAGCATTGTTGGAAATTATTTCGTATGGATTCTTGACTTTGCTTGCTTTAAGTTCTTCTTTTGTTCGTCCAGTGGCGTGTTGTATTGTTATTCCCATAGCAGCGCGCATAGCACATAGATAGTGACTGCAACTACATAGCACACAGCACGTAGCGCATACATTGCACATAGTTCACAGTTTACACAAAACACCATACTCAATCCAAATTGTTTGATCCTAGATGCTTCTCCACCCGTTGACTTACAATGCTCAGGAATGCCCCCTGCTTTGTGCCAGGTCCAGTGAAGATCAAAAATCTCTACAGTCATGCGGAATGGAAAGAGTGCAACTGGCGAAAGATCTTAGCAGTGAAGAATATTTTTGCAGGTCCATCCGGTGCCAAGGTGGACATGACGGACTTGTGTTGGGGTCGGTGCTTCTTTGTCAACCAGGGTGAACAGCTGATCTTTGGGCTACCCCTTGCGACTCTTTTGATGCACTATGCAAAACATCATGGGAAAAGCGATCCAAAGGATGTCTCCGATTCGGATATTGGAGTGCTGGCGAATCATTTCAAAGGTATTCCAGTGCAGGACTAGAGTGTGCTCCAAATGATCTTTTTTTGATCTTTGTGTTGCACAAGACTTTTTTGATTATGAGATGATCTGACAACCAATCATCTGAGTTGTATGATCAGAATCAAAACAGACTCCAATCTTTGTTAACGATTTTGCATTTGGATTTGGATTCAACTTGATTCAACTTAAGTTTCCAGTTTCCAGTTTCGGCTGGACTAAAGGATCACCCTGCCACCCCTTCAGGAATTTCTCAGTATGGGCGGCTTTTTCATGTATGCCCGCCGGGGCCAAGGGGTCATTATCCCGCCTTTGTTCATGATTGGCCATGTCAACGCCTTCCAGTTGGACAATCCGCCGTGTGGAGAGTGTGCCGATCAAACCCCGTGTGACTTTCTGGAGTCTTCCTCCCTGTTAGTTGGTTGTTTGTTTTATGGTTTTCTTGTCATATGTCGTTGTGTTAAATAGTTAAATACCACCACGTGCATTTATATTTATAAAAAAATAGTTTCAGTAATAACATGTATGCATTCATGGATATGTGTGTGTGTCTGTATGTATCTATCCATCTGTCCGTCTATGTATCTAACCATCCATCTATGTATCTACGTATCTACGTATCTATCTATGTATCTATGTATACTATGTTACTATGTTACTATGTTACTATGTTACTATGCTACTATGTTACTATGTATCTATCTATCTATCTATCTATCTATCTATCTATCTATCTGTCTACCTCTCTATGTATCTATGTATGTATGTATGCATGCATGCATGTATGTATCGTACCAAAGCACCATTCTGAGGAATTTCCGGTCCTCAGTCGAGAGCACGTCATATCGTTTGACATCGAGACAATGACTACGCTGATGGAGATGTGTGGAGAAGCCTATCACAAGGTTCACAAGAAGTGGAAGTCAGGGCTTTCAATGGTCAAGCATTTGCAGCAGGATATTGTCAAAAGTGAGCAGGATCCACACGGGAGTGAACAACCCGGCAGTGGTGAAACCATTGCTGAGCCAGTGGGGGTTGAGACACGTGAGGGACATGAAGACCACACAGCCAAGTTGGACCCTGTGACTGAGACCAAGACCATCCCCAAGACGAACGAGACACTAGAGGAAACTCTTCAACAAGAACATGACAAAGGACAGGACCTTCAGATTGAATTCCTGGCCACAGAGGGAAAAAGTTTGCTGAAAGACATTCAAATATTGGTCGACTTGTCTTCCGCACGTGTAACTGGCCTTTGGACATTTTAAACCTCGTCTAACAAGTTCAAATATCAGTTTATTATCCAAGTGTCAAACTTTAAACTGTCAACTGTCAAACGCTTATTTCAATTAAACAGAACCCTCTTACTAATCTTTGACTGTTTGTTTGTTTCGGTTTGTTCAGATTTCAGATCAGATTTGTATTTTTCCAAGATCATGATTTATGATGGCCCGGCCCAGGTACCAGGTGACAAACAAGATCAAGAGAGCGAGGATTTGATTGCTCGACGTTCATCGTGTGTGACAACATTCGTTCGCTGGCTCAGAGATTGTCGGGTAACACAAGAGCGTCTGGAGACCGCCTTGGACCTTCCCATGTTCAACGGTGCCAACGACTTATTGAAGGCAGCTTGGGCAGAGATGTTTTCAGCCGCTGTGTTGATCGTCAATGGCCAGCAGGAGGCATGACCATTGGTGGTGGGGGTGGGTTTGGAGGTCTCAATTCAAAGTAAACATTGGGATCACACGGTATGAACTAAAAAAAAAGGGATTTCCAATTTCCAGGGCCAAATTTCAACGTTCAGATCGAAATGCACCCAAAACCAGAGGTATTGTTCTTCTAAATTCAAACTCAAATTTCAAACTTTAAACTTTCTGGAAATGAAAATTTTTGACAGACACGGAACCATACAGAAACTATCAATCCTGCCTTGTAGTAGCAAACAAAAGTGTTCCTACCTTCTTTTCCTCAAGTCCCTTTCCCCTTACCCAAATTAAATTTACCTGACATGTTCTCTGCGCTTCAGGAGCGAAGTGGGGCAGGCGGAGATTATCTTCCCAATGAACGGAAGGACACAGGAGTGCGCGATGGGTGTGGCAGTGAGACTGAGACCATCATTCATGACGTCAAGACGGGGTTTGAAGAGTCAACGTCAGCCAGCAGCGGATCGAAACACAAGCCAGACAATCCAGCTGATGCGTTTCTTCCTACCCCACCATCACCCGACACTCCTATTCGACTTCCTCTGGGACAGCGTGAATCTGAGAATGAGAATGATGCTATTCCCAAGAATCCCGAGCCAAGTTTGGAGGTACCACCGCCAACACCCCCATCTCCAGATTCAGAGGAGGACGGGCTCCCTCGACTGTCACTCCCCCCCCCAGCAGAAGATCCGGACAAGAAACCAGAAAAATCAATTGTAGTGGACACCCGTACCCACTATGAAATTCTGGGGGTACCTTCCAATGTGAAAGATTCTGATTTGAGGAAAGCATACTTGACCAGAAGCAAGCAATGTCACCCAGACAAACAGGGTGGCTCAATGGATTCTACTTTGGAATTCCAGAAATTGAGCAACGCATACGAGATACTATCCAACTCTTCCAAACGATTCGAGTATGATTTGTCCCTTGCCAACCCTCCCAGAGGAAAGGTGAGCACCGCAGCAAAAGCCAAGCCAAAACCACGAGGTAGACCAAAGGCGACAGCGAAAGCCAAGGCTGCAGCAGCAACAGCATCGCCAAAACCAAAGCCATCACCGAAGGCAAAATCCACACCGAAACGAAAAGCAAAAGCAAAGGCTTCTGTCACAAAGGAAAAGGCAGGATCTCCCGGTCCACGCTCGCCAAAGACTCCAAAGACCCCAAAGACCCCCAAGACCCCCAGCCAGAAGACACGTAAGAGAAAGGCAAAGACACCGCCTGATCCTCGCTCCAACTTTGAAGTATTACACTTGGGGTTCGGGATTAAACCCAAATGCTGCAGTTGAACTACTTCACTCATACTTCATAGATTTTCATATACACAAACTTCAAACTTCACCGTACACACACGCACGCCCACGCACACGCACGCCCACGCACACGCATACACACACTACATGCATACATGCGTGCATGCATGCATGCATGCATACATACATACATACATACTTACATACATACATACATCCATACATCCATACATCCATACATCCATACATCCATACATCCATACATCCATACATCCATACATCCATACATCCATACATCCATACATCCATACATACATACATACATACTTACTTACATACATACTTCCATACTTACATACGTACTATACTTACTATACTTACTATACTTACTTACATACGGCTCAGACACAGAGGCAGACAAGCATACAAATTGTCATACACGACTCTTACTATTACCAGTTACAACGCATTTGAAATTTGTACCACATTCAATATTCATTGTTAAGATTGGGGCTGACCATCCAAGCATCAAGAGGGATTCATTTTTTAAGGGACTCCCAGTAACAAGTGCATTTTGATTCAAATTTTCATGGTTACTGTATTACTGGACTACGCCAAAAAAACTGAAGTTTGGTAAGTAGGTCGGTTTGGGAGTCGGGAAAAACTAAAAACAATCAAGTCCACCTAACTCCAAGTTCCAAGGAAGTATATTTGGTGGGGTCATTCGACACAAATAAATATTATAGTCATTATACGATTTCAACAATGCCCAGTACGACTGATGATTTCCGTCTGTGTCAATTTGAAATTGACATATGTCTGTCCATCTATTTGGGGATGTTCACCATGGCATTATATATCATGATTTTCGATTTTCCCTTTTTTTTTTGGGTTCCCAAGGTCAAGTGCCACCCAGTGTCAGCCACAGACAAACAGAAGTTCTTCACAAACGTGGAGCAGGGGTCGAAGAAAAAGGAGAAGAAGTGAGTCTGAGTGAGTGTCGCCATTTAGAGTCGCGATAGTTTTTTTTCCGGTTGTTACTGGTTTGGGTAAGCGCTTGATGGCTTGAAGTACTTAAGGTACTGTGCGAAGAAAGCTAGCGCACTTGTTTGGAAATCTTGTTCTCAGTTGTTGGCATTGCTCTCCGGGGGGTGTAGCTCTGGTTTTGTCATTCGTTTTGCTGTGTAAGATTTCCCAAAAGGTCGAAGTGATGTACCTGCAAAAAAACGTTTCTTTTAGAATCAGATCTATTCCTCGCAGCTCCCAACGGATTGAGCTTTGATAATTGGCCTCTGACATTATGAGACATTCCTGTTTATAAACCTTTCGCTGTGTGAATGTAATGTGTAGCATGTGTAGAAAAAAAATGTTTTTTTTGTGTAAAGGTAATAGTAATAATAGTGTAACTTTCACTTTCATACCTATATGTATTGCCTATGAATCAGAGGCCGTGCGGGAATCGAATCGACTCAATTGCCACAAGATGTGGCACAAGGACTTAGGCAGACGCAGGGCGAAAAACACAGCACTGGCATTGAGCAGTGCCATTGCCACCGCTGTGACACTCATCTAAGGGTTCGGCTATCTTGCGCCTTCGGGGATTTTGAGTCTTAAATCACTTAAACCATATATCATAAACCTTTAGATGATATTTGGGTGATCCCACATGTTTGGATAATCACAAAGGATAGATGAATTTATTGGTATCCAGAAAAGGGTTTCAACCCCATTGTTGTTGGTTATGATACGACGATCCCAGTATGATTGGTTATAAATTTTAAATCCCATAATTATTGGTTTTGATTTCCATTATTGTTGGTTATAAATAATATCATTTTTGCTGGTTAAAGTTATAGTCCCATTATTGATGGTTATAGTTATAATTATGGTCCCATTATTGTTGGTTAGCATCTTATTACTGTTGGTGATTGTCCCATTATTGGTGGCCAATAGTATCAATATTTTTTTGGTTATAATCATTATAATCGTAGTACTCTTGCTTACAACCCATTATTGCTGGTTACAATCCCATTCTTGCTGGTTACAACACATGTTTAGTCTTGTTATAACATCATTATTGTTGGTTATAAATTATAATCCTGCTATTGTTGGTTATAACATATTTTTTGTTAGTTATAATCCCATACTTTTTTGCTTATAACCCCATTGTTTCAGGGACACATGTTTTTTAACATTTCAAAAAAAATATATCAAAATCACGTGTCCTTTGGTCCGAAGGCTCTGGAACATATCCACCCGTAAAAGTCCCTCCCCCGAAAGGGGTCGTCGTCATTAGTAATATATATATAGATCATTGCCAGTCATGGGTGGTTTAGTATTGTTTTAAGCACATGAATCCTATTATATCCTCTTGACCCCAGGCAAATAGCGTCATGAGATTTGGTGCCCTTGGAGAGAGCGTTCATAGTGAGACCTAGAAATCCTTCACCAATCATCAAACCCGACGCAAAGCATGGTCCATTGAGTCCGATGATTGACCTTTTTCTGGTTAAAAGGATGTTACTGCGACAGGGTGATTTTCCAGCAAGTTGTGTTGGTCATTTGGGAAGGCATGCCAGTTCTGAAAAACATATTCATCATTGAATCATTGTTGCTTATTTTCCCATCATTAACCACCATTAACCATCATTAACCGCCAATAATTAACCATCATTGATGCTTATTTTCCCATTAAGCATCAGCAAAACCATCATTGACCACTAAAAAAAACAATGAGGTCAACCCATTTCTTTGCCAAATCACGTTGATTTACTGGGGATTTTTCACCCCCAAAAACGCAACCATGATATATTAACCATATCAATCATTATATGAACACCATTATATTAATTATATCAAGCATACTGTTAAGCATTATATTAACCATTGTATCAACCATATTATCCACTCACCCCGTAGCCCTACTCTTGTCGTTCAGCGGATCACTGAGGTGCCTACCGGGATCAGACTTTCGCAGCTTTCGCAGCAGTAGGGCTATTCCAAAAGATGGCTGAGAAAAAATGGAACATTTCTCCCAAAACATGGCTGAGAACTGGGGGAAAAAATACTGCCATCAATAGATGGACATCTCCGAAAATTTTTGGGACCCAATTCTGAAGCGATCAAAATAAATGGTTTATGATTCATGATCAGAGTTAATACTTCAGAGTTGATGATGACTGTTGAAAATGATTACCTCCAATACTCAACAGGAACCAGGGATTCGGGCATGGAAAAGTATTTCATAAAGGACGGGGAAGGGAGAATCAGTTTAAATGTCCCAATTATATCCAACTATCATCCATTACCACTCAAATATCTCCTTATACTGGGATATTTATCAATATGAATCATATGAACATATATGAGCCCTTATGTACTAGTTTTTTGTGGTTTCAACACATTTTTTTTTGACGGTTTCATTTTCATTACCTTCGGTTTTTATTTCTGCTTTTAAAAGCGGGTTGCTGAAAAAAATCCTCGCAAACAGGAGAGTTCCATCCATTTTCCAGCTCCATTCCACGTCAAACTTTTCGTCAACCTTCCAACCAAATGGAGATGATGATTCGATGGGTTTTCAACATCTCCAATTTTCAGCATTTAATCCCGCCACAATTTATCATATGGAGGTTTCCTTTGAAAAATGGAGGTACCTCCAGTTATCATCCATTTTTTCCATTGGATTTTCCATGAGATAAACCAACCAGCTAGGCTATTGGGGATCCCCCACTTGTGGAACATATGAAACAAAGCCATCACTCGACGAAACTTCGATTCTTCAGGTGATTTTTTGGATGGTGAGCCCATATGTTTCATATGGTCACCTGGTTGGACTATTTTCCCATACCCTCTGGTAAACAAACATAGCTACAAAGTGGGGCCCCCTAGATAGCTAAGTTGGTTTATAACTCCAATAACTTTGGTTTATGGTACCTATAACATCCTATAACCATAGTTAATGGGGTTTATAAACCATCTTATAACTGGGGGGCCCCACCTTGTATTGAAAATTGCCATTTATAGTGGATTTGCCCATTAATAGCATGGTGATTTTCCATAGTTATGTAAAAGTTTACCAGAGGGTAACAGGGAGAGCCATGACTGTGACCATGAAACATGGATTAGTTGGATAATTATATTGATGAACGAACATAATTGTGAATTGTTTAGAATTCCTAATGACTGTAGGATGACCATACCCAATTCACAGGGATATTGCCAGGAACTGTGGCAGATTGCACCCAACTCTTGGACATTCCCTTGGGGAAATATATCAAGTTGCTTGAAACACCATCTAAAGCCTAGTATAAACTATAGATCCATTAAACCCGATTAAGTCCCATCAAATCAACATTATTACCCTCCAAAATCTCATCTCAAGTTGGTTTGATATCCTATATCCGCATCATCTGCCCATTTAGATTCGATGATTTTCGATCAAAAATCCCATTCGAAATCACCGAATCAAGTCCATTCAGATCCCATCAAATCACCACAAGATCCCCATAAAATCACCATAAAATCAGCATTAATAACCACTATTAATCACCATTATATTTTAATAACCATGGATATTCCCATAGATAATAGTGGTTAATCACCATGAATTATGGATATCATTAACCATAGATATTCCCTAATATTAATTCACTTTTTTTAATCACCATTGACCACCATTAAATCACCATTAACCACCATTAAATCACCATTAGCCATAGATATCCCGGCTGAAAAAATCGCCGTAACGCCGTGCCCGAGGAGATCGTGACCCGCTGGACCAGCCAGACGCGCATCGCGTACCGGCCACACGCCAAGGCGCCGGGCTCGAAGTCGCACATCCGACGCTCGGACCTGTCGAGACGGAGGGACGACGGAGGGTTGATCAATATCTATGATTTATAGTGGTTTAATGATGTTAATGGTGGTGGTTCATAGTGTTTATGATTTTCAATGGACATATCTATGAATATGTATGGTTTATAATGGTGGTTTATGAATATCTATTATGGTTTATAATGGTTTCAATAATGTTGATATATAAATGGGAATATCCATGTTTCTTTTGTTTGATGGGTTAATAATGGAACACTGGAACACCTAAAAAACCATGGTTAATAGTGGTAAAAATGGGTGAATATTGGTTCACAATGGTTAATGATGGGAATATTTATATGATTTATAGTGATTGATGGTGATTATTAATGATTAATGGTGATTATGACTATATAGTGTTTTCTTTTGATGGGTTAACATTGGGTGAATGATGGGAATATCTCTAGTCAATGGGAATATTGATGGAATATCTATGGTTTATGGGAATTTCTATGATATTCCATGATATTCCCATCTATGGAGGATCTATGGTCAGTAAACTGTCACATAGCTATAGAAAATCACCATGCTATTAATGGGAAATAATCTATGAATGGTTTATTGCTATTTTTTAATAACAGTTCATGATGGTTTATGGGAATATGTTTATTGCTATTTTTGATGGGAATATCATGGAATATCTATTATTCAATGGGAAATAATCTATGAATATCTATTATTCAATGGGAAATAATCTATGAATATCTATTATTCAATGGGAAATAATCTATGAATATCTATGAAAATAACCATAGCTATAGAAAATCACCATTTTTAATGGGAAATGTCTATGGTTTATGGGAATATCTATGATTTTTAAGTGGAAATGTCTATGGAACATCAATGGAATATCTATGATTTATAGTGGTTTAATGATGTTAATAGTGGTGGTTCATAGTGTTTATGATTTTTAATGGACATATCTATGAATATGTATGGTTTATAATGGTGGTTTATGAAAATCTATTATGGTTTATAATGGTTTCAATAATGTTGATATATAAATGGGAATATCCATGTTTCTTTTGTTTGATGGGTTAATAATGGAACACTGGAACACCTAAAAAACAATGGTTAATAGTGGTAAAAATGGGTGAATATAGGTTCACAATGGTTAATGATGGGAATATTTATATGATTTATAGTGATTGATGGTGATTATGAATGATTAATAGTGATTATGACTAGTGTTTTCTTTTGATGGGTTAACAATGGGTGAGTGATGGGAATATCTATAGTCAATGGGAATATTGATGGAATATCTATGGTTTATGGGAATATCTATGGTTTATACTGGTTTAACTATATGCCAGGGGTGTTTCAGCCCTGATTTTGTCTTTCAAGGGAAAGTGCCATCAACTACCTGGTGGCCACTGCGTGCATTCATATCTACCCCTCCAGAATGCGGACAAATGGCAGTGGCTTTCACGCCCCGTTCTCGTGATCCCATATTCTTGCACTAGACCACACATTTTCAAAGGACAATCATCTATTAGAATCTATAAATGCGTGTTTTGTAGAATAGGGGTACCCCAAGCCAAAAGGTACTTTTTATAGTTTCCCCAGCAAACACAATATATTCTGGATTGTTTTGGGGTCCCTCACCTGGTTTAACGCTCCACTGTTCTGGGAGATCTATGGAACAACTATGGAACACTATGGTTAATGGGAATATCTATGGTTAATGATGGTTAATAAATATTGTTCGTAATGGTTGACCATGGTTAATTACTGGTTAAACATGGTCGATGATGGTTGATGACTGGTCAATAATGGTTGATGATGGTTACATAATCCTTAATGACGGGTCAAACATACTCAATGGCATATTTCATGGCAAACATGGAAATCTCATGAAACTATGTACCCTCTGGTTATGACTAACATAGCCATGGAAGCCATGGCTCATTTATAGATGATTTTCCCAGCTAGGAACCTCCATTTATAAGGGATTTTCCATAGCTATGTTAAATAACCAGATGGTATATATATATATATATCTATAATGGGGATATGATATATGAGATAACCAAATCACCAACTTGATGCCCTCCGGTATTTTGGAACAGCTTGCTATGGCATAGATGGTCCATAAGAACAGATCATTTAGCGATTAAACATGGTGATTTTCCACAGTGAACTACTAAATTACCAGAGGGCATGTAATATAACCAAGAGGCTGGGAACTAGCTGGTTACTATAGTTACTGTAGGTATTGTGAACTAATCCGGTGACATGGGGTACAAAGGCACTTGTCAAAAGTGACAGTTTTTGGATGTGGGATTTTTTGTGCCAGGGTCGCAACGCGAGAAGGACCTTGACACTGCTCCAGTGCCCATAATATACATTTGCAACCGGCAGCGACAAAAAAAGTATATACCCCCAGTGCCGGGAGAGTTTTTGCCCACCATCACTGGGCTGATCCCCATATCGAGATATGACGTCAAGTTGACGTCAGCCAAGGCTACGAGAAGTATGCCAAAGCCAAGACCGCTTCTTCGCATGAAATGGGTCTCAAAAGGGGCGGGATACCACATTCAAAGTATCCAAGCATAGCATTTTTAGCGGCGAAAAAATGCGGGAAATCGATTTCCAACCACGAGGTGGTTGTGTTTTGAAATAGGATGTGTCAGCACTCCTGCAGGGAAATTGCTAAAAGATGGTCAAAAGATCCAGGGCCTTCGGGATGTCACCATGAATCAGCACCATCAATCACTGGCGGTTTCCTTCACATTTTATATTCCAGCTCTAAAACTGACATGATGATAAAATATGAATATGAATGTGTGTATATATTTATAAATAAATAAATAAATATATATATATATATAATATGAATATCAAGGATGGAAAGACGTCACCATTTTTTTCATCCCAGACATCAACGTGTGAGGTTGGGGAGGCTCTGAAACTCGGCAGCTATCCGATCGACTGGTGCTTCGACTATGAACACGGTCGCCTGGTGAAGTCTGGGGCTGGGTGCAGTGACTGAGTGGGTGGAGGATCTGAACCAAAGGTGCCACAAAATGTGGCCCAGATGGCCCACTCAATGAACTTGGAGACTGCGAGTGGGGATGAATTTTGAGGTAACTAAAAAAGGTATGTCTGGTGCAATGCTTTCGGGGCCTGGTGTTCTTTTTTCAACGCTCCACCAAGGATTCTGGTTGAGTTGAGACTAAGATCATCAAAAATGATCCATGGGGTTTCCATAAATGGGGATACCTCAATGGCTGAATGGTTTATAATGGAAAATCCCATTCACATCATTCAATGGAAGCCCATTAAAATCCAATTTTTAGATGAAATAGTGATCATAAATGTTTCTTTTTCTCATGAAACGCCTATTAATAGATGGATGATAACTGGGCGGGGTTAGCCGTCCCGTCGACCAAGGATTTATCAAGGTGCTAGGCGCGGAGGGATTGTTTTTTACACATGCTGCAACTGTACAGTCAAACAAAACAGTCATTTTTTTTAAAAAATAAATACTTTTAGCACTATTAATGATCATCAAACAAACATGATAGTACAATATAGTACAGTAATAACAATAATGAATGAGAATGGTAATTCATCATAATTCTCTGGTTGGTGGTTTGGAACATGGCTTTTATTTTTCCATATATTGGGAATGTCATCATCCCAACTGACTTTCACTCCATCATTTTTCAGAGGGGTAGGTATACCACCAACCAGTTCTAGTTTCCAACAACATTATGTGATTGGTGGTTTGGAACATTTTTTATTTTCCATAATATATGGGATAATCCTTCCCATTGACTTTCATATTTTTCAATATGGTTAAAACCACCAACCAGTAATGGTAATTGACGGGGAATTATCATCATTAATCACCATTAGCCACTATTAATCACCATTAATCACTATTAATCACCATTAATCACTATTAATCACCATTGATCATCATTAATCTAGTTTCCAACAACATTATGGTCATAATCGCAATAAACACCACTCCAAGAAGTCCTGAGGTCTTCATGCCATCAGTGTCCCATCGGTGTTCCGATCTTCGGTATGGGGGTGGAACTTCGGCCCACCAAAAATAGGTTAGGCCAATCCGCAGTGGACTAGAGGAAGCAGATACCAGATATAGACGGATATAGATGTAAATTAGATATATTAGATGGATAAACATCGGATTACACCAACTTTTGATTCTAAAACCAGAGATTTTGTCTATCGTTTCATCGCGACACAAACATCGATGCCATCGGCGTTTCATCCGGGTCCGCGAGTCCCATCCCGTTTTTTGGGGTCGGGACGTAGGTGGTCCCATTCGGGATGAACCCATCGATATCTCCAAAGTGGCGGATCCCAAGAAGATGGATCCGGTGGACAAGATGCTCAGACCTGGATATGTCAAAATGGTGATTTAATGGTGATTTAATGGTGATTCATATGGAAATATCTATGGTTAATGGTGATTCATAGTGAATTCATGGTGATTCATGGTGCTTGGCTATATATGGTGATACATGGTGGTTATTAATGGCTATATATATATATACTACAGTAAACAAAAATCCTCTGGTTATGTGAAAATAGCTATTGAACATGGCCCATTGAAATAGTTGATTTACCGAACTTCATGGTGATTTTCCATAGCGAACTGTTAGTTTACCAGAGGGTATCTGGAAGATGTCTGAGTTTATTGGGAGAAAACTTCCAAGAGGAGTGAAAAAGCAACTGTGAAATTTGAATTTCTGTTTGATTGGTGAGTTGATGTGCTGTGAATTCTGTTCTGTTTGATTTATGTGACAGGATGTTGGATCTGTAGATAATTATATGTTATATCTCCCTCTCTATAGGAATATATGTATATATATACCCTCTGGTTTGCCATGGAAAATGGCCCATTTATAGATGATTTTCCCATTAAAACCTCCATTTGTAAGGGATTTTCCATGGCTATGTTAAATAACCAGAGGGTATATAATATATAGGGGATTTGTCAGCCAACTGCGTTTCGGGTTTCGCCAGACACTTTCATCGTCCCAGGAAGGTCTACGGCTGGTTCAGGTCGGAGGGACCCGGGGGTGAAAATGCGAAGGGGTCATGATATTTTTTCAAAGTTACCACTGACAATGCTTCATAGATGCCAAAAAAATGTAGATGTATATATATACTGTGCTTCTGCCATGTGGGTGCATGGTGCACGTGCATTGTTTCTCAGAGTTGCAAGGGTTCCTTCTAGGAGTTGCAGTCCAGGAGGTTGTGTTTAGGTCAGCATGGAGAATCTGTTGCAGCCGCCGCTCAGCCATCACTCACAGATTGCATGCAGCAGCTCTGTCGGGCCTTCGGTGTGGATCCAGCGCCACATGAGTCACAGGACATGGCTGTAACAGCACCAATTTTTCGCATTCATATGCCACAGAGTCACAGCCCAGCAACAGAAGGGTATAGGCTTCCATGCAAAGACATCCAAGACAGCACCCAGGTGGCCGCAGCCTTGCCCCATGGCTCACGCACCTGCGGCGACTCCAGTGGCTTTAGCAGAAACCATTGCAACTTTGCAAGCAGACCTTGCCAGAAACAGAGCGGCCGGAGTGCAAGCCAAGCATGCCAGATACCGAGCAAAGAAGGAAGCAGCCTCTGGAGGTTTTAGCCCTCTTGCTTGCAAAGCGATCGTTGCCGTCTATGTGTTGTCGGACTGCAATATGGAGCTAGCGCTTCGCTTCGCTGCCCTGTGGCCAGCAGTCAAGCCGACCTCAGGGACAACACGGGTTGTGGTGGAAGATTTGTTTTTGAGCACCACAGACTTAGACTTGCAGCACATTTTTTCACCTTCCGCGACTCCGTGGGCACGGCCAGTGCGGCATGCAGCCGCTTTTCTGGCAGAGGCTAACACTTTCAACTGGGTTCTGGCTTGCAACCACGTCGGTGTAGCACCGCTATCGCTGGATGTCTATGCCACGTGGGAGAAAGCGCGGTTTGGCAGCCTCCTGGAGGGTTTGCCGCCTCGCCGGCATGTGAATCAATGGGTGCAGCGCTTCCGAGCCAAGTGGAACCTGCGGCGCCGAGTCCTACGTCCACAAGTGCACAGGGACCCAGTCACGGTGCAGGCTAAGGCGCCAAGCACGGTCGTGTTTTTGCGACCGTTTTCCGGCTCCAAAAATGGGGCCGGGCAAGCTCATTTCAATTCGGACCTCCTCCCACATGTGGTCACGTTTTCCTAGCCTCCCTGCTCGGCTTCGCCCTGTCAGGTGAGAACCTTTTGGCAGTTACTCTCCTACTACGTGAACACGAAGTTTGTGGACAAGACTCCGCTGTTTTTGAATTTAGACGAAACTAGCATTCCCTACACCATGCTGCAATTGCCCGGCTGCGTTGCTTTGCCACGACATGCCAGTCTTCGCATGCCTGTCCGGAAACAAGACGTGCGAGGGGCTTTGACCTATGTGAGCATCATTTGTGATGCGCCGCATATTCAAGGCAAGTTGCCGCACTACCTTTTTGGGACTGAGACCAAGCTGACACAGAAGTTGCTGAGGGGCCAGCGGCGCTTGCCACAAACGGCGCTGCACATAGTACGTCAGAAAAGTGCTTGGACATCCTGCAAGAACATCACCAAGATTGTGCGCGATCTAGGCAAAGTCTTAAAACCTTATCCATTTCAACCTATCTTGTTGCTGGATGTTGCGTCCTCACATCTCGCAAAGGAAACCATGGTGTGCGCTCGGCGCAATGGTGTCCAGCTCCTGTACATACCAGCCGGATGTACAGACAAAATCCAACCGTTAGATATAGCAGGTTTCCACCCATTGAAAACACATTTGAAGAGGAAGTACCAGGAACTGAGGGCAGGTTCCTGTGAGGGTTTGATAGACCCGTTAGCCTGGCTTTTTGAACTCATGCAGTGTCCCAGCTACTTTGCCGGCAAGAGTTGGAAACGCACTTTTGAATCTGTTGGTGCGGCGAAGCCGCCCGATACGGCGCACCTCCATACGGAGTTGCGAAAATTTATGGATATGCCACTGCATATGCCTCCAGGCAGCAAGCCCTCTAAAGAAGCCATGCAAAGCATCTGGCCTGAGCGACGCCGTATGGCGTACGCGTACACGGCTCTGTTGTGACGAGGTGCGAGCCGGGAGAAAAATTGCGCGGCAGAGCACACATTGGCAGACATACTGTGCTTCTGCCATGTGGGTGCATGCTGCACGTGCATTGTTTCTCAGAGTTGCAAGGGTTCCTTCTAGGAGTTGCAGTCCAGGAGGTTGTGTTTAGGTCAGCATGGAGAATCTGTTGCAGCCGCCGCTCAGCCATCACTCACAGATTGCATGCAGCAGCTCTGTCGGGCCTTCGGTGTGGATCCAGCGCCACATGAGTCACAGGACATGGCTGTAACAGCACCAATTTTTCGCATTCATATGCCACAGAGTCACAGCCCAGCAACAGAAGGGTATAGGCTTCCATGCAAAGACATCCAAGACAGCACCCAGGTGGCCGCAGCCTTGCCCCATGGCTCACGCACCTGCGGCGACTCCAGTGGCTTTAGCAGAAACCATTGCAACTTTGCAAGCAGACCTTGCCAGAAACAGAGCGGCCGGAGTGCAAGCCAAGCATGCCAGATACCGAGCAAAGAAGGAAGCAGCCTCTGGAGGTTTTAGCCCTCTTGCTTGCAAAGCGATCGTTGCCGTCTATGTGTTGTCGGACTGCAATATGGAGCTAGCGCTTCGCTTCGCTGCCCTGTGGCCAGCAGTCAAGCCGACCTCAGGGACAACACGGGTTGTGGTGGAAGATTTGTTTTTGAGCACCACAGACTTAGACTTGCAGCACATTTTTTCACCTTCCGCGACTCCGTGGGCACGGCCAGTGCGGCATGCAGCCGCTTTTCTGGCAGAGGCTAACACTTTCAACTGGGTTCTGGCTTGCAACCACGTCGGTGTAGCACCGCTATCGCTGGATGTCTATGCCACGTGGGAGAAAGCGCGGTTTGGCAGCCTCCTGGAGGGTTTGCCGCCTCGCCGGCATGTGAATCAATGGGTGCAGCGCTTCCGAGCCAAGTGGAACCTGCGGCGCCGAGTCCTACGTCCACAAGTGCACAGGGACCCAGTCACGGTGCAGGCTAAGGCGCCAAGCACGGTCGTGTTTTTGCGACCGTTTTCCGGCTCCAAAAATGGGGCCGGGCAAGCTCATTTCAATTCGGACCTCCTCCCACATGTGGTCATGTTTTCCTAGCCTCCCTGCTCGGCTTCGCCCTGTCAGGTGAGAACCTTTTGGCAGTTACTCTCCTACTACGTGAACACGAAGTTTGTGGACAAGACTCCGCTGTTTTTGAATTTAGACGAAACTAGCATTCCCTACACCATGCTGCAATTGCCCGGCTGCGTTGCTTGCCACGACATGCCAGTCTTCGCATGCCTGTCCGGAAACAAGACGTGCGAGGGGCTTTGACCTATGTGAGCATCATTTGTGATGCGCCGCATATTCAAGGCAAGTTGCCGCACTACCTTTTTGGGACTGAGACCAAGCTGACACAGAAGTTGCTGAGGGGCCAGCGGCGCTTGCCACAAACGGCGCTGCACATAGTACGTCAGAAAAGTGCTTGGACATCCTGCAAGAACATCACCAAGATTGTGCGCGATCTAGGCAAAGTCTTAAAACCTTATCCATTTCAACCTATCTTGTTGCTGGATGTTGCGTCCTCACATCTCGCAAAGGAAACCATGGTGTGCGCTCGGCGCAATGGTGTCCAGCTCCTGTACATACCAGCCCGATGTACAGACAAAATCCAACCGTTAGATATAGCAGGTTTCCACCCATTGAAAACACATTTGAAGAGGAAGTACCAGGAACTGAGGGCAGGTTCCTGTGAGGGTTTGATAGACCCGTTAGCCTGGCTTTTTGAACTCATGCAGTGTCCCAGCTACTTTGCCGGCAAGAGTTGGAAACGCACTTTTGAATCTGTTGGTGCGGCGAAGCCGCCCGATACGGCGCACCTCCATACGGAGTTGCGAAAGTTTATGGATATGCCACTGCATATGCCTCCAGGCAGCAAGCCCTCTAAAGAAGCCTTGCAAAGCATCTGGCCGGAGCGACGCCGTATGGCGTACGCGTACACGGCTCTGTTGTGACGAGGTGCGAGCCGGGAGAAAAATTGCGCGGCAGAGCAAACTTTGGCAGACATACTGTGCTTCTGCCATGTGGGTGCATGGTGCACGTGCATTGTTTCTCAGAGTTGCAAGGGTTCCTTCTAGGAGTTGCAGTCCAGGAGGTTGTGTTTAGGTCAGCATGGAGAATCTGTTGCAGCCGCCGCTCAGCCATCACTCACAGATTGCATGCAGCAGCTCTGTCGGGCCTTCGGTGTGGATCCAGCGCCACATGAGTCACAGGACATGGCTGTAACAGCACCAATTTTTCGCATTCATATGCCACAGAGTCACAGCCCAGCAACAGAAGGGTATAGGCTTCCATGCAAAGACATCCAAGACAGCACCCAGGTGGCCGCAGCCTTGCCCCATGGCTCACGCACCTGCGGCGACTCCAGTGGCTTTAGCAGAAACCATTGCAACTTTGCAAGCAGACCTTGCCAGAAACAGAGCGGCCGGAGTGCAAGCCAAGCATGCCAGATACCGAGCAAAGAAGGAAGCAGCCTCTGGAGGTTTTAGCCCTCTTGCTTGCAAAGCGATCGTTGCCGTCTATGTGTTGTCGGACTGCAATATGGAGCTAGCGCTTCGCTTCGCTGCCCTGTGGCCAGCAGTCAAGCCGACCTCAGGGACAACACGGGTTGTGGTGGAAGATTTGTTTTTGAGCACCACAGACTTAGACTTGCAGCACATTTTTTCACCTTCCGCGACTCCGTGGGCACGGCCAGTGCGGCATGCAGCCGCTTTTCTAGGCTAACACTTTCAACTGGGTTCTGGCTTGCAACCACGTCGGTGTAGCACCGCTATCGCTGGATGTCTATGCCACGTGGGAGAAAGCGCGGTTTGGCAGCCTCCTGGAGGGTTTGCCGCCTCGCCGGCATGTGAATCAATGGGTGCAGCGCTTCCGAGCCAAGTGGAACCTGCGGCGCCGAGTCCTACGTCCACAAGTGCACAGGGACCCAGTCACGGTGCAGGCTAAGGCGCCAAGCACGGTCGTGTTTTTGCGACCGTTTTCCGGCTCCAAAAATGGGGCCGGGCAAGCTCATTGCAATTCGGACCTCCTCCCACATGTGGTCATGTTTTCCTAGCCTCCCTGCTCGGCTTCGCCCTGTCAGGTGAGAACCTTTTGGCAGTTACTCTCCTACTACGTGAACACGAAGTTTGTGGACAAGACTCCGCTGTTTTTGAATTTAGACGAAACTAGCATTCCCTACACCATGCTGCAATTGCCCGGCTGCGTTGCTTTGCCACGACATGCCAGTCTTCGCATGCCTGTCCGGAAACAAGACGTGCGAGGGGCTTTGACCTATGTGAGCATCATTTGTGATGCGCCGCATATTCAAGGCAAGTTGCCGCACTACCTTTTTGGGACTGAGACCAAGCTGACACAGAAGTTGCTGAGGGGCCAGCGGCGCTTGCCACAAACGGCGCTGCACATAGTACGTCAGAAAAGTGCTTGGACATCCTGCAAGAACATCACCAAGATTGTGCGCGATCTAGGCAAAGTCTTAAAACCTTATCCATTTCAACCTATCTTGTTGCTGGATGTTGCGTCCTCACATCTCGCAAAGGAAACCATGGTGTGCGCTCGGCGCAATGGTGTCCAGCTCCTGTACATACCAGCCGGATGTACAGACAAAATCCAACCGTTAGATATAGCAGGTTTCCACCCATTGAAAACACATTTGAAGAGGAAGTACCAGGAACTGAGGGCAGGTTCCTGTGAGGGTTTGATAGACCCGTTAGCCTGGCTTTTTGAACTCATGCAGTGTCCCAGCTACTTTGCCGGCAAGAGTTGGAAACGCACTTTTGAATCTGTTGGTGCGGCGAAGCCGCCCGATACGGCGCACCTCCATACGGAGTTGCGAAAATTTATGGATATGCCACTGCATATGCCTCCAGGCAGCAAGCCCTCTAAAGAAGCCATGCAAAGCATCTGGCCTGAGCGACGCCGTATGGCGTACGCGTACACGGCTCTGTTGTGACGAGGTGCGAGCCGGGAGAAAAATTGCGCGGCAGAGCACACATTGGCAGACATACTATCAGGGTACATCGGTGCATGACCATTTTGTCACATTCTCGTAGCCATGTTTCTGGGGTCGTGAACAGGGGTGAAAAGGAGGTACCAGGCAAGCACAAAGAGAACACAGGATCATCTTGAGGACTGCATGCAGTTTGAGTGGAGCAAGCCTGTTGTTCGCCCGCCTTGAGTGCCATGTCCGCTGCTGATGCAAACGCCGCGGCAGCTGCAGCCCCACCGGCCGCGGCTGATAGGGTTGCTGTGCTGAAGGAAGAGCGCAAAAATTTGAAACGCCAGTTAGCAGCAGCCACCAAAGAACTACAGAACCAGGAGAGTGCATGTAAATGCATGGATACGGTGTCTTTTCGTGAGTGCAGGTGGGACATGTGAACGCTGAACCCATGTTGAAAGACATGTACTCCATAGCCTGCAGGAAAGGAAACGAAGACGTCTTCTACGACAAGCAGGAAAGCTGGATGTGAGTGATTTGACGTGGCTGCTGGCACGTCGCATGCATCCAATGGCAAGCCCGCATGAGTAGAGTCAAGCCGTGCACTATGTGGAAAGCGCCATGCCAAAGACATAGAGCGCTTGGAGTGAGAGCGGCCATGTGAAGGTTCGAAAGCACCATGCCAAAGGCATGGACACTAGGAGGGAAAGCTGGCAACCGCAGACTTGCAAGCGCCATGGTCAAGACATAGAGCGCTTGGAATGAGACCATGTCAAGGCTGAAAATCCCAATGCCAAAGGCATAGCGCGGCAGGAGTGAAAGCTGGAAACCGCAGACTTGCAAGCGCCATGTCGAAGACAAAGCGCTTGGAAGACATGCGCGGTCCAGAGACCCCATTTAGAAGACATCCAGGGATACAACGCTAGATAGACAAGATATCTCCCCAAGAATCTCCCCACACCCCACCTCCAAAACATCACCTGACCCCCCCTGGTATATTATTATAATTCCCAAACGGGGTATGCGGTCCCGCTCCTATAAATTCACAGGTAAAGTGGTCCCGCCGACGGCGGGACCGGTCCCGCCTGCAACCTGGAATCGTGGGAATTCCCACATTTTGCGGTCCCGCCGCGGTCCCGCTGCGGTCCCGCCTATAGTAATTGCGTACTGTCGCGCGCAGCAGCAACAGCAGCTTTGAGACATGACCCCCATGCACATCCTTCCCATTCCATCATTTGCAGCGGCCATGTTCCCACATCACATCTACCTCTTTTCCACCCCTTCTTCCAGCTTCCATTCCTTTTTTTTGCAGTGCTGTCGCAGCATGGCGTCTGTGGATCGCACGTGTGCGAAGCGGCAGCCGGAGAGAACTGCAGTCACGTCGGGTGAAAACATGGGCCGTGAGCGGTTTTGTTTCTGGGGCAGACCGTCTCTGTAGATATTGCTACTCAGACACGTGCCTCTACCAGTCACATTTCTCTAGCGGAAATCATCAGCAGCATTCCTAGGTGTCAACGGTCGACACGCTTTTTCCAGACCTGTGGGCCATATTCACGTCCAGCTGTTTGTGACAATGGAATCCTAGCAGACTATCTGCTCCATGTGCTTTTTTCATGCCCAAGCCTGTGACCTGCATTCTGCTTTAAGGACGTGGTGGTGAGTTCCTTGCTGTTTCTAGTGTCAAGCCCTCTCCAAAGGAAATGGGCCACCTGACAGCAAAGCGGGGTGTCGCAAGCAACTGACGTAGCACATCGCATTGGAGCCTTGCACCCAAGACATGCCATGCAGACAGGATGTTTCCGCATTGCACTTGGGCCGAGCCATGAGATCCTCCACGACACGGAAGCGTGCTGCGTGCGGGTCGTTGCGGGAACTGCTGCAAGCCAACCAGCTCGAGGTGCCGAAATTTCGGGGTGAATTGTCTCGCGCCGACTTTGCAGCGCAACGACAGCGCCTGGAGAACTGCACCTTGTCTCCGAGTGACACTCAGAAGCTGCGAGACATCATTGACCTCTATGAGGTGCCTCACCTGTTTGTCGGGTGCTACAGACTGCGACCCATTGTTCGGGTCACTTTTCACATTTCTCACCCTGCTGCGACTTGCTCAGCCGTCCTGGTTGGTGCTACCATTCGCTGGGTTTGCACGGCCTTCTGGTTCACACTGTTTCTACTCAGCTTTGCAGGGCGTTGCAGCAGCAGACGAAGCTGGTGCAGCAGCATCGACCCAAGAGGATGTGGATATGGCAGCAGCCCCAGGACCAGGTCAGACCGCAAGTAGTTGCCATTCTGTCCCTGCATCCGGGACGGTGCTTTCCGGAGGGTAAGAGACCTAGAGCAGTGGATGGACATGACATGCATCAGTGACAGTAGGCAAGCCTCAGCCTTGCATGCAGATGGGAGAGACTGAACTAGAAGGGGTATAGTCATGAGTCCTAGTCGCAGCCACTTCATTGTTGCACATTTTTCACAGGTGATGCCCGCCCTTTTCGTCTTCGAGCACGAGCAGTGTTGGTAACCTACAATTCCTTGCAGCTGCAGCTGGCGGATTTCGATGAGTTCCTTACTTGGCTTGCAACGTGTGAGTGGGTCGGCAAATGGAGTGCCACGATGGAATCAAGTTTGCGTTCGGAGGATGCTGGCCGTCTACATATTCATTGCTTCCTGGAATTCGCCCGCCCCGTCGACTGGCAATCATGCACGGCGCTCCGTTTCAAGGGCATTCAGCCCAATCTTCCCCATGTCGGGCACGGGGCGCACGCTGGCGAGATGCGGCAGACCAAGGACATTTTTACGTTTGGGCTGCAAAGGTGCATCTCCGTTGGGTTACCTTGCAACGACATTCTATCTCATGTTGAAAGTTGCAGTTCATGTAGGCCACCTTTGTCACTAATCCGATCGTGTGGCAGCAGCATGACGTAGCTTCTAGTTGATCATCAGTAGACCTGGCAGCTTTGCAGCAGATCGTGTTTGCAGTCAAACATTTTGTAGGCCACCTTGGTCTGGGCACCCACGAGCCTGATTTGGATGAACTGAACTCATTGGACCGCTATCTACGTGGTTGGTCTTGCATAGGCAATCCTTCTTCTTTGTACGCATTGATTCAAGATTTATCACTATCGATATATCGAAATATATCTCTGCATATAAACATATATATGTGGTGATCCATCTGAAGGTCCTGATAACGAGTTTCAATTGCAAACACAGTTCATTTGTGCTGGGACCCCGCGCGAAAGTTTGTTTGCGAAACAGAAACTGTTTGCTTCGCGAAAGTGTCGCGAACGGTGGCTAGAATGCATCATCCTCATTGTCTACAGTACCGCTTGTTAAGGGCTACCACCGCCTCCCTGCTGTCGGGGGTCCGGCAGGAGACTGGGACCGCACATTGGCTTTTCCCTTCATAGGTAGCAGCCAGCTTCCGAAGGTCACGCTTCGCCAGAGCCAAATACCATGGTGGCCAAGCACATCCTTGCACCTGCCGCTGGTCCTGCCTAACGTTGCTTTCTGAAGTCTCAAGAAACAACCGCGAAATGCAGCAGCCAAGCTTCGAACAGGGACACTTTGCAAGAGCCAAACACCAAGGCACCTGGTGTTTGCTTTTCCTTTGCCGCCCCCCCGTGCTCCTGGCTGGGGTCTGCGGAGACAAGTCTTTGCACGACAGTTGCACGCAAGTGCTGCAAAAGACTAGGTAAAGTCAAAGGGCATTTTGAAGGGCGTGGCCCAGTAAGCCTTGCTAAAAAGTTCCTCAGCAGCAAGAACTTGTTCGCGAAGGGGATTCCGTGATGCTAGCAGAATGTTTGCAAGGCTATGAAGCACTTTTCCGTGCTAATTTGGTGTGATTTGGCCCGTGCCGATTGAATCTGCATAAGCGGAGTTATTGCTCAACATGGGTTGCGCGAAAGATACACATGCAGTTCGCGAAGGATGCGCGAAAGAAACTTTTTGCTTCGCGATAAATGGCCGTTTGCAGAGACAGGAATTGACAGCAACCGGCATATGTAGATTGTTTCGTCGCCAGCATCACATCTAATCTAATTGTCTGGACCCACCACCAGATCATTTCCTCGGCTGACATGCCTTGAGTGCTGGGTGGAATTCACCCGGGCGATCTGTGCAGGTAGGAACCCATTTCGTTGCCACCAGCTCCTACGAGGCGTTCAAGGACTACACAGTGCAGGGCAGATGGCTGGATGCGCTGTGGAGTGGGCACAAGCTTTCTCATCAGCAGTACCTGCAGTACGCGTGCCTGGGTTAAGCAGCATTGTTTTCATTCCGGAGATACATCAGGGTCCACATTTATTGGACGCTCCATGGCTGCATGGCGATCAGCATATGTAGATATATAGAGACATTTTTCGAGAGAGGTTTAGATACACACGCACACACACACATATATATATCTCTCTCTTCGAGACAGATCTATACAAAGATATGTCTTTCTATATCTATCTATATCTATCTATGGATATATATCTATATATATATATACATGGACCCAGGGGTGCGGATGCCAAAGACTCACTTTAGGCGGTGTCATTGCAGTTGACTTGTCAATAGCTGTTTATCGATCCCCCTTGATTGAAGCTCTATATGGAAGGGAAGAACCCATGTCCGGATGAAATGATTAAACCCATACTATAAATGTTTCTTTATCATATTTTATGTGGTCTGGAATATGGGTACCATAATATACAAGTAATAAAGTGGGATGGAGAAACCTTAAAATTCAACGAGGTCTGCATACCACTATTTATAAACACATATGCGCACGATAACATGATCAGAATTCCTTGTCCCTATTCTGCTGGGGCGCGAACGGTTCGCGAAAGGGTGGCGTGCGGGCAGTTTTCGGGTACCAGAATATTGAACAACCCCGAAAAGATTTGTATGAAACGGAACATAACATAAACCCAATGTGAATTTCAGTGGGACCACTTCATAGCAGGTCCATTTCATAGAATAGGGAACGTCACAAACACCTATGTTGTTTATAAAAGTGCTGCTTCGAGTCTGCTAAAGTGTCCGCACATAAGCAATAATTTGGCCGTAACATATCTTCAGATACCTTCAAATATCCCCCTTGGAATTTCCTCTACAGAATCAAGAACGTTGGGTCCTGGAAAATGGTGCGTTTTAACCCCCTGCTTTGTTTAGGGGTACCTACCCAGTGTCAACGCTTTCAATTGTATAGAGGACCTTGGGGCCTCTGATTCTATAGAGATTTCATGTTGAATACAGCACTGAGTCCTAGTCAGCAGAGAGCCTTAGCCACTGCGATTCTATAGTTGGATATGTTCTCTTTGGGTGTATGTCATGTTCTTCAATTCTATAGAGAAGTATTGGCAGAACCAATTTCCCACAACAATTCTTTCATCATCATTGATCATCCTTGTATATAATCGAAGAGGTTGACAGTGAACACTTGTAGCCTTTGAGCTCTATAAAATTGGGAATGCATAAGGTAAGGTAGGCAAGAGCAACTGGAGCATTCAGGTCAGCTGTCAATGAATGACACTTGGGGAGCCTGATTTTATAGAAGGCCAACTAACCCCCCCAACCAAAAACGGCTCTACGAGAGTGACTTGGGGGCAGCGATTCTAAAGAGATTGTCAACTTGAAAATACCTTGGGGTCTCTGATTCTATAGATGCATTTTCAGAAAGAGGGCCAATGTCTCCAGAATTATCACTATAAAAGTGTCAACACCGTGTGCAGCAGGTTGCAGGTGCGCTTGGGCTATATCACCCGCAAACGCGCTGTGGAAGCAGTCATGCAGCAGGAGAGCGAAAGTCGCCTCCGACGTGAGCAGGCCGAAGTGGTGGCTCAGCTCCAGCCATTGCAAAAGCCATTTTTGCCACAAGTGGTTGCCCGAGTCGAAGACTGGGCCAAACAGTATTCCATTTTAGATTCTCGGTACAAATTTCTTGTGCTCCGGGCGCCTTCGCGCGCTGGCAAAAGCACCTTGGCAAAATGCCTCCATTTCGTTTTGCCTACGTATATCCAGAAGCCTCCTTTCATTCAAACTGTCCAGGGTGCCACGGCCGCTGAGTTACAACATTACGACAGAGATTCTCACGGCTTTATCCTGTTCGACAATTGCAATTCTATGTCCTTTGTGCTATCTCAGCGGGCCTTATTTCAGGCAAACCCAGACTTTCATCGCTTAGGCCAGTCACAGACGAACATATTCTCATATCAGGTTTATTTATTCAGGGTCCCCATTGTGATCACCATAGATGAATCAACTGACTGGGATGATGACGAACCATGGATTCGCGAGAATCAGCATTTGGTGCAGCTTACCGGCCCGTGTTATCATTTGGAGTAACAGCCTGCATGGGGTAGAGAAAGGCATGGCTTGGGTTAGGTTTGTGAAACCGCCTGCGGGGGAGATTTGGGTCTACAGCTGCTTGAACCCTCAATGTATATATATATATATATATACAATTATATATATGTACTCGTACTTTTTTTGTGGTACCCCAACTCTTAACCAGCCAGCAAGAATGGAGGGCGAAGCGTCGAGGAAACATCGAGGTTTTATCGCCAGATGGCATGGAGAATTGGAAAGTCGCTACAGCATTCGTACCGATGGTTAGGAAGCGTAACTGCCCAGCACATATGCTCGGCATATTCTAAGTTGGTGAACCTACCGTACTTTAAGCTGGTGAACCTATACTTCAGGCCCAGATATGATCTACTTTTCAACACGTATCCCCAAGATTATGATATTTTCGCACCTGAGCTTTGAAGTTCATTTACAACCCCTTGCCAGGATTCCATAGGTGCCCGTAAGATTCCAAGTTGTTCTATGCCTCTAAGATTATCTTTATTTATTTAATGAGAAACTATTTATTGTAGATCTGCTGTTTTTGTATCCGTTTTAACATCCCTATTGTGCTATCCTTTGCATTTTCCCTGTCACAGGGCCTCCGTTGAACACGTCGGTTCAACTCACAGATCCTTTGCGCAGGAAAGAGTTGTGCAAACGCTGCGGCTTGAAGAAAGACGAACTGCTTATGGAGGCGGGCACTTTGGCCACCTTTTTTGATGCTTGCTAGAGAGGTTACCAATGAGGTTAACGATTAATATACTGGTAAATAGAATGGTTAAGACAATGGTGTATATATATATAGTGGTCAATACATATAATGATTAATATAATGGTTGATACAATGATTAATTATGGTTACAAATTAAATGGGGGGGGTTAATCCCCAATAAATGGGAATTTTCATTATGGGAAATATTTGGATTACCTAATGGTTACCAATGATTAATAATAATGGTTAATCATGGTTAATGAAAAACATATTTTGCAAGGATGGATGAATAATGAAGAATTGGAGTACCCTCTGGTCATTTGTTACAGCTTGCACATAGAAATTCACCCTCTTTCAATTTATTTTCGCTATGTCAGATTTTCAGAAGGTATTTTTGAAGAAAACATTAGACATAAACACCATGCTTTATGTTTTGAATTTTACTCTTTACACCCTGGGGTTGATTGAAAAGTAAAACCCTACATATTTTTTTTGCGGGGTGGGGGGGTAAAGTGATGTCAACCATACCCAAATGGATCCAATTGGAGGGTACTACTCGTACCAGTCACATCAGGTTTATTACCCTTAGATCTTATGTCATTAAATTACATGTTTTTTTTTTTGGTTGCTAAAATTAGTTGGAGCACGGCCTTTAGAAGGCCGTGGTGTTTCGTGCACATCGGGGGGTTGGGGTGGGGTGGGGTGGGGTGGGGCATGTATTAACGTTCATGTGAACTTTCTGGGTAAGTAGAGTCGTCTCTGTGTGTGCCGGTATGTGCGTGCAGACATGGGTGGGGTGGGGTGGGGTGGGGTGGGGCAGGTAGTAACGTTCATGTGAACTTGCTGGGTAAGTAGAGTCGTCATGCTACGCACCTGTAAGTTCTCTGGTGCTTTTCACTGATACGTCATGCTACGCTCCTGTAAGTTCTCGGGTACTTTTAACTGATACGTCATGCTGCGCTCTTGTAAGTTCTCTGCTACTTTTAACTGATACGTCATGCTACGCTCCTGTAAGTTCTCTGGTGCTTTTCAGTGATACGTCATGCTACGCTCCTGTAAGTTTTCCGGTACTTTTAACTGATACGTCATGCTACGCTCCTGTAAGTTCTCCGGTGCTTTTCACTGATATGTCATGCTACGCTCCTGTAAGTTCTCTGGTGCTTTTCACTGATACGTCATGCTACGCTCTGTAAGTTTTCCGGTACTTTTAACTGATACGTCATGCTACGCTCCTGTAAATTCTCCGGTACTTTTAACTGATACGTCATGCTACGCTCCTGTAAGTTCTCTGGTGCTTTTCACTGATACGTCATGCTATGCTCCTGTAAGTTTTCGGGTACTTTTAACTGATACGTCATGCTACGCTCCTGTAAGTTCTCTGGTCCTTTTCACTGATACGTCATGCTACGCTCCTGTAAGTTCTCCGGTACTTTTAACTGATACGTCATGCTACGCACCTGTAAGTTCTCTGGTGCTTTTCACTGATACGTCATGCTACGCTCCTGTAAGTTCTCTCGTGCTTTTTCACTGATACGTCATGCTACGCTCCTGTAAGTTCTCTGGACTGATACGTCATGCTACGCTCCTGTAAGTTCTCTGGACTTGTGCACGTATAGGAATTAGATATTTATACGTGACAAGGTTGCATGTGGAAATCCAGGTCGGTTGCAAGGTCGTCTGGCAGGCTGTGCCAATTTCATCATGACATAAGATGTGGAAATACAAAAAAAAGTGGTTTCGCCTAGGCGAAATGCTTGTTTTTTGATTTCATGCACCAGAATAAGGGGTTTCCGGCCTTTAAACTCATATCAAACCATTACAGGTCGAATTAGTTGGGGAGTTCTGAGAAACATCAGAAATGATAGTTTTGCCTAGGCGAAATGCGTGTTTTTTATTTTATGCACCAGAATAAGGGGTTTCTCGCCTTTAAAAACGCATCAAACAAAATCCTATTGGCACGACCACATCAAACATCATCCATGACACCCCGTTGATCACAAAAACACTACGGCCTTCTAAAGGCCGTGTTCCAAGTTATATTTATCATATTTTGAAAGGTTCCCATTCTCGACCATGTGTTGCCGGACCCAAACTTCAAGTCTGAACTGCCGGAATTGTCTTGAAGTCGGGACACTGCGAGGCTCCCACGACATAAATCTATTCCAGTGATTTTGCTGAGCTCCAAAGGCACTGCAGCCGTGAGGTTGTTGACATTTCCAATATGCTTCATATCTTTTATCATGTTTCCGGGTAAGTCATGAATCAGATAAGCAGGGATGGCCGCCTGGGCTTCAGTGGTGTGCCATTGGCCGCCAGTTATGACCAGTTCCAAGCTGACGCGTTTCGGAGTGTATTTCAAAGCATGCAGGAAACCGGTAGATTAATCCATGATCTATCAGAACCCATGGGTTTCCTATGTTTGTGAAATGAATCTGAATGATCATATGGATATGCCTGATATGACATGATGTAAAAAGCCCACGGGTCATGAACCACGTTACAAATCTTAGATCAAATTGGCCTTGCTTCGAGCAATGGTTTCTGCAGGCAACGATCATACAGTGCTTCTTCGGAGTGATGGCAGTGCTGTTGCCATCGGAGATAGTAGAGATGGACAATGCAACATCCCAGCCTTGGATGAGGGACTAGCATACACCCAGGTTTCTGCAGGCAGTTTTCATACAGTGCTTCTGCGCAGTGATGGAAGTGCTGTTGCCATCGGAGATAGTAGAGGTGGACAATGCGACATCCCACCTTTGGATGAGGGAATGGCCTACACCCACGTTTCTGCAGGCAACATTCATACAGTGCTTCTCCGGAGTGATGGCAGTGCTGTTGCCATCGGAGCCAAAAGCCGTTACCGCTGGGATAACGCTGGACAATGCAACATCCCACCTTTGGATGAGGGAATTGCATACACCCAGATTTCTGCAGGCAACGATCATACAGTGCTTCTTCGGAGTGATGGCAGTGCTTTTGCCATCGGAGGCAATAACGCTGAACAATGCAACATCCCACCTTTGGATGAAGGACTGGCATACACCGAGATTTCGGCTGGTGCCACTCATACAGTGCTTCTTCGGAGTGATGGCAGTGCTGTTGCCATCGGAGACAATGAATGTGGACAATGCGACATCCCACCTTTGGATGAGGGAATGGTGTATACCCAGATTTCTGCAGGTAGGAAGCATACAGTGCTTATCCGGAGTGATGGCTGTGCTGTTGCCGTCGGAGACAATCCATATGAACAATGCAACATCCCGCCTTTGAATGAGGGAATGACGTACACCCAGGTTGCTGCAGGAGCGTATCATACAGTGTTGCTCCGAAGTGATGGCTGTGCTGTTGCAATCGGAGACATTAATTTTGAGAAATGCAACATCGTGCCCCCAGAGCCGGGAATTCGCTATATCAGCGATAGAACACATGGCAGAGACTTAGCCTTACAACTAGAGTTGGTGGGCGAGGATGATGCCATCACCCTGACATGCTCGACTTTGGTGGGGGAAGAACGCTTTCGTTTGACTGCACAGGGGATTGACTCAGCCTGGGAGACCCACAAAAGGATTGCCCGCGACTTGAATGTGAATCTCGCAAACCTCCAGCTCATTTTGCCAGATGGGCAGTTGTTGGCCAAAGTCTGCCACGCAAATCCAGGGGTCTCAGTTGCCAAGGTGAGTCAAAGTACTGAGAACTCAGGACCCTGACATAGTTTCTGCGTGGAGGATGAGGCATTTGTCGGAGAAACCGTCTCTTTTTGTTGTTTTTTCCGGAAAGTGAAGGTTGTTTGAAAGTGTTTGCAGCCAAAAACCCTCCAAAGAAAAAGTGATTAAAGATGATTAAAGCCAATTGCCTTGTTGAAACACGTTGAGATTAAGTCTAAGCAAAACAACACGCATGGAACATTATTATTGCTTTGAACAAGTCATGTGGGTAATGCCATTTGCACCATCCCCGGGACCATCCCCCAGTCACCATTTTTATATATAGGTGGTATGGAAATCCCATTCCCAGTCTAAAAATATCCATCCAAGGGACGCTACGGATGTGCCAGGCATTGCCAGGCATTGTAACCACTATCATATAAGCACTATCAACATTGGACTATGATTGGTCAATATATGTTAATATCACTATTAATGAACACTATTAATCACTATGTAGACTATGAACCACTATTAACCATAGACATAATGTTGGACCCCAACATTATCGAACATGAAAACAATATTGACGAACGAATGGTCTGGGATCCAATAAATCTGAACGCACCACCATATTTGAAGGAGATGAACATTCAGCTGACCTATTACACATATTATACATATATATATACATGTATAATTATATATAATAATATATATACATATACACATGTGTATACATACTTATATCGATATAGTACATCTACATAGGTTGGGTATCATCATGATCCATTGTGGGAATCCCCACCAACTAGGACATGGCATCAGCCAAGTGGGGATTGGGTCATTGGCAAAAATCAGTTGGTCAGCGCAATGGTCAAAAAAGGACCGTATTTTGTGCCCAGCAAAAATAAATAAAAACAACTGAATTTCCAATGTTATAAATGTGATATATTGTGAATGTATTATATAAATGTATTGAATAATAATGTATTGAAATTTATTAAAATAGTTTGTGACCAGGAATGTATTGAAATGTTATATCAACCGATGAAAACAATGTGAACACTAAATGAAACACTAAATGAAACTAATAAAATAATCACATGATATCTTGCTGGAGCTGAGTTTCCATGTTGACCAACTCGCACCTTTCACCAGGCATCGTGGAACGAAACCATGTGGCAGCGCGCACATCGATTGTCTCTGGGCAGCATTTCCACAGTTTTCCAATGGTTGTGGATCCATTGTCTTTGGCCCCAAAAGTTTTCGGGTTTGTGGATCATTTGTTTGGATCCCACTGTGAAAACAACGATTTTCA
This sequence comes from Cladocopium goreaui, assembly GCA_947184155.2. Classification (NCBI taxonomy): domain Eukaryota; class Dinophyceae; order Suessiales; family Symbiodiniaceae; genus Cladocopium; species Cladocopium goreaui. The sequence continues at coordinate 284,775 of CAMXCT020000019.1, forward strand.
TCGGTGGATTTTACATCCATGTTTGCCACCCGTTAATGTGCAAACTGACCCATCCCTGCTCATTCCATCCCACATGAGCAGTTTTAGAAGAACTGGCAGTGGTTGATGATCTATATTGATGTATGATATATATATATAAAGATATGCTAACCCCCAATATGTAAAGTTCATTAAAAAAGACTGGCTTCTACCACACTTTATATATGTCATCCCACTGGACACCCCGATGGACTTCATCGATGGGGAAATTGGAACTCTTCGTTTACAACATAATTTGTTGCAACAAACATCAACCTAGTATTTGCTAACATTTCCTAAATACATAGATTTAATGATTACATATTGCAGTACATTACGTAGACACTATACATTCCGCTAGAATTGTTCCATAATCATTATCATTATTCCTATCCTTTTTTCCATTACATTTATAGTTTCGACAGTAAAAAAACACTATCCCAACAATCATAGCAATATCCAACAATGTTTTTCTATGATATATGATTATTGTTCCCGGCATATATATATATTATCTATGAACATAGATGAAGAATCGAATCGCAATATCCAACATCGAATCCATCGAATCGCCCAACCGAGGCTTTCGAACCGCTACGCACAGGAGATGTTGGACCAAGCGAACAAGAGCAAAAAGGCCATCAGCCAGCAGCAGGTGCAGAGCTGGCCCGGTTGACGTTCTCTGCAGAAAAGTTGGGGTGATAAACCATGGCACCATGGCACTGGAGCTAGAAAAAGCAACTGGTGTACCTGGTGTATCATTTTAGATGGGATAGGCATACACCAGTTATATATAACGCTAGAACGAAAAAAATCACAACGTTGAATCCCTTAACTGCACCAGTTGCTTTGAAAACCACAATGGGCTTGATTTTTTTCGGATTCAAGGGGATGAGTCCAGCATGAACGTGGGAATGGCTGAAATGCCATACAGTGCCATATGATGATGGATGGAATGGGGATGGTTTGTGGCAGGTGAATCCCACAGGTGATTCAAAAACTGGTGGGAATTTGAGGTGAGGTGGTCCTGAGATGGTAAAATATGGAGTCTGTGAATTCTGTGAAGTGACATATCAGTTTTTTGTTTTTTTCGAAGGACTCTTTTGAAATGAAGTCCGCTAAATAGATGGATGATGGATGATGGATGATGGATGATGGATGATGATGATGATGATGATGATGATGATGATGATGATGATGATGATGATGATGATGATGATGATGGCGATGATGATGGTGATGATAATGATGATGATGATGATGGATGATGGATGATGGATGATGATGATGATGATGATGGTGGTGGTGGTGGTGATGACGATGGTGACGATGACGATGACGATGATGATGATGATGATGATGGATGATGGATGATGGATGATGGATGATGGATGATGATGATGATGATGATGCTGCTGATGATGGTGATGATGATGGATGATGGATGATGGATGATGGATGATTATGATGATGATGATGATGATGATGATGATGAGGACGAGGACGAGGACGACGACGACAACGACGATGATGATGATGATGATGAGGACGACGACGACGAGGATGATGACGATGATGATGATGATGATGGTGGTGGTGGTGGTTGATGATGCGGAGCAGTGGGATGATGATTCCCAAAGCACGGTAGTTGCTCCCGCGTTTTGAAGCGCAAAAAAACATATTATATTGTGGCATAAGCAAAGAACAAACATGAATAAACCCTATCCCATGCACCAAATGAGTTCGCACCTGGGGGATATTGAACACGCTCACGCAAAAAGGGGTTTGTCGCATGGCGTATACCGCGTATTCCCGCGTTGTATCGTGTTGCATTGAGACCTTTCGTAAAAGAATCATTGAATGGAAAGTGGCGAGATACATGAATACAAAATAATGAATACATGTCTTGAACATCATGTGTTTTAGGATTCTTTTCGAGGTTTCCGGGTCAATTTTCTGTGTTGAATTCTGTTCCTGGCAAAATCTCATGTTCACGTGTCTTGAGTCCACGAGATGATTGTCATTCGATTTGTTGCTGAACTCGATATAGTACCCAGCCATTCTGAGTCGCTCTAAGACTTGTGTAAAACATATGTAGGATTGTCTGAAAAATCATCATTTTCCCTTGTGGCAGATGGCCTCAAAACAAGTTGAGTATACCAGGTGTTCAGACATTGCTCATTGCTCATTGCTCATGTGTAAACCCCAACCACCTACCAGCCCCTGGTGAGATGGATGAGGGAATGGGTGGCGCGCTACCTCCAATTGGAATTGGCAGATCATTGCCACGCATTTTTTATTCACGCAGTGCCAAAGCTACACGTCGCACCACCAAGCCCACATAGCGGATACGGGCTGTTTCCACTTGGACCCCAGCCGAGGAATGACACATTAGGAATGTGGGTGTAGGTACAGGTCTTGATGCGAAATCCACAAGCCCAGATCGTAAAAACAATTGCAAAGTACCCCGACAAGCTTTGAGAACATGGGTAACCGAAGCATTGCATGTGCCACACAATGGGCAGCTAGTCAGAATCTCCGTACCCACCAGATCAGGAAAGTTCCAAAGAGGCCATCGCCCAGTCAGCTTAATGAACTCCCACTCTTCATGGCCAAATGAAACTTCTAAAACATTCCAACCGTGTACAAGCCTGTTGGGGCAGAAATCCCTGACGCTACACTGAAAAGCGTAAAGCCACTTGCTTGCAGCTTCATCATACTCTGCATCGTCGTGAGCCTGAAGTATCGGCAAAACTACATTGGTTTTGTACAGCTGCAAAAATTGTTTCCTTTGTGCAGTCATGACTCCTGAAGCATGAGAAGACGGAAGGACACCAGATTCAACAAGGGAAGGAATAGGCACAGGTTGAAAGGCTGCAAATATATCCGCCAACGCATATTTCAATTTGTATACTTACTTCCTGTATTTCACATTAAACCATCCTAAGGCATAGAATAACTGTTATTGCTAACTCCCCCTCATATTAAAACATATCCTTTATATTAGTATCATGGTCTCATAATATCATTATTACCATATATAATATATAATTATATATAATAGATATCATATACCATATATTACCATATATTACCATATATTACCATATATTACCATATATTACCATATATTACCATATATTACCATATATTACCATATATTACCATATATTACCATATATTAAATATTACCATATATTACCATATATTACCATATATTACCATATATTACCATATATTACCATGCATTGCCATATATTACCATACATTACCATATATTACTATATATTACCATATATTGCATATATAACTGTAATGATAATAGATTATTACCATATATTACATAGATTATTACATCATCCATGATATTCATGTAATAATATCATTAACATATAATAATATGGTATGATGGTTATATATTACCGTAATGAATATTTCCATTATAATCAATGGTAATATATGGTAATCAATGGTAATATATGGAAATATATGGTATATGATATCTACTATATATATATATATTATAACCATCATTCCAACCACTTCCCGCGTCGTTTTTTCGTCGTCGTGTCAGGTGTTGAAGGTCCTGAAGGCCTGGGCCTTTGGACGGAACTTTGGACGCCTGAATGTCATGCCCGATGGACACTTGGTGGGTCAATGGTTGGGTAAATGCTGAATGAAGGTGGAATTCTGGGAAATTTTTGAGAATTTTTGATGGTTGGGTAAATGGTGGAATTATCCATCATTTATGGATTCTCCACCATTTATCCACCATTTATCCACCATGAAATCATCAACGGTCTCCAGTCAAAAAATGGACACAAATTCGGTGGCTCAACATCGGGGCATGGAAACATCGACGGGTTTTTTATGACTGACTGGGGACAGTTGATGATTTCATGGTGGATAAATGGTGGAGAATCCATAAATGATGGATGATATTTACCATGGTTATAGACATATGTTAAACCCAACATGATGAATATTAATCATAGTTATAGGAATTATATCCCAACTTATAGGACGATGGGGATAATGATGATGATTTTCAATCAACAAAACAGGTTTGAACACTGTTCTTTTTTAAATACTTTTTGTGCAAGAAAAACATAGTGAATATATAGAGTGAATTTAAAAACATGCAATCAACAGTAAAGTGGGACTTTCATGAATAAACACCTGTGTTGTTGCTGCTAATTTGGGGTGAATTTTCCACAAAAAAAACAGTGCTCACTCAACAAAAACTAGAATCACAAGCACTTGCAAGCACCATCAATGGTTCCTACCATAACTGGCAACATACTATACCCATTGTTCCAGCCATAACTGGTTCCTCAATAATTCCATCAATGGTTGTAGAAACTGGCAAACCCTCCAGCACGTGCCTGGTTCGTATCAGACTGGTATCATCCCATTCCACTCACCACCGAGGCAAGGACTGGGTGTGGTCGGACACCTTGGGGCTCTTGCGAGATCGCGTTGGTGACATCCACGTGCCGTGATGGGAAGAAAAAATGGGGAGATTTTTTGAAAAACGAACATGGGGATACTATTCGCACCCATTGGGGATATCATGGGACTGCAATGGGATGTATTTACAACAACCCTTGGATATAAACCATGCGGATATTTGGCTGGGTTTTAAAAGAAACGCTATTAGATATTTGGAGGTGTCTCACAATGAGGTATATCCCTAAAATGAGGACTTGTTATTTTTATGGACATTATGATTTACCAGTGGACTATCTTCAGAGAAACCCAAATCTTACCACGACAGACAGCAATGTGAATGTTTGGTGAGTGATTTTCCTTTAGCAGGAGAATCGAGGAGAATGTGTATGCATATATTCATACAATGTAATTTACACACAGACACACATATTTACAACATACTATATATATATAGTATATATTATATTATATATTATATTATATATTATATTATATATTATATTATATATTATATTATATATTATATTATATTTTATATTATATATTATATTATATATTATATTATATATTATATTATATATTATATTATATATTATATTATATATTATATTATATCTTATATTATATATATATTCATTTTTAGATATGTCAACATTTTTAAAGAGGAGTACCTGAAGTTGGCCGCTGGCGGAACACTGGATGATCCATGCGGGCCGGTGCCCCCATAATTTTGGAGGAAATTCGCTGGGGGGAGAATCAGGGACAAGGTGGGTGAAGGTGGGTGATCCTCCAGTGGTTTTTGTTGATCATTTCCAGGTAAACCCAATTCAACCTGTCAATTTCCATGGTTTTTCTGTGGCGATTTTCTGTGGAAAAAAACCCGAAAACACCAACGGAACGGTGCCTTGGGAAATCGCTGGGATTGAGATTCTTTTCATATGGTCACAATGGGTGTTGACACAGGCCATCACCAGATATCACCAGATATCACCACATTTACCTTTTTTTACCTCCATTTCTGTTGGTTTTTTCACCATTTTACCAGATATTACCCACATCCCAGCTATGAACCCTCCATTTCTGTGGATAAAATCACCATATTTTACCATATTTTACCCAGTGGCATTTTTCGGAGGCCTCCGGGACTCCGACTTCGTCGGGTCGGGTCTGTTCGGTTCGTTTAACGAACCGAGGTGACGGGCCCGGCCAAGCGATACCCAGCGGTGGTCCAGGTGCTGAACGGATGGTTGCATGGGATCTTGCCAGAGCTTTGGCGAAGCCAAGTGATGATGGGAAAAGATGGGAAATCTGTGGAAAAACCATGGAAAATGTTGGGAAAATCATCGAAATTTTGGAGATTTCAATGGTTTCCATAGGGGGAAAGGTTGGGAACATCGAAGAACATGGAGATTTCAATGGTTTCCATAGGGGAAAAGGTTGGGAACATCGAAGAAAATGAAAATCATGTTCCAAAAAGGCCATATTTCATGGGCAGAGAACGTGGGGTTCAAACGTTGGAGACCTGGACGAGATGGGGAAGACGTCGTTCCGGAGAAATTCTGGGAACCGCGGCTTTCGGCATTTTTGTTTGGGGTGACTATGAAAAACGCTATGAAAACATCTATAGTTATTAAATACTATTCATGGTGACTATGAACTATACATCCATATTTTGGGGTGACCGTTAAATGGGGTGACTATGAACTATACTATTAATGACTATTAAATAGTATACTAAATACTATACGAAGAACTGACTTAACATTCACTTAAACGAAGCCATACTTTCGCATTCACAAAGCATATGAAGCCCAGTTCGTGGGGGGGAACTTGACCGGGATTCAGAAAGGGAGTCCCATGGCACCAAAATAAAATTGGTGTCCCCATTCAACCGGTTGCATATCCCCAGTAATATTTTCATGATATCTCCATGATTGATCATATTTGATCATTTCATTATTGTTAGTTTTATTATCTGTTTGGTGGTTTGGAACATGGCTTTTACTGTATTTTTCCATTCAGTTGGGAATAATGGTCCCAATTGACGAACTCATATATTTTTCAGAGGGGTAGGTCAACCACCAATCAGATTATTAACCATCATTAACCATCATTAACCATCATTAATCACCATTAATCACTATTAATCATGATGACCCATGCATATCCCCATCATATCGCTTGACACATCTTTGCACGACGTTTTTGCATCGCTGGCATCGCTGAGGCGGAGGTGAAGGACTTCCCCTGGACCAGCATCAACTTGAACTGCAACTACGCCGCGAAACGCCACCGCGACCAGAGCCTTAACGGCCACAAGGGGTGGGTCGTTTTATGGATGGGGAAGTTCGCGAAAAAAGACACACACATCATAATTCAAGAAGAAAGTGAACATCACGTTTCAGGTGTATATGTATGATATATGCATATATAATAATATATAATAATATATAATAATAATAACAACAATAATAATAACAATAATAATAAGAATAACAATAATAATAGTAATAATAATAACAATAATAATAATCTCTAGTAATAATAATAGTAAGAATAATAATACTTAATAATCATTAATAATAATAAATAACAATAATCATTAATAATAATAATGAAAAATAAGAATTAATAATAATAATGATACTAATAATAATAAAAATAATAATAATGATGCTAATAATGATAATAATAATAATATAGGTATATATATATATTATATACGTAGACACAATATCGAAAATCAATTCCAAACATTTGATCGCTTTTTCAAGCCCAAGACCTTGGAAAGCGCAGGAATTCATGGGTAATTCACCACATGTTTTTTAAAGAAAAGCCACTGAACACACCAGGATTTGTGTTTTTTTAGAAGCCATCCATGGATGTATCTATGGGTACCCTCCAGTAAACTAACAGATCTACATAACAGTTTGCTCTTGAACATCACCATTTTTATAGGTCATTCATCCATACATGGCCATAGTTTCAATGGCAAAAGTGTTTCTTTTCCTCTATCACCATTGAAAATCATCAGTTTGCTATTGAACATCACCAAAAAATCACTATTAGTCGCCATTAATCCTCTATTAATCACTATTAATCACTATCAATCACTATTAATTAATTAATCCTCTATTAATCACAATATATGGGTATGGATCAATACCTATTAATACCATTTTTAATGGGATGAACATCCATTTACCAGCTATTTTGATGTTCACCAGGGGTACAAGGTTTTGACACACTGCCATATCTCACTATACATCCATTGATTTTCCATGGATTTTCCACAGCTTTTCGTGTCACCGTTGCTGAGGAACAACTTTGGCGCCAGCCTGATTGCGGCTACGGGCGACTTCACAGGAGGAGGCGGGCTTTGGGTTGGGAAAATACGGGGGAGATGGGGGATTTAGTAGTGATTCAATGGTGAACTGGTTCAATAGTGATTCAATGGTGGTTAGTAGTGATTAAGAGTGATTCAACGGTGATTAATAGTGCTTCATAGTGATGAATGAACATGAAATAGCTATAAATAGCTACTGTAACAATTATAGGGATGAATGGTGATTACCAGAGGGGGATAACATTCCCCTCTGGCAAAGTCACAGTTTGTGAATACTTTCGATAGCTATGTTAGTTTAACCAATACCAGTGGCGATTTAACCGCCAGAGATGGTGACTTCGCTTCTCCGGCTTCTACATGGGGATTTGATCAGCAAGAATAGGACTTGATCGGTGAAAAAGTTGGAAATTATAAAACATATCACTATGAATCACTATGAATCACTATGAATCATTCCTCCTTATCAATCACTATTCACTGTGAATAACGTGAAGATCACCTCCCAGCGTCGGTTCCGGTTCCGGTTCGTCTTCCGTGAGGTAATTTTTTGTTCGACGATACTCCCATTACTGGTTGGTGGTTTCAAACATTACCGGGTGAAAAACCATGATGGTTAATCATGGTTAATCATGGTTAATCATGGGAGAATATATCTGGTTGCTGGTTTCAAACATGGCTTTTTATTTTCCGATAATATATAGGATAAAGGGGTAGGTATACCACCAACCAGATTATAAAACCACCTTTTTTAGTGACCTATGATTCATCTTTGAACTACTTAGAGTTGAGAATTATGAATTATATATATATACTTCACCGGCCGCGATCTATGAACGAATTTCTAGATGGGTTGTTCATGATCCATCAGCTGCGGCTACCACGCAGGATGATTACTTTGGGGGGGTCCTCTTTTCCAGGGTGGCTGCTTCCGTCGAAACTCAATGGCGTAAGATTTTCGAGTGGAGACAAAAGGAACCGTGTTGACAGAGGGCAGATGTGTTCTGAAATGATGGATATAGTACGGTGGATGTGTTTCAAAATATGTGTGTTCCAAAATCATGAACATCAAAGTTGGACCCTTCCATTCCAAAATGAGTGATATCGTGTTCAAAATGGTTCTCGTCCTTACATTTGATTCACTTGAGATATTCGTTCGGGCAGCTCAGGTTAACATATTTTGATAGAAGATGATATTGTGATCGCACCTTCCAGTTCCTGTGCCGACTTGGTGTTCCTGTTGATTGTCACCCAAAGTTTATGAACAAAATGCCTGCCGTCTAACCACATCTTTGTTGCTTAGAACTGGTTCAAACAGCCAACTTCTTGTTGACAACAGAAAATCCATCCGGTTGATTACCCTCTGGTAAACTAACAGAACTATGGAAAATCACCATTTTCAAGGGGAAAATCCACTATAAATGGTCATTTTCAATAGCAATCGCCATTTCCTTCAGGACAAAACCCATCATGCGACCATCCGTCAAGCTTTTTCGAAGCTTGAAGATATGGACGGCGAAGATTAGAGAAGACCAACATCACGTATTTTTTCTTTTCTAATATGGGATACTAAGATTACTCATAGTTTAAAGTTGATATACTAATGTTGGCAAAGCCCATAAACCAGCCATGTGCCATGGTTACCTATGGTGGATCCTCTTGGGGATGGTGGTTGCCCTGGTTTCCTATGGTGGATCCTCTTCGCCCAGCGCCAGGCTTGGCGGTGTGGCCAGAGGACAACAAGTCCAACGGACTGACGCAGCTGCCATCTGCGAAGCAGGTGGAACTTGACATCCAGGAGAACCTGGTGCCGCGACGTCATGGGAGATGGTACTGCTGGCCGCGGGCCGAAACAAGGTTTCATGGTAATGTTAATAAAGTAAAATGATGAACTATAGTAGATAATGATTAACTAGTTGTAGGAATTTATTGATAGAAGATGAATGGTTTGGAAAATGGACATGAACTGACGAACTGACCATGTTATGGTGAGATGATGGGGACATGAAAAGTAAGAATATTGGGAAATATTGGGAATATGAGTGCTTAGCAACAATGAAAGGATCTTAATGAGATATTCACTAACAATCATGGAGGAAAATACGGGAAAACAACGGGGAAAACTACGAGGAAAACTATGGGGAATCAACACTTAATAGGATATTCAGGGGATATTATTGAAACTTCAGTAAGATATTAACTCGGATATTGATGAATATATTTAATGGGATAGGCACATCAAAAAAAGCGTAATCAAGAAAACAACTCGGGATATATGGGGAATGTCAGAGGGATAATGGGGATCATTAGGACAAATTTGGTCTGGTGAACAGATTGTTTTTTTTTGGACGTCCACCACCATGTTATGGTGATATGATGGGGATATCAAGTAACAACATTGGGAATATTGGTGGTTAGCAACAATGAAAGGATCTGAATGAGATATTGACTAACAAAAATGGGATATTAATGGAATATTGAGTGAATTGAGCGCGATATTTACCAATTATGGTGATATACTGTAGTGGGGATATCATCCAGTAATCATGTGTATATCAATCTGGATGAATGATCTTTGTATGGATCCCGCAAATGTAGCCCAATATGTTGAGGTTAAAATTCGATTTTGACCAATCTAACAGAAATTGGGGTTGGTTTGATTGGTGAGTACATTATACATGCACTGCACATGTCTATGATGGGCACCTTCCCACAAAGTAAGTAGAATCTATCAGTGTTTTCTCTTAGTGGTGTCTACAGTATGTCCTTTGGTCATTTAACATAGCTGCGGAAAATCGCCCGTTTTAGTAGGTAATTCGAATCTAAAAACGGGCCTCTGTCAATAGTTATGTTAAATATTTGGAGGATATGTGTATGTATATATATATATGTAATAGGTCAGTACCTCGCTTAAGCCTACGTTTTTACTCGCTTACGCCTACGTTTGTGAAATATGATGGCAGCACCAATAGAAAGTGACATAGAAGTCTTTCAATATGACTGCAACAGGTCCGACAGAGATGATGAGCAGGACATTTTGATTCGATCATATGAATTGCATGTCACTTTGCAGAAGATGTTTCAACGTATCAGGAATATGTCGCAATGTATCAGGAACATGTTTGAACTCACTTGAAGAAGTTGCTTCAACGTATCAGTAACATCTGGCAAGTTACTGTAAGACGAGGTGACAACGTATCAGGAAGGTCGTGCAATTTACTTACAAGTAGGAAGATGTTGCAACGTATCAGGAATGTATTGCAAGCTACTTGACGAAGATGTTGCAAAAAACCAGGAACATCATTCAAGGGACTTGAAGAAGATGTGACAACGTCATGCATGGAACATGTCGGAAGTGTCGCGCAGAAGATGTCACAATGCATCAGGAAGGGGTTGCAAGTCATTTGAAGAAGATGCTACAACGTATCAGGAACATCTGGCAAGTTACTGTAAGACGAGGTGACACATGTATCAGGAAGGTCGTTCAATTTACTTAAAAGTAGGAAGATGTTGCAACGTATCAGGAATGTATTGCAAGCTACTTGACGAAGATGTTTGCAAAATAGCAAGAACATCATTCAAGGGACTTGAAGAAGATGTGACAACGTCATGCATGGAACATGGCGGAAGGGCCGCGCAGAAGATGTCACAATGCAGCAGGAACGTGTTGCAAGTCACTCGAAGAGGATGCTACAACGTATCAGGAACAAGTGTCCCCTATGCCCACCCCAAGTGTCCCCAAGTGTCCCCTAAACCCACCCCAAGTGTCCCCAAGTGTCCCCTGAGCGTCCGCAAGTGTTGAGCTAAAGGGCTGTATCCCTTGGAGTTGGTTCCCTAGGCCTACCCCAAGTGTCCCCAAGTGTCCCCTAAACCCACCCCAAGTGTCCCCAAGTGTCCCCCAAGTGTCCCCTAAACCCACCCCAAGTGTCCGTATCCCTTGGAGTTGGTTCCCTAAGCCCACCCCAAGTGTCCCCAAGTGTCCCCTAAACCCACCCCAAGTGTCCCCAAGTGTTAACCAAAAGGGCTGTATCCCTTGGAGTTGGTTCCCTAAGCCCACCCCAAGTGTCCCCAAGTGTCCCCAAGTGTCCCCTAAACCCACCCCAAGTGTCCCCAAGTGTCCCCAAGTGTTAACCTAAAGGGCTGTATCCCTTGGAGTTGGTTCCCTAAGCCCACCCCTAGTGTCCCCAAGTGTCCCCTAAACCCACCCCAAGTGTTCCCAAGTGTCCCCTAAACCCACCCCAAGTGTCCCCAAGTGTTAACCTAAAGGTCTGTACCCCATGGAGTTAACTCTGAAGTCAACATACAAAATGTCGGCTTATAATGAGTAAAAAAGTCGGCTTAAGTGAGTCTCGGACCGCTGTAATATATATGATTATGATTATGATGATGATGATGATGATATATATATACACATGTATCACACATCAAACATGGCAATGGAAAATCCCCGATTCATAGATGGAATTCCCATTAAACCCTCCATTTATAGGGGATTCTCCATTGCCAGGTTTGAGCACGAGCCTTGCAGAATGACCGTAGAGCAACGAAATTAGTTCTCTTTATTTTGTTTGACTGGAGGAATGTATATATACACATATATATATATGTATATGTATATGATTATATATATATGATTATCTATATGATTATCTATATGGTTATATATATATACACGTGATTATATATGATTATATATATATATATGTATATGTCTTTATGTATGGAATGTAATGTAATGTAATGCAATGCAATGCAATGCAATGCAATGCAATGCAATGCATGCATGCATGTATGTATGTATGTATATAGATATATATACATGCACATGCTATATATACATATGCAATGTGTAGATTCTTCCTACTAAGTCTTTCAGTGGGGTGTAGCTTTCCTTGTAGCTTGCCCCAGGTGATGTTCAATGGGAACTCGGCGCATGAGGCCTGGGGCAGTACAACATGTGTGGCGGTTTCATTCATGTTTTCGATGTTCCATTCCTTCTTACAATGATGATACCCAATTGCACCAACCCCCCCAGCCTCATAAAGGGTTAATTCAGGATTGGTTTAGGTCCGAGTTAGAGTTGTTGGAGTTGGTTTAGGGTTAATCAATGTTGGTTAAGGGTTGCCTAGGGTTTGTTTCGGGTTTATTTCGGCTTGCTTTAGGGCTTCCTTAGGCTTGGGGCTGGTGTTGGGTAGTTGGTGTAGGGCAGGCTATTATGGTCGGAGCCAGAGAAGTTGGTGGTTGGATCTCTCCTTTGTTATTGTAAACAAAATACATTTGCTTGGTGGTTTCATGGATATGTTTACGTTCAACAATATGCCTGGGATGATGAAAAACGAGTCGAGATGATCCGTTAAATGCCCGGGCATTTTCCGGCAGTACAAATTGGATGATGGGGGAAACATAGCAGGAAATCATGATTATTTCCTGTAAATTTTCCATCAAACCAATCCTTTGAAACATATATTTGTAAGTCCCGGTGGTCAAATCCCTTGTGTTTTGCCGCTTTCAAGGATCAATTGTTCCTTCTCCAGTGCCAGGATTTCTTCACATTCCAGGATTTTTGCGTTCGGCTCCGGCCTTTTTACTGCCCCAAAGAACGGCCCCATCGCCAGGTGAAAAGTTTCAAGGGCGAGCGCTTCTCCATCGTCTTCTTCACTGTGGGCTGCCACGCCAAAGCGGAGAGCAAGGTGAAAGCCGAGCTGACGGATTTGGGGCGCCCCGGATGAGCAATGGGATGGGCACTGGGGGTTGATGATTTCATGTTCTTTGGGGGGTTCTAGTCAAAAGTATATATAAAATTATATATATATATATCTATACATAATTCTATATCTATATATATATATATTATATTCTATAACGTTGTTGTTTTTGCTTTCCGGCATGAATTATTCCAATGATTTTCAGGATTCTGGCTCGGCGGGAAGGAGCGGAGTTATGTCGTTGGAGCCATCACCGGAGGATGCGCAGATAGATCAGATAGCCTCTGGTTATGACTGACATAGCCATGGTATAGATGGCCCATAGAAATAGATGGTTTACCGTTCTTAAAAATGATGATTTTCCATGGCTATGTTAGTCATAACCAGATGGTAGTTTATGCCATGCTATGATGTTCGTTAACTAGTATTATCCATGATTATCCATGTCATTTAATCGTTATCAAGTGTAATCCTTTCCTGCTAATATTAGGCACCCCTCATGAATGGGACTTCAGGATGCCTTTACCAGGGTTTTGGTTGGTCATCTCAATCATAACATCATAATCCCATTACCAATCAAATATACTCATATTCAGATCTTTTCAAATATTTCCCAGTAGTTACCAATATTCACACATCCAAAACCATCTCAATTGACAGTATTCTTCACGTTATTTGCCATGGCAACGCATTATTTTTGCCTTACCATATTAACCATGAACAGAAATTTGGTTTCTGCCAGTTGGCTATATCAATCGGTGGTGTTTAAAACCCAACTTTATGAAAGGACCAAAAACCACTTACCGTTTGTTGTGGCCACACTATATCCGATATTCCCATTATATCCTATACTGGTTGGTGGTTTCAAACATGTTTTTTCCATATATTGGGAACAAGAATCCCAACTGACGAACTCATATTTTTCAGAGGGGTAGGTCAACCACCAACCAGCTTTTTCATATCCAACGATGATCTCCGCTCCAAAATTCATCATTTCTCAGACGCCGAAAATCGGAGCCCGTGAGATGGTTTAGGTTTTCAAGTTTAAATGGCCAGGGCCATGTATCCATATTTGGTACCCTCTGGTTATGTTTTATAGTGAGATTTCCCATTAAAAATTGTGATTTTCAATAGTTATGTTAGTTTACCAGAGGGTATTCCAATTGAATATTTGGGAATCATATTACCAAAATGAATTCATTTCCATATTCCAATTCCCATGGAAAATTGGAATTTTAATTGGTAATATTCATCACATGGCCCTCACAAGAACAGACTCTGCAAGACCACTATTTGCATCTGTTTACCATCATTTACCACTATTTACCTATGTGAATCACCATTAGTGGCTAATTCATATTATATATTATAATTAGCAATACTAGTATATCTATTATAATATATTATATTCATATTATAATACCTATTTTACCAATATTAGTCACCTCCAAATATCTATGAGATCCACCACCAGAATATTGCATGATGTCGTCATAGCTCCATTTGAATCGATCGAAATCCACGATATGGTGAGGGATATCCAAGATCTGATCTACGACATTGTTATTCTTACTCACCACTAAATTGCTTGTCAGTAATAATATCTATATAATATCTATATAATATTATGAAAAACTTGCAGCCACAGACTGGGCCAGGTCAAAATATTTATTTTTTCATTTTTTTTTATCATTTTGGTTATCATTGCATTCATCATTTTTTTAATCATTTATTTTATCATCTTCATTTTTTTAATCATTTTTTTAATCATTTTTTTATCATTTTTTTAATCATTTTTTTATCATTTTTTTAAATCATTTTTTTTATCATTTTTTTTCATCATTTTTCATCGTTTTTGCTTCCAGTGGTGCAAAAAAATTCCAAGAAATGGAAAATTACAATTTTCCTCGAGTTTTTTTCATTTTTTTATCATTTTTTTTTTTCATTTTTTTCATTTTTTTCATTTTTTTAATCATTTTTCATCATTTTTTATCATTTTGCATCAATTCCACCACTGGAAGCAAAAATGATAAAAAAATGAAAAAAAAAAAGATAATAAAATGATAAAAAAATGAAAAAAAATGAAAAAAACTCGAGGAAAATTGCAATTTTTCATTTTTTGGAAAATTGCAATTTTCCTCGTTTTTTTTTTTTTTTCATTTTTTTCATTTTTTTTCATTTTTTTTCATTTTTTTTCATTTTTTTTCATTTTTTTTATCATTTTTTTTTCATTTTTTTATCATTATTCATCACTTTTTATCATTTTTCATCAATTCCACCACTGGAAGCAAAAATGATAAAAAATGATTAAACAATGATAAAAAATGATAAACAAAAATGAAAAAACTCGAGGAAAATTGTAATTTTCCATTTCTTGGAAAATTTTTGCACCACTGGAAGCAAAAATGATGAAAAATGAAAAAAAAATGAAAAAAAAATGAAAAAAAATGAAAAAAAATCGAGGAAAATTGCAATTTTTCATTTTTTGGAAAATTGCAATTTTCCTCGTTTTTTTTCCATTTTTTTTTTCTTTTTTTATCATTTTTTTTTATCATTTTTCATCATTTTTTATCATTTTTCATCAATTCCACCACTGGAAGCAAAAATGATAAAAAAATGAAAAAAAAAAAGATAATAACATGATAAAAAAATGAAAAAAAATGAAAAAAACTCGAGGAAAATTGTAATTTTCCATTTCTTGGAAAATTTTTGCACCACTGGAAGAAAAAATGATGAAACATGATTAAAAAAATGATAAAAAAATGATAAAAAAAATGATAAACACATGATTAAAAAAATGATAAAAAAATGATAAAAAACAATTATAAAAAAAATGAAGATGATAAAATAAATGATAAAAAAAATGATGAATGCAATGATAACCAAAATGATAAAAAAATGAAAAAAAAAATGAAGATGATAAAATAAATGATAAAAAAAATGATGAATGCAATGATAACCAAAATGATAAAACAATGAAAAAATAAATATTTTAAAGATTTCCAATGTGTAGCTGGCTCGGTTCTTCATAAATATAATATATCTATATATGAAATATGTGCTTTGCTGCATGGCTCCCCTTGGCTTTCCAGGTTCCAGGTGCCGGTCAGCCACGAGAAGCCGGACAAGTTCCTGCGGGCGCCGGCGGGGTATCCGGCGCCCAAGGGAGCTGACAAGTCCTCCAAGAAGACGCGGCTTGGCATCTCCCCACAGCGCCAAGAAACCATGGAAAATCACCATTTTTCATAGGAAAAACCATGGAAAATCACCATTTTTCCATAGGAATCTGGTATAAAACTATAATGTCACAGAAAACCATATGGCCTCTAAGTTTTTTTTTTCGTTGAGCGATGTTCTATAGATTTTCCCATCGATTTTTTTCCGTCAGAATCATGGGATTATACTGTGGAATACAATGTTAATATGTCACTGCCAAGGGGACAACACGGTGACTTAATGGGATCCAATGGGAATATAACCAACTGACAATAGCTATGATGGGGGTTTAGAGATGGGATGTCCATCTCTGAATGGTTTTTAATAAGGTCATACCGAGGATATCCTCGGGACATTATTAGGATAGAATCAGGGATGGTAGAGCCAACTATCACCAGAGGTATTGATGGGTTAACTCTGGGATTTAAAACCCCCGCAAGTTGGGATACTGTATTACCGACTGTAGTTGAAGCCCTATAATTATGATTACATATCCACTTGGAACTGGAACTGCACCCCCAAATGGGCTGCAGAACCCCCGTGGGAAACTATTGTTGGGGTATGTTTCCATCCATAGATTTGTTCGGCAAATGGGGAAATGTAATGGGATATGACATGGGATACATTCTCCAACCAGAAATGGGAATATATACTCGTAGGGTAGCGAAGGTGAGAACGGCATGTTGGGCTGTAGATGAAGGTGAGTGTGGAAAGACGTGGGAATGGGATGGAAGATGTGGATATATGTGGATTGTGGCGATTTTTTAGAGGTCCATTTATGACTCTAGAGATGTGTATATACAATATGTACAAATCATTACACATCTAAGGATTGAAGAGGTGTGAATATTGGTGATATATGGCCTATTTCTAGCTACCATGGGTGATGTTCAGTGAGATTCCAATAAACAGTGATTTATGGTACGTTTTTAGAAAAAACAAATTGGAGTATGTCCACTTAAGGGCGACATCCCATGTTTCGAAATTTGCGAGGCTTCGTTCTTGGAACATTAAGGGCCTGGAGAAGAAGGCAGGACATGAATCACCAGCTTTTTTTTTTTTCAACCAACACAACTTACCAGTTATTTCCGGTGGGACCCCAGGAAATGGCTGCCTGGTTCACTGAGATGAGATGGGTTGGTTGGTTCAGTGGGTTTCTGGGTTCGTGTTTTGATCCGGGATGGGACACCTGGAAATCACCTGTTTCCAGCCATGGGGGATGATGATTTTGCGAAAATTGACCAGGTTTTTTGATGCTTCAGAATGGGTGATTTAGCCGAATTTAGCTGTGTAAATGATGCACATTGGAGTGGGAAATGGAAGGGATAGACGGTGTCGGCAGTTGTGAATCTGCCAGTAAAAATGCTTGAACTGCGTTGACTTGGGCTGTGTCAGTAGGGTTTCAGGCTGGTAATCAACGCCAACATGTGGGTGTGAGAATGAAATCTACCCTCTGGCAAACTAACATAGCTATTGAAAATGGCCATTTATAGTGGATTTCCCCATTGAAAATGGTGATTTTCCAGTTCGCGACCTGTAAACGTTTACCAGAGGGTACTGTACCCTCCAAATGGCAATTTTTGGCTGCGAACCTGGAGTGGGGGTACCCCCATAGCTGGATGGTTTATTTCATGGAAAATCCTGTTTTTACATGGATGATCCCTGTTTGAAAAGGTTGGAGTTTTCCAGCTTAAATGACCTACCAGTGGAATGAAATTGCCAGTGGCTGCAATGATGTCACATGTTTTTCCCATGAAGTATCCCCAGGTCGATGATGATGCCATGAAATTTTAAGACCCTCCAGCAATCAAACATGGCGTTTGGGAAAATCATAGAACATCTATCACTGGTTGGTGGTTTCAAACATTTTTTTTAATTTTCCATTTCATATATGGGTTAATGGTTAAAACCACCAACCAGATCATTTATTGATGGTAAATCACATCAACACCACCATCAATTGGGATTTCCCTAGGGATTTCCCAGCTTTTTTTTTGGGCCCAGGCGAAGACATTCAGTTCGAAGGCCTTGAAGATGGTCATGAAGCCAGCATTGAAGAAGGTGCTGAAGCAGAAGTGAGATCTGAGATGACTGGTGTTGCTGGTTTCAAGGACTGATGACTGTCATATGATCATATTGATATATACATACACTTTTTTGGGGGTTTCTGAAGTCATGGTGGGTATGCCCATGCAAATCATGGGGCTTTAAGACTCAAATGTTGAATTTCGTGATTTCGGGGTACCCTATTTTCAGACAAACCCATATATATATATATGTATATATATATATGCACATTATATGTAATCATGTATATATATATATGATTTTACATGTACATAGGATAAGTTTGCAGTTGGAGTGAAACCATCAAGCAGTCATGGCTTGGGGTTGGAGCAGGAGAACCTGCTCTGTTCTTCACGCCATTATGGGCGAGAAGAGATACGTTGAGTAGAATCTACTCCTACTCAGAGATCCTGGTCAGGTAGTTTGCAGCACATCTTCAGGACAAAAAAGGAACACCTCAATTTATAGAATCTTCCCAGACTGGACAGTCTCAAGAGTAGATGTTTTCACGTTGCGACTACCACAGTCGCGGTATGTCAGGGGAGAGATCCGGCTGGAACCATAGACCGATGCCAGTGCCAAATCTGCATCGCATTCAACAAAGGAAGACATGGCAGCGGGGCAGCATGGATCTGGGGGTTAGCTTTGAGGTGAGACATCAGAAGAACTCAGACGTGTTGCGTGTTGCAAAAGAGTCACAAAAGCGCCAGCCAAGGCTGCCTGGAAAGTTGGGGTGCGGCGTATTACCCTCTGGTCAACGTTTACAGTTCGCGAACTGGAAAATCACCATTTTCAATGTGCAAATCCACTAATATCCACTATCAATGGCCATGGCTTCAATAGCTATTTTGACATAACCAGAGGGTAGATGGACTGTTCACACATGGAATTCCCCTGGGCACACTGCCACTCTTCGAATAAGGTACCTTTGATATGACCGGTATCCGGCCCAACGTACACAAATCAGCACATGAATAAATACGTGCTTTATCAATCAGATAAGTAAGTACATACATGATTCCTTATATATGATTATATATGTAGATAAATTACTGGCAGTAGTAAATATACCAATGAGTAAATAGTATATTTATACGTCAATATATCAATATATGATATAATATCATATATTGAGTGCCACCCAATGCCTAACAGCCAGTAACAGGTGTCCTTTCTTAAAAAATCTGGAGGAGCACAAGCAAATCAGGTTTTCTTGGTTGCCAAAATTCTCAATTCCGGAAAAAATAAATGTTTTGGAGAACTTTTTTTCCTCACTTTTGGGTTTTATTCTTCAATTTGGAAAGCGTTGGTTCAGATTTTGTACTTGATGATGGGTTTTCACCATTTTGGATCTTCACTTTTGGATATACATAATTATATACATATATATATTACATATCATATAGGACATATATATTTATATAATATACATATCCTCCAGAGATTTCACATAACTATTGACAGCCTTGCCCCGTTTTGAGATTCGAAGAGCCCCAGATGGTCCACATCTCGATGGTCGTTTTGACCAAGTCCTCAACGTCGTCGCACGGTGCGTCTCCACTGGGGATTTTGACTCGACACTGAGAGATGCCTCTTTTGGCTCAAGGTAGCCACGATATATATCATATACATAATATATGCAATATACATACGTATATATATAAATAATATAATATATATATATATATCCTGGCCAGTTCTTCAATGTGATGCGGGAGTGTTTTTCTCGGGGAGTTGTTGTCCCCACAGCATTTCACTTTTCTGGCAGTGATTCCACCATGATGATCCGTGGCTGATTCGGCATGGTGTTGATCCCTGATGTGGGTAGAAGAATGTCATAAATTAATATAAATTAACCATCCCAGTGATAAGAAAGTCATCACCATGTGTTTTTTTTTTTTTTACTTTTTCACCATTCCCAGTGATTTTTGTGGGTTATGACATTGTTTTACCCACATTATTGATATAAAATCTCCAGTAACCACAGATCCAACCGTTGAACCTCAATGATTTGTGTCCTTGGTGGCCATGAAGCTTCGGCTGCTGCTCGTGTGGTCGCTAGGGCAGGTGCTTTGCTGCTTTGCCAATGGAGGAATCATTGGAAACCAATGCATAGTTCGGTACTAACCTTTACACAACCAACTAAGACATATATCAATAATACTAATAAAACAATATATTCAATATAACATATATATTTTTAGCAGGATATCCAGGAATCCAGGGCGATGTGTTTCATCAACTGCTCGGTGGTTGAACCATTGCTGTCCTATCCCACATTGGGTGCATTGGGCGGGTGCCGTTTCTCACGATGGCTGGCTGGCAAAGTCTCTATAAATGGAGGTTTATATCTCGGAAAATCATCTATAAATGTGGGATTTTCCGGCAAACCATGTTTGATTACTGGGGTAAGAATAGTAATTTTTCATCGCAGATTGTCATAGATTGTCTTATACACCATTATTCTTGGAGTTATACCCCACTATCGTTGCTTCAAAAAAAATCCAATTGCTGGCACCGGAAAAAAAATCGGAAAGCACCGCAGGCATCGGGCTCCGGCTCGCTGGGTCCCAACGCTTCCTTGCCGCGGGCGGGTGGAGGCGATGGTGAGCACAGGGGTCCCCAAAAGCGAATTGCGATGAGTATCTAAGGACTAATGGGATATATGATGATGATAAGCATTTCCAGAGTTTTACCATGATAGTCAGAATCTGCTTGGTGCTTGCACATATTTTTTTTTGTGTTTTCTACACCATTTTTGGGATGATGGGAGCTCCAAGAACGCCATTTGGATGTTTCCCAACCATGAATTTCAAGGCCTCCAACTCCCAACGTTTCGAACGGATTCTAACCGGAGGTTGCCAACCATTTTGGTGGTTTAACATGGTTTTTCACCATGAGTTTTGGTGGTTTTAAAGTGCCCAAAATGAGGATGGAATTGCTACAGGTGATGGCTGCGATGATTTCCCAGTCGCGGTTCAACCTTTTCACCTTTTTCTCGGTTGCATCCCCTGTTGTGGTTGGCAAAAAATCACCAAAGACTCACCTTAAAATCAATCAATGCCAGGCAAAAGCTTAGAGGCCACGGGGAATGCGACTGGGGATACCCTCTGGTAATGGAACTAGAAGCAATGGGAAATACCGAGAGCATATCTGGGATGTTGGATTTACCATGATTTAATTAGCTATGTACAATTTTTATCAATTTATAATGAACCATAGGGTCTGAACCAAGAATCTCCCATAGCCGCTAACATGGCTCCAAAGGACGTGCAACAACCAAGTCCTTGGATGAAAAACTGGATTTCGTCCCCTGAAAAAAGTGGGACTCAAGTTACATTCAGCCAACAAACACGGGGAATTTCGCAAACAAAAGTGGGGATGTATGATAATCTACTGTTTACTTTTGCTATCTTTTGCTGGCTGTGAAATCATCATAAATCATCTAGGTTCAAGAGGTTCAAGGGGAACCTCGTCAACCTAAATGGCGGACTTTCCATTTGCTACCCTGTGCTACCTTCTGCTTCCTAAGCCCACCCTCTACTACATCCTGATACCTACTGCTACCTAATACGACCTAATCCTACGGAATGTACCAGAATGTTACCTTTTTTCTGCCTTTATTCTTTAATTACGCGGAAATTTTGTGGGCATGCCACACAAGTTTCAGGTAGAGATCCATGTGTGGACACGTGGAAACTTGTTTGAAGCAAACAACAGGATTTGTGCCGGTTCTACCTTGGATTCTCTTTTCTAGCCCTGCACCATATTCCTGCTTTGGACATGGACACGGTTTAAAAAGGTAGGGGCCAAGATCGGAGCAAGAAAACACAAGGTTAGAATCGGTTGGAAAAAATGGCACGCGGTTTAGACAAAAAGCAATCCAAGGTTAAACAAGGGTCAAGGTTAAAACAAGTAATCCAGCATTTAAAGAAAAGGTAGACCTTGGTCAATACCCCAGGTACAGTATCCCTGACTTGGTTTATAGGGAAACTACAGGAAAACCATGGAAAACCCCCGTATTAATCCATAGGGAATATATATATATGCTACTATATATATATAATATATATATACATATCTTAATCTTATATTATCTTATAAAGACGCATACTCCATGGTAAACACCCTTGGTTCCGATGCAAACCACTTCCTGAGATTACCATGGCTCCATCGCCAGGGTCATCTGCACCCGGGACACGATGCGGATAGTCGGGCCGCCCAGGCGGCGCTTTCGCGCGGGTTTGGTGGACCTGTAGATGATCCACAAGTGGTCGATATTGGAAAATAACAGCAACCGCGGTTGATGTTTGGGTTGATGTTTGGGTTGATGTTTTTTTTGTTGATGTTTGGGTTGATCCACCACAATTGGTTCTTTGCTTTTTGGATCTTTTTGGATGTTTTTGGCATTGCTGTGTTCACAAGAACATCTGTGTGATTTGGCGACCTCATCCATTGCCAACGGCCAAAGCGTCGAGGTCCTGTGCATGCGGAGCACTACGTTCCGCGCCAGGAAGGCGACATTGGGCCATGAGCAATATGGGTCTGACTGTGGACCCAGAGTTCATGTTACTTTTGGTTCTTTTTTTCTTTTGGGGGGGTAAAGATGAGTAAAGTTTCCCCATTTTTTGAAGTAAATGATCTTGAGCCGACCCGAGTTTTTTTTTTGCCTGGAGTTGCAGCAGCTTATCCTCCATAGTTCACCCGTCAAGAACGTTCATCCCCCAATCCCGATGGACAAATGGGTGCCATTCCAGCTGCATTAAGAGTAGAGTAACCCCAGCAGAAAGGATAGAACAGTATTTCCAGGATGGTATGGATATGCATAGATCATGTTTTCCCCATCATCTTTTCCAACTGTTCTCTATGTGTTTTTTGGGCGCGTTAGATGTATCTATTCGTAAACAACTAGGACTGGAACATTCGTAAAATGAGTTCGAGCCAACTTACCTCGGGCTTGGGTGTGTCTTGAAGTGGGTGATAACTGGATAACCCAAAATTGTTATATATGTCAAAGATGAACATGATCATTAGCCATTAGCCACTTTATTTTAGGGTACCGAAGTTTTCAGACAGAGCTATTGAGGTTCTTGCGCATGCTGAAGCCATTTTAAGTTTTAGATAGGGATCTTCAAGTAGCGGAAAACGAAGCAAAGGCAGCGTGATGAAACATGACATGTTGACCATCTGAGGTTCTCATATTTGATCTGATACTTGACAGCTCAATGAGGTTTATCCTTGAGCTGGATTTTCACAAGAAAGCCATGTCTTTTCCCATGTCCGGGGGGTTCAAACGCCACACTTTGGGCGTTGACAGAAAGACCTTCAACTCCCTTGCGGGATAAGCCCCACATCGAGACAGCGCCGCGCCGGATGTGGCGAACACCGCCGCACCACCGGCACATTGCGTTGCTCGAGCAGGTGGGGGGAGTTCACCCTTTGGCAATCAAACATGGCAATGGAACATCCCCTATAAATGGAATATGTTTTAATGGGAAAATCAAGGTTTGTTAATTCAGAAATTGGGGGTACTCCCCTTAATGATTGACAGTTCGGGAACTATTTGGTGATAAGGATTTTTTTTTCATGTTTTTTCCTATTTTCTTGAAGGACATGCATGCCTTCCCGTTCGAACATGATCTACATTTCCGGTGGATTTTCCATATCTATCACCATTGGTTTCACTGTTAAAAACGACAAAGGAAGACTTGGATGATTTCAAGGTCTCCCATTATTTTAAGAAACCAGCACATGGATGTCGGAAAGCCGGTGGTTCTTTGGTTCTTTGATCATCCAACTATTCCTGGGAGGATGTTGTTTCGTGGACCTTGTTGACATGTGTGTGCGTTGGAATGTGTGGAGGGGCCAGCGTAAAATGTGTGGTTTTCAACATTCGATCAGGTCACTTTTTTTGATTTGGCTTTCCCATGGTTTCCCAAAGATTTTTGGAAGCCTGTAGCAGTCTCAACTCTAAGGCTATAACTGGGAAAAGCTTGGTGATATGACTACACAGGGTATATACTTCCATTTCAGTACTATCGTGGCGGGTTAACATCTCCATAATATACTATAATGATGGTTTATTTATGCTAGTTTCCGCATCAAATAAGCAGCCAACAGACAGACATCATGCTCTGGTATATATGCCTGCCATTACGGATCCCCTCTTTCTATATTCATAAGAAAAACATAGAAAAACAATAATCAGATGATTAAATACCCAATTCAAGATGGTAACAAATCACCACTTATTGATTCCACCAACAAAACCTATTGTTGATAATATAATGTTATATCAATCCAGTTATATCTGTTTTTTTGTCTCCAGAAAGTGATCATAATCACCTCATCCCTATATTTTTTACATTGCTAAATCCACTAAATTTGTCATGGTTGAAATATGTTGAAATCCATCATTTTCTCATAAATAAATGGAATGTTTCATATGTCCCAAGTACATCCCCATGATGTCCGTTGCTGATTTCATCCCATATTGGGATGGGTCATCCCCCTGTTATTCATAGCATGGTAAATATACGACTCCCCCTATAACCATATATGAACATATTATCAGTACCATAAATATATATATTATATGAACATATATATATATATATATACATATACATATATACATATACATATATATATATACACATATATACTCACCTCACCGGGAGCCAACTTTCAAACTTTTTAGGGCATGAGTGTTTTGGCATGTTTTGACCTCAAGTCTGCAGCCACTGGCAGACTGAAAAAGGCAATTGAAACCACCAAGAGCACAAGAGAGATACAAAACAATTGCCAACGTTCGACCTTCAATTGGCATGTATGCCTCGGTAAAAATGCAAGTTCAATCAAGATATCCAGAATTGCCATTCCATTTTGGAAATCAACGATAGCCATGGAGCCACGGCACGATTTGCACTGGAAGCAGTGCTTGAAGCGCTTTGGCTCCGTGCTTTGGCTGGAGTTGAGACCATTGCATTTTTCGAAGAAAGGGGAAATCGATAAAGGGGTAGCCGCTTTGTGTCTTGTTCCACTGACCCACGAATTTGGGATCTTGTGTTTGGCCACCACCCACCAGCTCCAGGAGAAGCTGGCAGTCAAGAGCTGCAACCGCTGCAGGTTCATCAAGCATGGGCGGCGGTGGGCGCAGCGGTGCGTCTACACAGACAACCAAGGTGTGGTGAGGCTGCCTGGGGCATCTTGGGAGTGAATCCTCTGCCTGTTCTGCCCAACCCCTAAAATGATATAAAATGTATTATAAGGTAGGTTCGATCATCAGTCTTTTCGATAATGCGGGGACAACCCTTTCGATTATTGCTGGTGGGCGGCTGTGACCTGCCTAGATCTTGGTTGGTGGAAGCTCCTGCAGACCCTACTGATCCTGATGCCTTTGCTTTGTCCTGTGTGCTTTGCATGAGCTTTGCAAAGGCCCACCCCGACACTTGGATTCCATTATATATCTTGGTCTAAGCAATGCTTTCTGTTTTTTGTTGTGGACCTTTGTTCGGCCCTCTACTAAAACTGAAGGAACTGGCGCGGGACTACGTGCTCAAGTCCCGGCACTTGGGCGTGGAGGATCTGCTGCGGCACGGAGGCTTGTCCCGTGCCAAGCAGAAATCGAAGACGCATGCCAGGGCATTGGCGTACCATTTGGCAGCTTCAGTGCCTGATGGGCCATCGGGGGATGCGGACGACTCCTGCCTTCCTGTCACTCCATACCAGGCAGGCATGTCAATTGGTTTTTGAAAGAAGCAAATTTGAACTGGTAAGCTGTATATAGATGATAAATGCCACCAAAACCACCGGTTTAAATCTATGTTTGCCGAAAAGAGAAGACTGTCGACTAGGTTTTGCTGAGCTGGCAAGTTCTGAACAGCCCAACTTCGGCACAGAGATCCACCTATGAAAGTCGCTGCATGCAAGCGCACCGGGATGCTCCACACCTTTGTCCCATCGCTCGTAGCAGCGGCGAAAGTCATACCAAGATTTTGGCAGCTGGCTCTGCTGTTCTCTTGCAAGAGCAAAGGGAGTGGCTGTTGGGCAAGAATGCCAAGAGTGTTCGAAGCATTGGCTTAGCTGAGGACAGTTCGTCGACGTGTTGAACATAATGAACATACAGATTGTGGCATTCTTGTTGGAGGATAAAACCATATGAATGCCGGCGGTTCCTTTCTTTTGCATTGCCTGATTGGTTTATCGATGTTGTGCCACTGGCTACTGATTTGTGAACATGAGGATTGTGATCAACAGACCTTGCCGGTCCGGCGTGGGTTGATGTGCAAGTACAATTTCTTTCTCAAGCTTTGATGGGCCCTCCTATTATTTTGAATACATTTGAATACCAGTTGCGGGTGACGCGCCTGCTCTAGAGGATGGACGGGGCTCGTATGAGCTCATAAAGGCTCGGATTGTGATGCACGACTTCTCTGTTCGGACGATTTTGATCGATCTGGCGCGCACCAATGGCAAGAAGACAGCGTTGGACAAGTGCGCCATGCTGGAGCAGAGCCTGGCACGTTTTGCTGGCGGTGACGAAGTGTTGAAGGTGATCAAAGACAAGACCCAGGCCACATCGATGGGAAGTTCCATGGGGTTGGCAATGGGAAGGGGAAGTTCCATGGGGGGGGGGCCTCCCTGGCACTTCGTCTATACGCTTTTTCGACGTGACATTGCTATAAGTACTAGCTTAAGATATATAACATTGTGTTGTCTTATATGATTCTATACCAATACTATATTTTGTTTTTCTTTTAATGTTATATGATATAATATTATATAATATTATCACGTAGATTAATACTTTTGCATTTTACTATTATATTATATAAGTATTTTTGCTTTTTTACTACATTATTCCTTTCTACTTTACTTTATTTTATTATATTATATTGTGTTATTTTTTATGATTTGCAACATTTTGTGTACGTCTGCGTTCTGCCTTTTGCCTTGCCTACTGCAGGTCTTTGTCAGTGATGGTGAAGGCGCTGAACCATTGGGCGCTCGATTTGCAAAGGCCAGCTTTTGCGCAACATGCCTCAGCTACCTGCATCTGATGAAGACAATGTTCAGAATGTTGTGGCGTTGGTTAGGTACTTCTATATTTCATCTACTTCCTGGAAAGACTTTCGTAGGATGCAAATCAAATTTATTCAATTGTTGAATTCGATGCCTCCGGGCAACCTTTGGATCATTGCAACTCGTTTCAAACCCGAAAAACTTTCCTGTCCAGGAGAAAGGAACACTACCCTCTTTGAGGGCCGTTGTGAGATGTGGCGTGCATTCGGCGACCCGGGCCCTGGAGAATAGTTTAGCCCAAGACCCCCGGATTAACCAGTTGATTGGCTTGCTGGTCAACAACTATTCCAGTGGGGATGGTAGCAATGCTGGAGGCCTCGCCCGTGCAATCCGAAACAGCCCGAAGCTGCAAGGGCAATTGGCTGATGTGATGGGGAAACTCGTGAGTTGGGGATTTGCACCTCAGAGATTCGGAACGCTGTGTGACTGCGCAACAGCGATCATTCTCAATGTCAAGCACCTTTTTGCTTTGCTCATCAACATGGAGTCATCTTCATGGTCGCAGAAGATCCTCGAGGCCTTCAAGCCGAAGAGCCTATTGCTTTTGGCTTTAACAGCCGAGCTGTCGGCCGCTGCCATGCGCTTTGTGCGGCAGCTCGACAAGGGGGAGGAATTTCCCATAGCTCAAACAGGCCGTGCAGTGCAGCAGCTGGAAAAGGAGTTGGGCGACCTTTTCAATTTCCAGAACAGCACGGACCCTGATGGCTCTATCCGCCAACCGCTGGTTCTCAATGAGGATTTTACTTCGGGTTTTGTGCAAATCTTGATCAAGGAGTCCCCTGCCTGCAGATTTGTTTAGACGGTGTTAAATATATGCTTAATTGGGCATGCGCAGTGAATGCTTCTCATTTACTGGGATTTATTTCCTTGTATCCCAAGCTTACTCCTGAAAAAGTGTTGCTTCTTTTTTGCCCCGCAAAACTGAGATGTTCGTGCGATCTGCGATCAGGTTTGACTTGCTGAGCACAGAGGCAATCCACGATGGAAAGAGATTGCTGTGGTACAAAGCGGGATGTGGCACATCCGCTGGCCTCCGCAAGACGATCGCCAAAGAGCTGGCTTCCATTCAAAACGTGTGCCGCGTGTTCTTGCAGGCAGTGAGGGCTGATACGGACACGCACATCAGTGCATCTCTCGGACCCTTTGATGTGCGCTGGTGGAAGGCTATCAAGTCTGATGCCTCATTGTGACTCGGCCTGGTATACAAGCTGAAACTGATTTTTGCCTGCGACTCCTGTGTGAGGATTTTTTCATATTCTTTTTAAATGCAGCACCAAGTTGCGAGATCATACATTTTTATTATGTCGAAGAGACGTGTTTGGTTGGCAAATGTATTTCCTTGGTCACCTTGACTTGCCAGCAGCTAGGCCGGAGGTCTTCGAGCCTCTTTGTGGTGCTTTGGGCTTGCAGGCCTCTTTTACCACGTCCGATCTGACCACACGGGGTCTTCCATCTACATAAATAACAGGGCCGCACATTACCAGATTGAACAGCCAAATTGTCTGTGCAGTTGTCCTTTTGACCTTGTTGTTTTGTCGCCGCCTTCAGGCAAAAACTTTGGCGTCCGAATACCTGATTGCCCGGAAAGTTGCGGATATCCTTTGGGAGAACTTTGGCTTTCGGGGCCGGTTTCGGAACAGAGAGTTGGTTTGTTCTTCTGGGCGGTTTTCAAGCTTTGTTTTACCTTCGGGGTGGCAAAAGTTTTTTTTTTGGTGTTGGAAACGTGATTGGCCACGATGTTCCGTGATTCCAGCTACGACCAAGACTTCTTTGATAAGGTCGGGGGTCCGAAGCATTGATGTGCTTTGGGGCCGGGTGTGCCAACACTGGAATTCCAAGCTACCTGTTCTGTGTGCCGCAGCTCCTTTGATGCAAAAGCGTTTCTTGTAAAAGTAGCGTGCTGAAGTGCACAGATGACACTATGTGTATAGGAATGAATTCAAGCACGAACGTGTTGTTATTTTTTGCTCTTTCTGTATCTCCAAAATTATGATTCCAAGGTGAGCTTCATGCTCGCGACCTACGCATCCACCAGTTCCGTGGAGCGGGAGTTCTCGTTTTTGCAAATGTACACAGAGGGCCGCAAAAGCAGCACTACCAGTGCTACTGTCTTGTCAGGGTCTGAGTGTGTTTTCGCTAAATCACAAGAGATACAAGAGATTTCGATTTGTTCCCGCGGGCCAAAGTATCATTTCAACTTACCCAGCCACGCAGGAACATGATGAAGTGTCGCTTGGATGGGCCATCTCCTAGCGATGTGGCGCAGCACAAGTGCGGTGTGGCTGGCGTGCAAGTGATCCCCACACCTTTCTGTTGGAAAGTTCAAAAGGAATACGCCGCCATGTTCGCCTCTGTCAAGCAGAAAGGGTGCAAGACTTCAGAGCTTCCTCGGAGGGTCCTTCCTCGACCGCAGGATGACAAACCTACCATGGCCAATCTGAAACGGAAAAGAGCGGAGCAGATGACTGAGCTGTGCGACCAACAACCCACGACTTCTTCAAGCGACCCGGATACCTATGCTGAGTTGAGAGATTTGCAGGAGACGGTCGTGAAGCACGCCCGCAAAAGGGCCACCGCAGAGCAAGAAAGCTTTGCCAAGAGGTTGACCAAGTACGCAGCGAAGCAGCAACAGAAAGTCCTTCAAGATGGGCTAGTGGCAAACCCAGATGCGGCGCGTAAGTTAAGGGATCACATGGCCGCTGCTGAGCAGTCGAAACTACGCAGCCTGGAGACAAGATCCTTGGCGCTTGCCCTTGAACAACCTCCTTTGTCATTTGGAACCTTGATCATTGCCACGACCTCGAAGCACCAAGATGAGTTCAATGCCCTTGGGGCTGACTTTCGGGTTTGGCCTAGACATGGGCCGGATTGCAGCAAACTGTGCGGTGAAGTACTACGATCCTCTTTAAAGGCTGTTTGGCTCTGCTCTTCGGAGGAGGAAGAGATGGGTATGATTTTCCACCCGGGAGATGCTACCACGTTCACCGCCAGTGCGGTGCTGGTTGGAGGATATGTCGCCGGCCCTGGCTGGTGCGAGCTGTGTTTGAAGACGGGCAAACTAGTCCCGGGCATCGTGAGTTTGAGCTGCGCTTTGTCCGTGCCGCGGCAGGTGCATTTCCACGAGAGCCTCCATGCAGAAGCTGCTGCGCCATCTGCAGCTGCAAAAGCGCTCTCAATAGCAGTGTCTGCTGCCAAGCCTGATCTAGGTGGCTTTGCTTGGAACATTTTGGCAAAATGGAAGGACATGCGCCTTGGCTTGAATGACGGCGGCCCTTCAACCCACACATGATCTGTAGGCCAAATATCTTGTATAAATCTTTTATTAATATATATAATATTTATATATTATATTTATGTAATTTATATATACATTGTTCCCGGTGAGCGCACCATGTTTCTAAGGGATGCCCTGCAGACGGATTTGATGAGGATGGATTGCAGATAGCATGTTTTCAAGAATTCATTGAATTCATCGTGTTTGTTGATTGTTGTTGTTTGGGTATTTTCTTATCTGTCATTTCCATCCCTGATGAACGTAATAGTCCAGGATTGAAGCTAGGCATCCCCTAGTTAAGGTCCGGCATACCAACATATCATGGGTGTAGTATATAATGATATATTGAAATGTTGTTTTGGTGCATCATAAACTGTTGGGGGGCAGCCGAGTGAGCCTTGGTAGATATGATTCCAGCAGACTGTCCGGCCACAGGAGGCACAAGACTGGGAACATTGTGGCCAGCAAGGAGTTTGTGGAGCAGAACCGAAAAGAAATCCAGAAGCACATGGGCGTAGTGGCTACTGCTTCCAAGTTGGTGGCCGAATGCGTTCAGTGGCATTAGTGAGGCTTTGCCGGCCATGGGCATCACAGTATTCCAAACTTCGGAATGTAGTTTCCCAAATTTTCCCTCCAGGAATGACGAAAATCTTCATCATGCATGGGTAGACATGCGGCCTTAATTCTGAACACGTCACATCGCCGTTCAACATTTGAGGGGTGCAGAGCATTTGCTATGGCCCAATCCGCTTGTTGTTTGCCAAACACCTTTGGGATGTTCTGGGGGTTGCCAAAACCACATTAGGACATACCACCACCCAATCAAAAGTTACCCAGCCCGAGATACTTGACTTGTCAGACATGTGTTTCCGGCATTCTGCTGTCAGGTGGCTGGGAGACAGATCGGCAGCTATGATTTTGGCATTTTGCTAGGCGCTGTGTTTTTGGGCAGTTGCTAGGTGGGGCTATACCTTCCAGTTTTGGACACCTTGGACAAGTCAGACAGGAATGGCATAGCTTTTGGTACACTAGTTTATTTGAGTGCTTCGGAGGAATGCCTAGTCTGTTCGGACTTTACTGATACAGTACGTCTCAATAAGCTATATGGCATGAAATAATTCACTGATGATTTTGTCGAAGCCAACACCGTTTAAGTATCAACGACCTTGTCAAAGAATTCAAAAACTTTCGGTAACATATATCGATAATATGGTAACAATATATAAATGAATACAGCCCCATTTGCGAGATCATGTCTCACACCAGGGCATGGGGGATTGTGTACAGCCAACCTGGGAAGGGCATTCAAGCAAGGCTGTTGCCATCGCAGCCGCTGCAGCCACGTCTTTTGATTGGCTTTGCCGGAGGCCGTCATAGTGTAGTTTCTAACAGGATTTTGGGTATTTTATTTAGTTTTTTTTGGTTCCCATGTTGAAACCACATGTACACATATTTTTAAAATCCCCATGCCAATTTCCACCATATAATCAGGATACCCAGGTGCCCTACAAACCCATTATTTTATACAGATTTGCTGGTGCATTTGGGCTGGCTCTGAGTTGGGGCTTCGATTTTATAGAGAGCTGGGGGTGCCATGTATGTGCAGCAGTACAGATACCTAGGGCCTAGGGGTTTCGATTCTATAGACAGATAATGCTGGTAGGTAGGAGACCCAGGGGTTTCGATTTTATAGTGAACTGCATGTGTGGATATTTGTGGAGTGTTTTCAGTGGACAAGCATGCTCGCTGGGTTAAACTGGCTCATGGGGGTCGGGTTCGCTTGGCAGGTCCACAAAGAGGGGGGTCCACAGAGCCCACAACACCTGTTATGTACATGGATAGTTTAAAGATGGTAAATGTATTTTTTTGATTTTATAGTCTCCATTTTCTGATATACAAAAATATACAATAATAATAAAGATAGAATCGTAGAATATGACTACAGGGGGAGCTTAAACATGACCAAACTATACCAAATTGACAGAATGATACAGAATACATGTCTTTGTTAAAGGCACAAACCAAAAGTGATGATTTTGAACCATTTTTGGGTCCACAAAGGAGAGGGGTCCACAAAGCCCACACCACCTGTTATGTACATGGATAGTTTAAGGATGGTAAAGGATTTTTTGATTTTATAGTCTCCATTTACCGGTATTTGATAATGAAGATAGAATGTGACTACAGGGGCAGCTTAAATATTACCAAATTATCCCAATTTGACAGGCATTTAAAGGCACTATAAAATCAAAAGTTTTGATTTTGAACCATTTTTGGGTCCATAAAGAAGGGGGTCCACAAAGCCCACATCATCTAGGCTGCCCATATTTCCCCTATGAAATCAAAACCCCTGACCTGCTGAATGTGGGCCTACGGGACATGGTATGTCTGAAAACTAATCCAACAATAATTTTTTCAATTTCATAGTCATCCTGAATCATGCTCAGGGAACATGGTTTCAAATGAGTGTGGTACTTTTGTATCCCAGGGTTTGTGATTTTATAGTGGTTAGAACCTTTGCTCAGAGTCTGGCCAATTCTAGATTTTATAGTGAATTTACTTCATTTCAACCTAGGTACCTCTATAGAATCAGGGACCCTGGCTTAGAGGGGGAATTGACAAGAGGATTTTTTAAATATATTGTGTTGATTTAAAGCATGATGGTTTCAAGTTGCCCTTCTTTCCAGAATTCTATATCCCCGCAGCCTGGTTTGGTACTGAACCGGATTTTCTCTATTTGGGGGAAACAAGAGAGAAATGGGGCACCAGAAGATTCCAGTATGTTCCCCAATGCTCGGCAGGTGGCCGGGGCTTTGCGTTGCAGCTGGGCAGCCATTGCGCTTATCTTTGCGGCAGCTGCTGTTTTCAGTGCGCTTTGCCGAAGGATCTTGGCCGGGAGTTGCGTTTCTATATGGCAGGTTCTGTCATTTGTCAGTTCTTGAGCTTTCTTGATTTTTTTGATGAGCTTGTCACCTCCACATTGAATCATTTTCGCAAGGAAGTTTTATAGTCGTGGCGGGGCAAATGTTCCAGCGTCCGAAACCCGTAAGAATGAGGAGGTGTTTGCTTGAAACATTCTGGAGCCCTACGCATCAGGAGCTTGACCTCACAGCTTTGCTGGCGGCATGGCCGCTTATGGCAGCAGCAATGGCCATACAGCCAGCTTGGTCGGTGGCTTTCCAGTGTGGCCATGCAAGAGCCATGACATGTAAAATGTAAATCAAGACGGCAGAGTTTCAAAGTATTGCCTATCATTGGCACAGAATACCCATAGCCAGACACACATATATTTTGATATATTATATATGTATAGGTATAAAACAAGTATAGACCCACACACACACACACATACACACCTAGAGCCTTGAAGTATTGTTGAGGGGGCACCAGTGGCGCTCACATGTGAAAGCACATGTGCAGCGGGGTTCTTTTTCAGTCAGGGGTACAAGCACGGCCTCTGGAAGGTTCTTTTCAACAACAAACCTCGTGGTATTACAGGAACCCATCCAGAAGCCAGCTTGTGGTTTCTAATTTTATTGTCACTCACGCGGCTTCACGAACGTGAAGGCTCGGGGCAGGAAAAATACAAGTGACACATTGGTTGCCTCTTCAGCAGTGAACAGTGTTTTTCCTCAAACGAGATCCTCCGCATTGATTCGCCGGAATTGTAGCAGGCTTCCTTTGGCCGTTGCTGTTGTTGCTGTTGTTGTTGTTGTGGTGGTGGTAGTGGTTTTTGTTGTTGGTGTTGGTGTTGGTGCTGGTGCTGGCTGGTGGCGATGGTGGTGCTCGTTGGTCATTGGTGGTCTTTGATGCTGTTGCTTGTTGCTTGTCGTTGGTTGCTGTGGGGTCGTTTATTCTTTGTAATTGTTGTCGTTATTCGTTGTTCATTGTTGTCTTCTGGTGCTGGTCATTCGTCTCTGGTTGATGGTTGGTGTTGTTGGCCGTGGCTTCTTGGTCCGTTGTACATTTGGTGGTTCTTGGTATGTTTGTTGAGGTTGTTGCCGCTGTTGTTCTTGCTCTTGTTGGTGTCGGTCTCGTCGCCATGGTTGAGCCTGAGGCGCTGCTGGTTCATTGTTTCCCCCTACATGCTGTTGTGATGAAACCTGTTGGCGCAAGTATTTCAGACAAAAACCCGGAAAAGAAAACACGTTTGAACGCCATTTCGCTACAATGACTGACAACAACATATTTGCAATCGACCGTCCCACTCTTTGCCCTCAGGGTTCTAGAAGGGGTTGATTCCTTTCCTACCGTTTCCACAACACAGTTCTTAATTCAACATCTCTTTACTTTGCTTGGGCTTTCGTACCAGTTGGTTAATGGTTCCAATTTTTGTTTGTTGTCGTTCTTCACAGCCTGTCTTTTTGCATCTTTTTTTGCGTCACTCATCATGTTGTTCTCTTGGCTTTGTCCAGTGCTTAAGTTGCAGTCTGTATTTCTTTTTCCATATTCGTCGTGTCCTTCATCGCTTTGCCTTTGAAGTTCTGTTCTTGCTACCGTTTCCTTTCTCTTTTCATATAGCTTCTTCATGAAGAAGGTCCGGCTTCGGGCCCGAAATGGGGACTCGGGTACCGAACGGCTTCGGGCCCCGAAAGCGGGA
Source organism: Cladocopium goreaui (assembly GCA_947184155.2). Classification (NCBI taxonomy): domain Eukaryota; class Dinophyceae; order Suessiales; family Symbiodiniaceae; genus Cladocopium; species Cladocopium goreaui. Next base: position 320,534 of record CAMXCT020000019.1, read on the forward strand.
TTCGGGGCCCGAAAAGGGCAAAACTAATTTCTCATTTTGTTTTTCTTGCTGCTGAATATAATGTTTTCTTTATTGCATTTTCTTTTTCTTTTTTGTTTGTTCTCTAACTGCTGCTTGAGACATGCTTGTAAATCTTCAGCACTTTGCCATGATACTCTGTCTTTTCTTTCTTGTTGTTTTCTGAATTTGCTTCAAGCCCGGCTTCGGGCCCCGAAAGGGGGATTCGGGCCCCGAACGGCTTCGGGCCCCGAAAGGGGGATTCGGGCCCCGAAAGGGCGAATTCGGGCCCCGAACGGCTTCGGGCCTTGAAAGGGGGATTCGGGCTCCGAACGGCTTCGGGCCCTTCAGCCTTCCACTTGATACTTTAGCTTTTTGGGTTTAGATTTTCCAAAACTGCTTCGGTAACCAGACCTGAAGCAGTTTTGGAAAATCTAAACCCGAACAGCTAAAGTATAAAGTGGAAGGCTGAAGGGCCCGAAGCCGTTCGGAGCCCGAATCCCCCTTTCAAGGCC